>OZ025239.1:3094073-3151573 GCA_964019155.1 Osedax fenrisi
ACATAGGTTACATTTGTGGATAAATATGTAGTTAATAATGTAAATTCGTATCAAACTATACACTGTGTTTTAAATTAGTATTTATATGATGAAAACTAAGTTTTCATTATTATATATAATAGATCAATAGTTAATATCAATTTTGTTTTTAAGTCTATACACATATATGAGGTGAGTAAATCTAACTTATATTGCATATTATTTAATAAAACAATGAAAATATTGTCGTACGCAAATCGCGTCAAACCTAAATCTACATAAGTGATTTCGATACTACTGCTGCTAGCAGCGGCCGAGCTTATTAGCTATTAACTAAGTACGTTGCGTAGATAGGGATTGCGTATTATATATTTTCTTCACAACATATTTGTATACACTATAGATACAATTAAAATATATAATGTATACATTGTACAGTGTACATTGCACACTGTACAGTGTACAATGTACTTTATACAGTTTACATATATGTATTATAGTAATAGTACAATATTGTAATATATTACATTGTACACTGTGTACAATGTACATTGTACAATGTACAATATACATACACTGTACAATGTACTACCTCCAATATACACTGTACAATGTAGGTCATCGGTATATATTATGCATGTGTTATGTACGATGTACCTATATTTACTAGTGGCGACCTACTTACGCTATATGACTCATAGTATGTGGAGTCATTCAACATTAATCATAATCATTCATATTCCAGACGATTTAATAATCATATGATTAATATAATTTTACAATGTATTGATAATATAGTATATTATTATATGTACTATACACATATATATATATATACTATATGATATAGTATAGATACTATATAATCTATAGAATATATATTATATAGACTATATTCTATATATATATATTATATACAGTATACTATATACAGAATAATATATATTATACATCTATACTATATATAGTATAGGTACTATTTAATTTAAGATTTATTTATTAAATGTAAAAATTCGCTATAATATTTTCTAAAAATTAACATTGTAAATCTATCTATTTTAATAAAGGTATCACATTATATTTTTTTATTTTAAATAGGTATACACAAATCACATGCCTTATATGGTCACATGTTTTATATATTATGTTTAAAAGTTACATTTGTCTCTAAATTGTTTTTTTTACATGTAAATATACACTATAGTATATGTGTATGAAGCGTATACTATACGCATACATTTATTTAGAACTTTTTTATTTAAGAACTGAGTTTCTTATCTTATCTTATGTTATGTTATCTTATCTTACCTAACAATTATTACATAATATTAGGATAATAAAAACACATTTTCGATATAATCACTTCTATAGTCGACTAACGTAACGTGTCACGTGAGTAATACCACGTGTCACGCGACGATAGCACACGTGACTTGTCGGTATATTTTTAAAACCTCAATAAACTGTAATGGTATATACACTATATATAGAGTGGTTACTACATAACCGCTTATATTATTATATACATATATTGTATCGAATATTGAGTTGATCAGAGTTTACTATCGAGTCCTTCTATAACTCATAGTATGTCCATATAAAATCCTCATACAACCTCAGGGTTATATTCCATCCAGGAACTTAGATGAAGTTTTCACTTATAACCATATATGGCTATAATGTCCCTTCGAAGCCGCTCTCATGTTAAGGCATCCATGGTTTTAACGAGAGCCGATATTTATGTTTACACAATTATATAAGATCACTTCTACATAATATTGTACGACCTTATGAACCCGGGTGGGTCTTGGACCCTAATATCCGTATGTCTGATGCATTAACTAACTAAACCACATTGGGCAGTTTTTTGAGTAAAATTATATATATATATATATATATATATAGGTGTATATGTATTATATATATACCTATATGTATTTTTGTGTAGATTATATTCTGTTATTTGATACCAAGACAAAGATATCTATATATCTGTCGGTATACGTGTGTGTTCGATACTCTATTACAAATACATCTACGTGTATTACATGCATTAGTATAATGATGTGGTTATTCTAGTGCATAGAGTGTACCATAGGGGTATACCTTTACATTGTATTAGTCATATAGGCGTATTACAGGATTATGTATTTAAACACATAATTATGTTTAATGTCAATCAAGGATATATGAAACCTGGGCTGTAATAGAGGAGTGGCTTACATATTTCCCACTTGAACATCTAGTCTCACGAGAACATACATTAACGAATTCACGAATTCACTTATCATAGTACAAAATCATTCGACCGTAACGTAACGTTATCCGATATTATTTGAATCTATTCTCTCGGTGAGAGGTTATATTATTATTTCCAAATGAAATTTAACATTTTAAATGTAGACTATATAGGCTAACCTACTATGGTTTATCTATCGATATCAGTGAAGTCAGATAACGAATATTATAAACCGTTATAACCTATAAGTAATGCAGTGGTAGTAAACTATTTTATTTAAAAATCAATAGAATAAATAAAACCTTGTTTTTGTGTCTATCGTTCAATGTCAAAGAAAAAAATTTCTCTACAAAATATATTTCATTGTAAACATACACAATACGAGGGAGATAAGGCAGATAACGCCGGTAATAGCAACACAACAGATTACACGCCATCCTGTCATACTATATAGCAGCAGGATGTTAACTTCCGACGCTGATATCGCTACATGTGGACATATGTCCTACAGTGGTGTGTGTTCGCCGATCAATTACCTATAGGTATACAGTCTGCTAACGACGCGAGCGATTTTAATTGTAAAAAGACGTCGAGCGTACGTCCACAACAACAGGTAACGCAACACTAACCGGTCGCACAATGGCGGCATTGTTCGCTTCTCCTTTCTAGCCAAGGAGGAGGCGACGCCGTAAGCTTTAATCCGCGTCCGACAATCTCTCTCTCTCTCGCTCGCTCTCGTCCAATCAGCGGTCGGCGTTCTTAGTCCGCAATTAAAACTCAGCGCTGCGGTGTCTTCTAGCGGTGAAATATACCGCTATTACGTAGATCCGTCTCCCGTATCGTCTCGTACCCCCTCCCAGTATAGTTTACGTTACCTTCCCCGTTACATCTACCACCCTCCCAATCGTCGACATCCCTTATCGTCTACAACTCCTCCGTACGATACCCCCCTCCCGATCGTCCATCAAACCCCTCCCCGAATTCGCTCGTCAACCGATCAAGTTACGTGAATACCCCGCCGTTTTGCCGCGGCATCCGTACTTGACCACACTGTCCGGAGACACTATGACGGTACTAGGAGACCTGATGGTGTCCGGCGAAAGTGTCCGTACGACCAGCGTATGTCATTATCATTCTAGCGAATACGGTCAGTTATGTGGTCATCTATAGGGATTGGTAGCTATTTTTAGATAAATGTTTGGAGGTAAGTTAACAAGTAGGTTAACAAGTAGGTTAGGCGGTAGGTTTAGAAGTAGGTTTAAATGTAGGTTAGGCGGTAGGTTTAAATGTAGGTTAGGCGGTAGGTTTAGAGGTAGGTTTAGAGGTAGAGTTAGAGGTAGTTTGAGATGTTATAGGTAATCGTTCAGACTATGCACATTTAATAGTGGCTTACTAAAGCTTTAATTTACACACACGCCTGCATATATACATACGTATATATATATATATATATATATATATATATGGTATGGTATATATATAGCAGTAGACGTATACGTCTACTACTATACTAATATATGTATACACCTAAACATATTCGTGAGTATATATATATATATATATATATATATATGTATAGTTATGGTGAGACACAGATTAGATTATACTCTATATTTTATGTAAATAACAAAATAACATAGTATTACGTACGAATCACCATAGACGTATTGATTATATTATATTCGATTGTTAACTAATTTTATTCTAAGAATAAATTTCTTGATAGGTATTATTGAATATGTTTCATAATACATACATATATATATAGGTCGTGTCGGCAATTTCGTTCACTTACAACGTAATAGTAGTGCGTGATCTGGACCCGCTGCAACACCTATATATGGGCATACATACCCATATATGGATATAGAAAGCACTACCCGCGTACAGCCGAACACAATCACGCTATTGTTACACGCTGTCCTGCGTTAATGCATGTCCTACGCTGTATGTCCTCCGTTGTATTCATACCTATATAGGTTTGTTTACGCTACAGAACTGGGATCCAGGCATCCACTATAGGTGTTCTATATGCCAATACGACGTGTGCGTTAAACTCCTATCTCAGTGCGTAACGCTTGTTTCAACGAGCCGGATTTACCAACGTGTCGCTTCGCTATTTGTTTTAGCCTATTTGTAGAGCAGGTTTATGCCCTTCGGATCTAACAATATTATGATTAACCCAATTCACGATTAATTGATATTCTAGTATGGTTCACTATTAACATGATTATTAGCTAATACAGCTAGTACATATAGTACATCTAACAATGATCACAATACATTTCACTTCAATCCAATGTCGTTGTGATATAGGTCAATTCACTCCACAGAGCTAGAGAGAAATTTCTCTCTAGCTCTATGATTCACTCGTACAGCGATTAATAAATGTACGAATCGCTTGCACACTGTGCAATGGATAGTGCATGAGCAAATATGTTGAATATTCAATATTTAAAGAATTAAAATATTAAACTACCTACCATATTTGTAATTCGTAGTCAATTGACAATATTAATGCATTGGTTATGCTCTTATTGTGCGTTAATGACGTATTGACACTCCCCGTAACATTCTCGGCGTGTGAAATCTGCGTTTTGTCATGTGAACAAGATTGTTTCACATATCGAAACTTCGACACGGAAAGCATTTTACTGACCTCCACGAGTAGTCATGATATGGTATACATGTTTATACACGAATGCATGCTGTGTGTATACATGCATGTGATGATAAGAACATGCATGCCTATAAAGCATATTACATAATAGAGAATTGATGTTGATCATCTAAAAGGGGTATCCAACTAGTAGTAGTGGGCCACTACCAGTATTTCGGGAAATAATGTCCGAAAATGTTGGCTAGAAAGGTATTTTCTAGCAAGTTTTAGTAGGATACCACCTTTTAAGTTAATATATTTCCGGCAAGTTATCGGGAAGTAAAGGATATATCATTACAAATGTAGTTAACTTGCTAGAAAATCACTTTCTAGCAAACATTTCAGGACATTATTTCGGGAAATACTGGTAGTGGGATACCCCCTTAATGAAGACACTTAAATTAATATTATCAAACGATGTAACTTAACATTTGTTATGCAACATGTTGTGAAGTCGTTCAAAATTGTAATTGTTATATCTTAATCCTAATTAGATTCAGTGTAAATCGGAAGTCAACTTAAATATAGTATAACGTTATGTTGTATTGATTTATTCATTTGCGTGGACGTATTATTCCGTTTGTAATTGTAACGATGTATCACTATCGGTAACCTCTACGGTAACCTCTACGGTAACCTCTACGGTAACCTCTACGGTAACCTCTACGGTAACCTCTACGGTAACCTCTACGGTAACCTCTACGGTAACCTCTACGGTAACATCTACGGTAACCTCTACGGTAACCTCTACGGTAACCTCTACGGTAACCTCTACGGTAACCTCTACGGTAACCTCTACGGTAACCTCTACGGTAACCTCTACGGTAAACTCTACGGTAACCTCTACGGTAACCTCTACGGTAACCTCTACGGTAACCTCTACGGTAACCTCTACGGTAACCTCTACGGTAACCTCTACGGTAACCTCTACGGTAACCTCTACGGTAACCTCTACGGTAACCTCTACGGTAACCTCTAGGGTAATCTATAGGGTAACCTGTAGCATCTTATCTCTAATTGTTTCGATAAACTATTATTTTATAGGATTACCATCCGCTTGTTAAAACTACATCTGATATATCCTACTATATATATCACATATATTGATGCTACATTGCACACTGGAATACTTATGTACCTAGTTTACCCACCATATATATATATATATATATATATATATATATATATATATATATATATATCCGTATATATATACATGATTTATTATAATTTTTTATTATACAAATTGGAAAATAATACGATCGCGTTGCGAAGATATAAATATGACGTCTGCTCTGACTACATTATTATTATATAATAGTTTATTTCACGGTCGGTTGATATAATCGTATCGTATTATGAGTAAGATGTATCTTCTTAGTTTACGAATGAACATATCTAACTGATAGGTGTATTTGACATCGATATCCGAAATAGTAAAATATAACATTGAAAAGTATTCATTTCGGAGCGAAACACACCTACCTAATTGCATATGAAAAGTTACCATTGCAGTAGATATAAACGTACCATGTCCCGTCCTTATTACGGTGCTAACAATATATAATACCACCACAAATACGTAGACCATATATATTTGAGCGGCCCAATACGTATATAATATATACTATATATACGTATACGTCTAAATTAGACGGTCTAATATACGTCGTCTATACATATGTATATTATAGGACTATATATTTATTGTATATGCGCTGTATATACTTATTCGGTAAGCATATTTTTGTTGTTGTTTTATCGACGATGACATAACCATTATTCTAGTTCGTTATTCTCTCGCTGCGCGGCGACACCGCGGCGCAGTGCACCGAGTGCTATTGCGCAACACCCTGTTGGTGACGCACTAAGCGCCGCTAGGGCGTATTGTCTATCGTGAGGTATTGCGTAACAAAGGTATTACGCAACAACTGTATTACGCAACACTCCTACACGTGACTGGTAGAATTACCGAACACGCGATTAAACTCGCACGTTAGTGGTCGTATTTGTCTGTATGCGATAGATTATCGCTCTGTAATATATATATATATATATATATATATATATATATATATTATATATTATATATTATATATATATTATATATATATATATATACATAGTATACACAAATATTTTCCTAATAAGAAAATCGCTTAAAAATTGCTTCGCAAAATCTTTGGTATACATAAATAGGCTAACTAAAATTCATGCATATGTATATAAAATACAGATTCGCGTACTCATACACCTATACATCCTAACATGCATTGTATGCCCACACACATACATACACACACACACACACACACACACACACACACACACACACACACACACACACACACACACACACACACACACGTCATTCCTACTGGTCTTAAAAGCCTTGGATACTCGTTTATACAAAAGTGTAGATCAGATGGTAGAAATGGAGGAGGAATAGCTTTGTTAGTAAAAAATCACATCACAATTATTCCTCAGCCCGAGATTTGTACATCAAACTGCGACTTTCTTTTTACTAAACTGAAAATAAAAAATAATATAATTCCGATCCTACTAGTATACAGACCACCAAATAACTGCCATACAACTTTTGCTTTAGAATTTACAAACTTTATACATGAACATAACTATGACAACCTGGTCATTCTAGGAGATTTCAACTTCCACTATGACTCTGACAAACTACACCACCAAGACTTTAAACGACTTTGTAACGAACTGAATTTAACTCAACACGTTAATTTTGCAACTCATACCCACGGACATATACTAGACCTGATACTTACATACAACCATTCTAATATACTAATACATAAACCAACACGCTCTACATTACTCACTGACCATTACGCAATAAACTCTCAACTTAATATACTGAACTCCTCACCTAGACAGACCCTACTTACTTACAGGTGTATCAGGAAAATAAATATTGATGAATTTTCATCTGATTTTATCTCTATGATAAATAAAACCCAAATTACAGTACTCAACTTAAACACTATACTTAAACAACTATTAAATCAACATGCACCACTGAAAACAAACTACTTAACTATACATAACGAAACTCCATGGTTTAACTCCAAATTAAATAATTTAAAAGTTTTATTTAGAAAATCATGTAGACTTTTTACGAAATCACCATCACACTCAAATCTAATTGACCTACGAAAAAATAGATATATATACAGGAATGAACTGAAATCTACAAAAACAGACTACTTTACTAACAAAATTAACGATTGTTCACACGACTATAAACGACTCTACTCAATAACTAAGACCCTCTTAGGAAATAATAAAAATTCTACGCTCCCACATTTTCCCGATGATCAACTATGTAAGAAATTTGCAGAATATTTTAAAGACAAAATTAACACCATTTGTAATAGACTCTCTTGTACATTTGACCCTCTTTATAATGCACCCCAAATATTACCATGCACTTCGACACTAACACATTTTACTGTACCTACTAATACTGCAATCTACAATTATATTGTCACTGCTAGATGCTCTTCACCACACGACCCAATTCCTCTATACTTAATAAAAAAACTAGCATCAACTCTGACTTTGACTTACAAAAATATAATTGATGACTCACTTCTAACAGGAACTATTCCAAATTTACTAAAAAACGCAATAATTACGCCAATAATAAAAAAAACTAATCTTGACTCTTCTGAATTCTCAAATTACAGACCTATATCTCAATTACCTCTACTAACTAAAATTCTTGAAAAAACTGTTTATACTCAACTTTCACACTACTTAACTGAAAATATGTTGCTGGACATACGACAAAATGCATTCCGTAAACTACATAGTACTGAAACTACCGTACTCTCTCTTTTTGACGACTTATATAACTCACTAGACACTGGACAACCAATACAGCTAATACTACTTGACTTATCCTCTGCATTCGACACCCTTAGACATGACATACTGCTAGAAAGACTTAGAAACATAGGAATTCAAGATGTAACTATGGAATGGTTTTCTAATTTTATTAAAGATAGAAATTATTCCATTAAAATAAGAAATAATTACTCTAAATCATATACCATCGATCACGGTGTTCCTCAAGGTTCAATACTTTCCCCAATTCTCTTCTCTATATATCTTATTCCATTACAAACAATTATGAAACGTTATCCATCTATTACTTACAACTTATACGCAGACGACATAGAACTACACGCAACGATAACAAACTCTACCCAACTACAAGACTGTTTAAATGAACTACAAAACTGGCTAACAAATAATAACCTACTACTAAACCACAATAAAACTGAACTATTAAATATAACTAATGACCCAAATACTTACTTCCCTGAAATTATTATTAATCAACACAAAATCATTCCCACCAATTCTGTTAAATACTTAGGCGTCAACTTCAATAATAAACTTAATCTAGATAAACATTACAGCTTACTTATTCAATCTACGACTGCACAGCTATTCAATATTAAAAAAATACGACCATACTTAAATAGAAATACTACAAAACTACTGACTCAGACTCTCATACTTTCAAGACTACAATACTGCAACTCACTATTCACAGGAACTGAAAAACTGAAAATAGACAAACTAGACAAAATAATTAACCGCTCAATTAGAAATATATACCGACTACAGAAGACTGACTATACAACTAGCATTACTGACTTACGTAAAAAACTTAACTGGCTAAACACTGAAGACTCTATCAACTACAGAATACTTACAATACTTAAAAAGACTATTACTTATAACTTACCCTATAATTTACGAAACAAAATAAAACATAAACCAAACACTAGACTTTTACGTAATAACAATTCCACTATACTACACCAACCTATTACCCATTGCATCAAATACGAAAGAAGAAAATTCAGCTCTTCATCAACAATTAGATGGAATAAACTACCCCCGCAACTTAGAAATCAAAATATATCAATTAATATCTTTAAAAAGAAATTAAAAAAATTTCTTATCGACAAACATTGATATTCGTTTATTCATAATATTATCGTGCGAATTATATATATATATATAATATTATATATATATATAATGTATACATTCGCTATTTTTATCTATATGTGATATATATTGTTAGATACACATTATAGAATTATAATTATTAATGATGTGATTAAAATAAATACTTAAACAACAACAACAACAACACACACACACACACACACACACACACACACACACACACACACACACACACACACACACACACACACACACACACACACACACACACACACACACACACACACACACACACACACATTCACGTATACAGACCATCGATATAAAGAAACTTTCTTTATATCGATGATACAGACGTACACTGTACACACGCATACGTATACACATACACACGCATACACACGCATACACACGCACACACACGCACACACACACACACGCATACATCGTACACCACAGTAACACGGTAATAACCCAACCATAATAAAGGACAAAATAAACGTGAAAAAAAAGCAGCAACATTAAAAACGAAGAAAAAAAACCACCTTCGGGAAAAGGGGGCGTGCCTAAATCTACGGAAGCAACGACGCACTCGCACAATTCTACACCGTCTTCGGACACGGGCGTTAAACCCTCGGTGACTTCCGGTCAACTACTGGAATCCATCGCCGAGAAGTCACTGGTAATCGCCAATGGTCCTAGTCCGAGTCCTTTGCCTAAACGCAAACCGGCGAAGGTTGCCCGGAAACGGTCGATAAAGACGGTCAGTTATTTGATAACGGCGGACGGAGTACACGAGACTAGCCTAGATGCCGACGGCAACACCCTTAAGACCAGCACACTACATACAAACACTACTACTACGACCACTACCACCGCTACTAAAGCGGCGATCACTAAAGCGAGAAACAGTTTGAAGCACGGGGGAGTACGCGTTCTGCGAGGATCTTTGGGGAATTCAAGCATATAAAGAATTTATTCGAGGGCATGTTTAAAATTTAGTACTTGACCACCACTTCGATATTGATGAGTCACCTGATATATATACACGTACATAATATACATATATGCATATATACACATATATACACACAAACATATATATATATATTATATATATATATATATATATATATATATATATATATACTCACATGTTAATACAACTAAATGAATACATACAAAAAGAAAAGTTTTGAAAATTGTCCATATCCTTACTTAATTACATTTGCCATTGCTATTAACTTAGTTTACTTACATTATCTCGCTCTCTCTCTCTCTCTCTCTCTCTCTCTCTCTCTCTCTCTCTCTCTCTCTCTCTCTCTCTCTCTCTCTCTCTCTCTCTCTCTCTCTCTCTCTCTCTCTCCTCTCTCTCTCCTCTCTCTCTCTCTCTCTCTCTCTCTCCTCTCTCTCTCTCTCTCTCTCTCTCTCTCTCTCTCTCTCTCTCTCTCTCTCTCTCTCTCTCTCTCTCTCTCTCTCTCTCTCTCTCTCTCTCCTCTCTCTCTCCTCTCTCTCTCTCTCTCTCTCTCTCTCTCTCTCTCTCTCTCTCTCTCTCTCTCTCTCTCTCTCTCTCTCTCTCTCTCTCTCTCTCTCATTCTCTCTCTCTCTCTCTTTGGCAACCACTAATTCCCTATCTCCCCCACAGGTTCTAATAATTCAGCTCTAGAAAACAAAGTACTGGCTAAGAATGTGAAGAATTCCGGAAGAAATTCGCAAGATTACATTCCTTCCTTCTTCATCGGCGGTTACAAACGGAACTATTATGTTCGTAAAAACATCCCACTAATGCCATCAACTAATGCCCCTACTAATGTCTCCACTAATACCCCCAATAACGACCCCACTAATGCCCCCACTATTTCCATATTTGTTATTAAATACATATTTATAGTTTTTAGACTTTTCTCACTGTAGGTGAAAATATATAATAAATATATGTTCTATATAATAATCTTAATACTGATCTTCTTTAGATAATCACTGATGTTTCTATATTCACCTTAGTTTCCTTGATCTGATAATAAAAAGAATAGGATTTACTTGATAATATAATAATATAATTAGATAATATGATATAATAATATAATAAGCTAATAATAGAATCTAATACTATAATTAGAAGAATATATAGTGATTACTACAACGTATTATCTTATCTTATCTTATCTTATGTTATCTTAAGTAATATCTCAAAGACTACTGAATGATTCTTGCAATAAGATATCATTTATTTCTGAATTCAAAATAAGATGCTATGAATATTGAATATACTATATTCATATATATTAATGCAATACTTTCATTATTATACTATACATAAACGTGCCATTATTATATAAGTTGATGAAACATCAATTATAGGAACCCAAACTCATTGTTCATATACTCTCTACTTGTATGAATCTAATTGCATAACTTATATGTAAACTAGCCTAACAAGCATGTGTGGGATATATCTATGTGTGTTATTAAAATACATTCAAAATTTATATAGATATTAGATATTCATTCAATTAATCGACCTAGAATTTTGCGTATATTCATATATTATAATTTGGATATATCCAAATAGAATAATACATAATACATAATATACTATAGTGTAGTAGTGTACAGAATACATATAGTACATATCTACTAGTGATGTAAATGATGCATAGCTTTTGGATATCGATGCCGAGCCGAGACTTTTATTTTCGGAAAAAAACGAGACGAGTTGAGACTTTTACAAAACATAACCGAGCCTAAATGATGCACTTTTTGAAGTTACATTTTAATCATAAATGTATACTATATTCTGTGACTTAATACCGGCTATACCCGTAGATAGAGAGAGGGTGTTTTCATCAGCCAGAAATATTCTATCAGATAATAGAAACCCACTGAGTGATCACAATTCAGATATGGTGATATTTTTACATAAATATAGAAATCTATTAAAAACATTGAATTACTTTATTTAAATATGTTACTATTATTTAATTATATTACATATATTACATCATTTTAATATGTAAATCAGGTATGATGATATCTTAGTAATTTTATTTAAATTTTAATCGCTATTTATAATATCTTATTATTTTATCGACAATTCTTTTGATACAAAACAATACCGGTAATTGAAACTATATCGATCTTATGAAAACTGAGGCTAATGCTTAAACGATGCCTTTATTAAGCACGACTGAGTTGATATCAATGAATGTTATAAAGTCTGATACTGCATCTACGCTTTAAGTAACTCATTATGAGACTTAAACGATACTTTTATTATTGACATTGAGACTGCATCGATACTTTATTTATTGAGACTGAATCTGCATCAATCCTTTGTAATCGAGACTGAGACTTCATCAATGCTTTATATTTGATCATCATTTACATCACTAGGTACAACCTACATATGTTTTATGGACATATATCAGTAGGGAAATCAATATAATTATTCATATTTAAGTATTTTTATAATTATTATTATTATTATTATTATTAATATTAAAATTGTTTACTAACTCAATAAAATGTAGATATTTTGTATGCGACATATAAATGAAATGAAAAGTAAATAAATAAAAAAACAAAACGAAAACTATATTATTAGAGTTCAATATAAATTTCTTTATCGAAATATTTGAAAACTAACATAACACCCAAAGTTTTCAATTCTCCAATTTATATAGATAGATAGATAGATCAAAAATGTATTGAATTACTGGTTATATATAAAAAAATAACATATAATTATATAAAATATATAAACAAAATATATAAATATGATAACAGTAAGACAAAACGACACATATATTATATATTTAATGTTAATCTATAATTGTAATATACGATTCGTCTCGTTATAGGCTAGATAAAATATTAAGCGAAGAATTCGGATGGAGGCGTACCAAAGATCGTTACGATGACTCATATCGGTTGAAGTGGGTGGAGCTTAAGAGTACCATCAACTACAACACTTTCAAAGAAGGTTAGTCGGTATAAATATCTACTTTGTCCGTTGCTTTATGGTATAATTCTATGATTCATACTATAGATTTTCATTTACAATTAATTTATTTAAACTCTGAGGTTCTGACTTAGACTGTAGTCTGACTTAGACTGTAGTCTGACTTAGACTGTAGTCTGACTTAGACTGTAGTCTGACTTAGACTGTAGTCTGACTTAGAATGTAGTCTGACTTAGACTGTAGTCTGACTTAGACTGTAGTCTGACTTAGACTGTAGTCTGACTTAGACTGTAGTCTGACTTAGACTGTAGTCTGACTTAGACTGTAGTCTGACTTAGACTGTAGTCTGACTTAGACTGTAGTCTGACTTAGACTGTAGTCTGACTTAGACTGTTTAATGTACGAAGTTATGACGACGACTATTTTCCCAATGATTGGTTTGTGAAATTATGCGCTTTGCCTATGTGATATATCATTCCTTCCGTTCAAATCTCTATTATCGCCTTAGTATTAACTTAGCTTAAATTCGGATGTTAAAAAATTGAATATTATATTTTTAATATTTAAGCCTACATTTTTAATATTAATATTAATATTTTTGACTTTTTTAAATTCCTTAGCTTTTTTTACTATATTAATTCTAAATCTTAGTTATTACAAAATATTCGTTCTTTGATATAGATCACTGGCTACATTACATTATATTAGAAATAGAATAAATATTTAAAAAAAGTATTCAATCATCTTTAAAATAAATATAACTTATTATGGTATAATATCAATATTTCCTATAGAAATTCTCGTATTTGAAATTTTATATGGATAAATATCAAAAATATACAACACATTCTGTAACAAGTACAACAGTGTAACCAGTACAGGATGTCCAGTGGATATTGTCCACTCACTACATCTGCAATGATTACTTTTTGTAATCCTAACTAAATACATTTCAGTGGTATATTTAATTATATTTCAATGATATCAATCTTTGAATCAATGATATCAAAGCTATTGATTTATTTGTGAAATAAAATATCTTCATATTTTTAATATTATACTTATATATGTTTATATTCTATATATAAATATATGATTAAAACATCACATTTTTTTATAAATTAGGTTTGAATAGAACGATGTTTTATATTATTTATTGCGACATTCCAAATAATATAATGTGTATAAAATATTACTATGAATTTAATAAAATCATAATGAAATCATTGATTTAAAAATAAGTTTCGCATTCGTCATTGTATCAAAGTCAAATTTGTACTCCTGGACCATGCTGAAATATCATAAAATCACTTAAGGGGAAAATAAAAGTTGTACAATATAATGTCCCTGATAATACTGTGTCCATTAAGGGTTAAGGGTTATGATCATAACATTATCCATATGATCAATTATTTACATTTCTATTAATATACTAGAATATGTGTAATTATAAACACGTATATATTACGTAAATCGAATAAATGAATATAATTACATACTTACATAATTTAATATAATATAAGTAAAATACGAATTGTAAGAAGCATAGCAACGACTATAATTAATATAACACGTGCGTAACTATGACGACGACATGAACAGTAATATGAGATAATAACACTTAGCTATTACGCATATTAATCCCTATATAGTAGAATTGAGGTCACCTATTTATGGATGTATGGCGTAATGTTAACATCTTCTACTACTATTTCGCGTTATATCAGGTATTCGTAATGATCATACATCACATGGCATCATTATCTTGAAATATACATCGTATACTATTGTAACGTGAACATAATTGTTCTTACGCAATTACACTGAATATGAGTCAGATGACAACAGCGGTAGAGGTCAGGGAGTTTGGTAGGCTATTTACACAGTGCCTTTTTAAGGCGTATTTCATATTATATATGTATTTTATATATTACCCCTACTATTATTTTTTGCCCTATTTTAGAATTTTCAAAAAAATCAAATATTTTCATAATCAATTATATTACATTACTTTTTATTTATTATAAATCAGTAGATATTTTTTATTTTTTCGTATAACTATTTTAGAATCCCTCCTTTTCGAATCCTTAACAAAAGTATTAGATATACGATGTAAGCTGCTGCAGGTCTGATCATTATCTTATTATAATCAATTCAAGCTGTACGTATCACAACTTTCATCCAACACAAATATCATTGGCTGTTCCCACAATTCACATGATAACGATGCTATAGGTATTATAAATCCCCGCGGAGTAGATCCTATAATGATGGTTCTACATTTGAGGTGCGACGGGGGAGGTGATGTTACATAACCCTTCAAAGTAAACCCCACGCGGAGGTACTGTAGAATATCAAGTACACCCTATACTATAGTGTATAACAATCTTATAGGCTTATTATGTAATATTATTTTACCAACTATAAATATGTTCACTTTTCGCAATTTTGTTGTTGTTTATAACGTAAATCAGTTTCAAACTATACACTTTTAATATGTAAAATAATATATTTTAAATTATTATTTATACGATGAACACTAAGTTTTCATTACTAATAGATAATATATATTATTATTAGAAGTGCGATTAGTAATTCTGATAATATACATTGACCTATAAGTATATATATATATATATATATAAACAGAGCGAACTGTTGTTTGTTGAAATATTACATAATATATTAGATAACATATTATACAAAATATTCAATAATGCAACCAATATATAGTGACGGTTAACATAAATAGATAACATAAATAGTTAACATAAATAGTTAATATAAATAGTTAACATAAATAGTTAACATAAATAGTTAACATAAATAGATAACATACATAGTTAACATAAAAAGTTAGATAGCGAGGGTACACTAACTATTTATAAAATATAAAACATCGACGGATACAAATTAATTTCTAAAATAGGTTTAATCAAATACTATTGACACACGTTAAAGGTTAACTATTCTTGTAAAGCGAGTGTGCCGTAAGATAGTATGTGTAGGTATACTGTATGCTATACTCTATACACTGTATACTATACAATGTATAGCGTGTGACTAGGCACGAGTCTTTGACACATGCATATACACGCCCTATATCCATAAGCTATGCGCATCTAAACTCTAGCTAACCGACTCCGCGGGGTAACCCAGGTGGGTCTTGATTGATTCATTTATACATGATTTCATATCTATTATATGTCATTATTCCTGCTTCTCCTGCGTAAATTTTCAAATTTACAAATTGGACTAGAAAATAATTAGTTGTTTTGTTTAAAAAGTGGTTTTTCTTAAATCTGGCTAGCATATCAAATATCTTATCCATTTGTAATATAATGCAATACCCAGAGGTATATAACATAAAATAATTATATATATATATATATCGAAGAATTAATATATTTGAATTAATTTTCGAAATACCCTCCCCTTACTCCTCGCCCACCCCCTTTACGTACCCCACGCCTACCCCTCGCTTACCCCCTACGTACCCCACGCCTACCCCTCATTTACCCCCACCCCTCGCTTACCCCACTACCAGGTGAGCAGATGGTGAACCACATTCCGAACTGTCAGATAATAACCAACAAGTTAGGTCTGCTGAACACGTTGGAGAGCTTCACTCGAGTGTCTCAGTACGCCAAGATCAACGGGGGAGACCATCCGACGCGGCACACGCAATTCTTACCCGAAACGTTCCGGCTCGGCGAACAGAAGCAACGCGACGCTTTCTGGGCGCAGTACAAAGGTCAGCGCGCGCACTAGTAAACGCGGTTATTATTGGGTTATTATAGGGTTATTATTGGGTTATTATGGGTTATTATAGGGTTATTATTGGGTTATTATAGGGTTATTATAGTGTTATTATAGGGTTATTATATGATTATTATAGGGTTATTATATGGTTATTATAGGGTTATTATTGGGTTATTATAGGGTTATTATATGATTATTATAGGGTTATTATATGGTTATTATAGGGTTATTATTGGGTTATTATAGGGTTATTATATGATTATTATAGGGTTATTATATGGTTATTATAGGGTTATTATAGGGTTATTATAGGGTTACTGGCATAATATGAAAGTTTCATACCACACACGTGTAATAATTATACAATTAACGATTATAGTATGTATTTATTGAATGGACAAATGGAGCCCTCAATAAGTGGTAGACATGTTATAAATAACTGCAGGTGAAGAGCACAGGACCATACATCACAGATAGTAACATTTGTTCTTATGTTTTGATTTACAATGTAATAAGTTGTTGATAAACATATGATAACAATAAGAACTGCCTTGAGTCGAAATCGGGACCTCGCTCTTTCAAGCAAGTCATTGTTTCACTGCGGCATAGACCCCAGGCTAATTATGGTATATTACGTATTAGGGTACTGTAGAGGTAATGCTACAATATAAAGGCTTCATACCGCCACAAGCATGTAATCATTATAACTTTAAGAGGATGCGCGACGTTTGCGAGTTTACATGTAAAATATAGGGAAAATGGGTATTTTTTAAAGGCTATACAATTTTATTTATGATTATTTTTGTAAAATTTGTTGTTGAATATATCAATAGTAATTAGTTAGTTATATTTACTATTGATTATTTTTAGTTTGTATAGTTGAATACAATTTTTAAATATATAAATTTTGTAAGTGTTTTTAAAAAATATTAAATGACTAGGGGACGCGAGGTAAGTATTCCGCCGTAGTATAACATCTTATCAGTGCACACTCTCTCATACCACAGCACATGCGAGTAGTAATTATAACCCTTAAGGAATTTGAATAAAGATAATGCATGTACATAGAATATTATTTACTTGCATTGTCTACTGAAAGTATATAGAGTTATTATTAATATTGATTATATAACTTATTATTCTAGTTTGAGTAAAACTTATAAACCTCGATTACTTTAAAATAAACTACCTCGTATGATGATGTAGATAGGAAAGTAGAAAGTTAACACTAAAACACTTTAAATAGACAATTTTAAAAATGTTTCCGAATTCACGAATACTGAAATTAATTCATATTCGGTTCTCACAGTGTGTTGTAAATATATTATATATATTATTTTAAGAACGTCAGAAATTTAAACTGGAAATATGAACTTTCTTAACGTGAGGAGTAATATCTGATGGCTGCTGCTACTTATTAAAACATCAAACCTCTTATTATACCTTACTATTATTATAGAGGTTTTATTATATGATTTAAATGTTTTAAAAAATATAATTATGCTATAGTTTTAACATTTGTAATTTTAGATTTTTATGATTGATTGATTGGTAATTTATTCAAGTACATAGTCGAAATAAGTATTCGAAAGTATATAGTATAAATATTTGCCTAAGATAACATACGTTATAGAAATAAACAAAGATTAATACGAAATTAAAGAAATTAAAACATTTTACAGTTACCGTTATAATAATTGAAAAATAATCGAAAATAGAAATAAATTATATATTAAAAATAAACAAAAAAAATTAGCGAAAATAGAAATAAAATATAGCGTAAAAATAATTGGAAATAGAAATAAAATACATTGTTTTGTAAAAAACATCAAAATATTCAATTTATACTTTAAATTAATTGAATTCTTCTTATTTAATAGTAATACATTATTAAGTACAGTCAACTCCCGATAAGTCGGATTCGCAAGGGACCGGGAAAAGTGTCCGACTTAGCGAGATGTCCGACTTATCCGAGATTAAGAATATCATGCAAATAAGACATGAAATGCTCCGCGCGAGTTAAATGGTTATCGAAATATGGAATTATGCAACAATCAGCAACATAAAATGTTGTATTAGATAATATTACTTACTAAAATTATAATATTCATTATTTAAAGTTAACATTTCTGACAATTTATAACAATTCCGACTTATCCAGTATAAAAATCATAAAAATTACTATAATATGTGTCCGACTTATAGAAAAGTCCGACTTATCAATCCAATTTATCCGACTTATCCGATTAATTTAACATGGAACAAGATACAAATCCAACCAAGCCAACTAAATGTGTCCGACTTATCGAGAAGTCCGACTTATCCGTAGTCCGACTTACCGAGAGTTGACTGTATATAGTTTAATATTGTAATGATCAGTTTTAAATATATATTATGAACAAAACATGTTAAAAATCAAATAAACAATACTAGAATGAAACAAACAAATAATGTATTACTTATAAAAATCTGTAATAATAATACATTATTAATTTTATAGTTTAATTGTATAATAAATTTGAACCATATATATATATATATATATACAAACAGAACACGTTAAAAATAAAATAAACCAATATACATGTATATATATATATATATAACAAAATATAATATCGAATAAACAAAAAGTAAGTAATATTTCCTACTTTAAAATCTGTAATAATAATGAATTATTAATTTTATATTATAGTATATTTGAAAAATATATATATAAACCCAAATATTCTACAAATAAAAAAAAACTGAAGAGATAAGCAATAATAAATATACAAAATGAACATACATCAATTTAAAATTATAAATTTGTGTTAAAAAAAGTTATTTGTCAAAACATATTTTGTTTATTTTATTTTTAAAAGATGAAACAGATACAGATTTTATTATATCATTATTAAACGAATTCCATATATTAACTGATCTATATTAATTATATTTTTAATTGGATTATCATAATTATACATTTAATTGTTTACAATTACCTCTAGTTGTACACTTATTCAAAATGTTATAAAAGGATATTAAATATAATTATATCTGTATAATTATTTGAAATTTAAAAAATATATATTATGTTAGATCTATTTTCAATCTTCTAAGTTCAAGTAATTCTAATTTAAAATATTCCAATCTCTTTATATGATTTATAATTAATATTTGATGAATTTGTATATCCTAGGATTATTTACTAGAAGATTAATTACAAGATGCGTAGCTATGCATCTTGTAATTAATCTTCTAGTAAATAATCTTTGTACCCTTTCAATTTGGTCTATGAAACTACGAAATTTACTAACCTAATGATATATTATATATTTTTGTAGTTTTTGGAAAAAAATACAACTTTTCTACAAAATTGTTATTGATAAAGGGGTTTTGGCTAATAGTTCCAAAAATATCAGATAAATACCATTATATGTTCTCAGCCGTAAGATATATTATTTAGTAAAATTGGTACATTTATTTTGTAGAGTGTGTCTATAGGTATACCTATATATTAATATTAATTATAAATATATATAATTAAGTAATACAATATAATTTTTATAAATATATTTAATAATATAATTGCAAATGGGAATAAAACTATCTTATTACTGACTGGCAAACACTGATATATATATATATATATATATATATATATATAGTAATATGCTTATAACTAACTACTTTACGAAGATATATTATAATAAAATAGATTGGTGATATGTAGTTTATAGAAATGAAATTATACAATTAATACCTAAATGTCATTATTTTATAATCGGTAGTTTATAAAAATTGAAAATTGTTTGTTTTTTCTCTAAAATCCTATATCTTAATTAATCTAATATATATAATAATAATTTATTGTATAATATACTTATTTACTATTAAAAAGATAATTAAAAAAAATCTTATATGTATAATTTTTCTTAATTTTCTTATTAAATAAATATGCATCATACAAAACCTATTATGTCAACTATAACTTTTAAACCACAACATATTTATAATTATAAATATTAATTTAATAAAGTTTAGGAATTTATACAATCTCGTGTACATAAACGGTTAAAAAAATTTACAAATAAGCGAGATAACAAATAATTTTGCCGTTTTAGCAATATTTTAGAATAGTGATTAAAATTGAGAAAAGTTAAACAGTGTTTACTTGTCCCAATCTGCACTTTGACCCCGCTTTACTCGTACTGCCCTAAAGACTATTCATATCGATATAAATGCCCACCCACTCGCTTACCCACTCATTCACTTACCCACTCACACACCTACTCATTTAATCACCTATTTACCCACCCACCCCCGCACTCATCTACCCACCCATTCGTTTACTCCCTAAAACACTCACCCATTCTCGCACTAACTCGCCCCCACCCACTCAGACGACGACCTCTACATCTGCAAGCCGACCTCTAGGAACCAGGGCAAGGGTATCTTCATCGTGACCAGCAAGACGGAGCTAGACACCCTGATCACGCAACACAACCTCGCTAACGAACAGAACGTCACCATGGGCAAACCGAAGTGCTCACTCAACAGGATCATACAGAGGTTAGTCTGGTCACGTGATATAGTCTGGTCACGTGATGCAGCCCGTGTCACGTGATATATACTGGTCACGTGATGTACCGATGTCACGTGATTCATCGCCGTCATGTGATCTAGTCTGGTCATGTGATGCAACCCGTGTCACGTGATCTAGTCTGGTCACGTAATACAGCGCTGACACGTGATCTAGTCTGATCACGTGATGCAACGTGGTCATGGTTATATCACAACAGGGATCATTTTTTCAGAAGAAACATTTTCCTATAACAATCCAGTAATGTTAATTACTGTCCTAGGACAATCCTTAGCTATCTCCGTAATGTTACATATTGTCCTAGGATAATCCTTAGCTATATCCGTAATGTTAACTATTGTCCTAGGACAATCCTTAGCTATCTCTGTAATGTTAAATATTGTCATAAGATAATCCTTAGCTATCTCAGTAATGTTAAATATAGTCCTAGCACAATCCTTAGCTATCTCCGTAATGTTAAATATTGTCCTAGCACAATCTTTAGCTATCTCCGTAATATTAACTATTCTCCGAACAACTCGCCTCAGGGAAACATTGTTTGAACACATGATTCAATGTGGTCTAACAAACTAATCACATAATTTTACGTCTGGCTTTACGGCGAATAATAATCAAATGTAACCCAACATCTTATATACTTTCGCTAACGAGCGATTTAGACGTAGCCGTTCCCTTCGACATTAGCGATCATATTTCAGTTGTTCAATTCACTCACGAAGGACAATGTGGTATGATATAAACGCATGTGTTTTACATTCACTTTGTAGAAGCGCTGTATAGATCTCACGTTTCAAACGATAGCATATTTATAGTTTAGTAGATATTGCGTAGTCTATGGGAAGTTAACAATACCTTTTTAAGTGATATTCTGTAGGCAAATGCTCCCCAATTTTAAATGTGTTCCCACAAATAAATAGATTTTTTCATAATCAATTATATCATAACCCTATTTCTTTATTATAAATCAGAAGATGTATTTTATTAGATTATTTTTCAACAATTGAAAACAAAATTATTATTGGAATTCCACTTTTAAATCCTTAAAAACTGTCTTCCAATTGTCCTTGCATTTATTGTAGCAAGTCTAGCTATCACTAGGAATGCTGAACATTGTACGTCACGTCAGATAACAACACACCTATCTCGTATGTCATAATTAAGCGTGATTAAACTAAAAATAGATTATCTACATCGTTTATCCACTTTAAAAGTCAATTTAAATGTTTACCGAATATTTTGATTAAAAAGGGTTAAACATTGTTAAATAAAAGTACTGTTCAACTGTCCGACTGATATGAACACTATACGTTCAACTGACAGACTGTTATGCTAAACAACATCACACCCCGAGTCCTTGAGTGACTGATATTTATATTGAGATATTGTGTATTAGAAATATATATAAAATCGGCTCTCGTTAAAACCATGGATGCCTTAACATGAGAGCGGCTTCGAAGGGATATTAGAGCAATATATGGTTATAAGTGAAAACTTCATATAAGGTCCTGGATGGGATGAAAGGACTCCAAAAAATAAAATAACAATAACAATAACAATATATATATATGCATATCATACGTATCTTAAATCAATGAAATATAATATTTTATAAATTACGATATCATAAACAAACCACGCTATAATTACCATTCTTGTCGTAGACTACTAATAACAATACGGGTGATAACGTCTAAATGCCCTGCACAGATACATCACTAACCCGCTGCTGATAAACCGTAAGAAGTTTGACATCCGGGCGTACATGCTAATAGCGAATACGGTGCCCTACCTAGTGCTGTATCAGAAGGGCTACATTCGGCTCAGCATTCACGACTACAGCGAGAACTACACGAATCTCATCGCGCATCTCACTAATCAGGTATGCGAGTGTGTGGGTGTGAGTTTGTGGGCGAGTTGGTGGGCGAGTGTGTAGGGTCGCTGGAACGATTTTGTATGTAGGTGGGATGCCAACCGATCAAAATAAATGTTGTGGTGAAAGTGGGGAGGGGTACCAATACATATGAGGTCCCCCTAGATTTTAAAGTGGGGGACATATCCCCCCCGTCTATCCCTGTTGCAGCATCTCTATGTATATGTGTATGTATATACTATATCATATAACAAATAATGGAACCATTGATACTGATATAACAGATCATTGTATTTTATTTTTTATATTTACATCATTTTCTCGGGTTAAAAAATGTGATAATAAAGTGATGTATATTAGAAATGTTAATCAACAAAATATTTAATATTTAAAAAATGATTTTATAAATATAAACTGGCAAATAGTATTATCGGAAATGACAGATCCTTCTATATGTTATAATAATTTTATTAATATTTTAAATGATATAGTCAACAAAAATTGTCCTTTAATTAAAAAAAAAGCCAACATAAATACCCCGTATAATCCTTGGCTAACTAATAAATTAAAGAATGCAATAAAAAAGAAAAATAAATTATTCAGTTTATATAAATCTACTAATTGCATGTCTATACTAAATAGATATAAAAAATTAAAGAATAAAATCAAGAAAAATATAAAACACGATAAAAATAATTACTATAAGCAACTTTTTTCACATAATAAACAAGAAGACAATTGGAAAATAATTAATAAATTAATAAAAAGAAAAGAAAATGAGTATCCATCTATATTTATTTAAAAGGATATTGAAATATATGATGAAATAGATCAATGCAATTGTTTTAATAAGTATTTTGCAACAATAGGAAAAACCATAAATAATGCTATTGAAATTTCATCAGAAAAAAATAGTTTTAAACAATTTTTAACAAATTATTCTAAAAGTTTTAATTTTTTACCAATAACAAATAATGAAATTATTAATGTAGCAGATAGTATGAAGTCAAAAAACTCAAAAGATATAAATAATTATAATATGTATTTAATAAAAGAAATTATATATGAAATATTGATTCCACTTAATCATTTATTTAATTTATGCATTGATAAATCAATATATCCGGATAATATGAAAGATGCAATAATTAAACCAATATATAAAAATAATAATATCCAATTAATAACTAATTATAGACCTATTTCTTTATTACCACAAATAAGTAAAATATTCGAAAAAATCATATATAGACTATATCATAGATTATCAAATTTTATACATAAAAATAATATAATTAATAATAATCAATATGGCTTCATACCAAATTCCAATACAACTTTATCATTAATAAATATACAACATTTTATTTTAAAAAATACTAATAATAATAAAAAAGTAGCAACAATATTTTTAGATCTTAAAAAAGCTTTTGATGTCGTAGATCATAATATATTAATTGATAAATTAGAATCGTATGGATTCAGAGGTAAAATGAAAACATTTTTAAAAAGTTATTTATATAAAAGATATATTGTTACAAGAATAAATGATTCATTATCATCGAAGGATTGTATAGAATATGGAGTACCCCGAGGATCAGTTCTTGGGCCTCTTTTTTTTATATTATTTATTAATGATATGCCAACTATTTTGAAAGATGCAGTCAATATTAATCTAAACTTATATGCAGATGATACATCACTTACAATATATGCAGACAACAATGAATTATTAACTAAATACCTACAATTGTATATCGATAAATTAGTATATTGGTTCAATATCAATAAACTAAAACTGAATATTGAAAAAACAAAAATTTTACCTTTTATGAATGCTAGAATATTAAAAGATATATATTGGAAATTCTAAAATTGAAATTGTAGGTAGCTACAAATTTCTAGGATTAATTTTAGATCAACATTTAACTTTTAAAAAACATATAGAATATCTAGCTAATAAATTATCATCAATAATATATTTTATGAAAAAAGTTTCGTTTTTAAGTACTGAAAATATGATTTTATTATATAAATCTTTTTTTTTATCTAATATTTCTTATGGCATAGAAATATGGGGAAATACCTATAAATCAAATATAAATATTATTATGTTATTGCAAAAAAAAATTATCAGAATTATTAACAAAAAAATCTTAAATTTAAATCTATTACCTTTAACCAGATTATCAAATACATCTGAATTATTTATTAGTAATAATATTCTAAAATTAAATGATCTGGTTATGTTTAGAAATATTATATTAATTTATAAATTGCTAAATAAAAATTACAAAATTGATTTTAATGAATATTTTACATTAAATAAACGTAATGATAGATTAATTTTACCATTAATGAAAACTACAAAATACCAAAATACAATATTCTTCAAAGGTATAAAGTATTATGATGATATAATATTTGGTAATATTCTTAAAAAAAATAAAATAACAAATATAAATAAATTAAAAAAAGTTATGAAATTGTTTTTCGTTAACCAATATAAAATATAACACTTATATGTGATGTTTAATAATATTAAAAATATATTATTTCTTCTAATATTATATTGTAAATTAAACAAATATTTTATATTATAAAACTTTATTAAAAAATCAGTATTAAATAGGTATTTCTCCATATAAATTTAACATTTTTACATATTTTACATTTTATATATTTTACATCATATAATTAAACACACAAAAAAAAAAAAAAAAACAGTATTACAAATTAGAAGTATTAAAAACATAAAAAAAACAGTATTAAATGTTTAAAAAATTTTAAAATTACTATTTATCAAAACTATTTTATATTTTAAAATTACTATTTATCAAAACTATTTTATATTTATTTTTCAAATTTTACGTTTTATATATAAATATATATTTAACTTTACATAACTAATAAAAAAAAAAAAAAAAACTAAACAGTATTAAAAATTAAAAGTATTAAAATAATTAAAAACAGTATTAGAATTAAAACAATTATAATCAGTATCAATAACCTATAGTAACCTACAAATATATATATATATATATATCAATATTATTAAAATTGACATAAAATATGTGATACAAATATTTAGATTCTTTATAAATATTATATTACAATTATGAAAAATGTATTAATTATATTTTATACTTTGTTTTGGATGCTAACATGGGAATCAAATATTTGTTTTAGTTTTGTTTATATTCTTTCTTTTATATTTTGTTTTAGTTTTGTTTTATTGTTTATTTTAATATCTATTTTTATGTAATTTTATTGTATTTTATCCGAATGAAGATGATGAAATATGACATTACACTACTGGAGATATCGAATTAAAAAAGCTCATCGCTTTCACTGATTCTCCTTAGAAATTGTCTATAAACTGAATTCATTCATTCATTCATATATATATATATATATATATATATGAGTGGATGAATGAGTGAATGAATACAAATAATGTATTGAAGTTATGTAATAATATAAAAGGATAATAAATAGACATATAAGTTAACATACAATAAGTTGTTATTAGAACCAGTATGTGTTAGAATTTATAAAGTCTGCCCGATTCTCCACTTCTACATATATTCCATCTTAAATCTTATATTATTCAATTAGTATTCACTGCAATAAGTTTTTATTAGTTTTATTTTAAATATGTTATATCTACTTTATTTTTATTTTTATTAAATGAATTTCTTAATTCCACCTATTGATATAACTATTATTTTTTTAATTCTTATTCTCTATTATTTCCTAAGGGTATGTGCGACTCTATTCTATAAATAGATTTTTACATGTATTTAACATCGATATAAAGAAAGTAAACTTTCTTTATATCTATGGTATTTAATAGGAAAAATAGTGGTCCACTAAAAGTTTATTAACTTATTTTAATTTATTTATTCAATACAATATTTATCACAATGATAGATATAATATAGTTCTATAATACTTGCATTTTTTATATAATATGAAATAAACTATTTAATAAAAATTATGTTTAACTAATTATTATTATTATTCTGAAAATAAACGATAAAATAATGAATATTTTAAATTGACTAATTATTAAATTAAAATTGTAAATATTGTGTATATATATTATAAATTATCTGAAAATTTTAATTAATTTAAAGCTTTAACACTATTGAATGAGTATAAAATAGTGTTTAAAAGAGTGAAATTGTTATAAATAATTATTCTGAGTAAATTGATTCAAAAGATTTACAATATATTCATGAAAAATGTATGTAATATATAAAAAAACGACAACTTATATTATTACGTTATTATGAATAAAGAGCCTATGAAAGCTCATTGTTTAAATTTATATATAATATTCTTTATTTTAGCTTTACATTTCTAATCAAAAATGATCTTATATTCATTTAATTATGAAGATTATTTTGATTTTTTTTTAAATTATTATTATAATTTATTTAAATGATATATTTTAAAGTGTATATTTCATGGTTATATTTTACGTAAATATATGAATTATATATCATTTTAAAGATAATATTTGGTATTTTAATAATATCATATACACAAAATTTGAAAATCAATTTGTGTTCTCAATTTCAGAGGTCTACCATCTACCCTCAGCATCTACCCTTTAATTATATTTGTATTAATATAATTTAACATTTATTTTTAAATTTAACATAATGTTTTATATTCTGTTATCTTCTATAAAATAAGTATATTTATATTTATATATATATATATATATATATATATATATATATATATATATATATATATATTTATGTACTGTATTATGTAATTTATATTAGTGTTATTGATATATTATATTAACTTAATAATAAATATGTGTTGTATATTAATACAATTGTATAGGGGATTATCAATATAGTTATTATTCCATATTTCTGTCCTATAGTGAAGATTAGATAGAAACAATTAGTTATAAAATAATATTAGCACATTCTATGGTAATTCATAAGAAGATTTTCTAATTATATAATTAATTTGTAATCGTTTATCTGTAATAGATAATAGCTGTATGATTAGAAATTTATTATTGTGTTATAGTTTTCCTTCAAATTTATTTTTTATTATAAAGAGTATACTCCATATATAACAATTTATATATTAAAAAAAATTATTAACTTAGTTTTTTCCGCATTATTATTATTTATAATTTTTATACCAATTTTCTGATTCATTTAATATGTTTAGTATAAGTTATTAAATTAGTTAATTATTAGCTGATATATTAATTAAAGTATTTTCAGGGGTTATTTGAGTTATTTTCTATTGTTTGAAAATTATCTTAATATAAATAATAAAAACAAAGGTTAAAAACAAACTGAGCTCTGCTGTACTCCTATATCAGATAACTTAGTATCTATAGAATATATTCGATTTTGATTTTCCGTGTAGATTTTAATTAGAGTTAATCTGACCTCTAAACCTGTATCTTTCTAATATTGTGAATAGATTATCGTGATTTAACATAACAAATACTTTCGATAAATCTAGAGATATTTTATCTGATTTTATTATTTTTATATTATTTAATATATTTGGATAAGATTCAGTAATTGCATACATTTATTTTATTTATTTGTTATCAATATCTATATATTCAGTATATATAAATATATATATATATATATATATATATATATATATAATGGTATAAAATGTTTATTATTGTATACCATATACCAAATATTTTATATGCACATTAGTATGAATTAAATTGAGTTATATATCTAGTACAGATAATTATAACTAAGTTAGACATCCAAACATACACACATACACACAATATATATTATTAGGGGCGCTGCAACAAGGGGGACAGGGGGGATATGTCCCCCCCCACATTAAAATCTTATGTATTGGTTCCCCTCTTTTCCCCCCCTCTTTTACCACAACATTTATTTTGATTGGTTGGTCCCCCCTACATACAAAATAGTTCCAGCGCCCCTATATATATTATGTATTTAATAAATACAGAAATATAAAATTTAGATGTATGATATAAAGTTCATATTATGAACAAATGATAGTGTATCTATAGAAATACTTGATCAGTTGTTAATGTTTATCAATGTATATCACCAGGGAGACACTGGCAGTATTGTTTAGCTGTATTCTGTACATGTCTACTAACTACAATGGGCTTTATTAAAACACAATGGTATTGAGTGACACACATGGTCATCTGTTGTCTGCAATATTCACAAATATAATACATTTTAATAAATAACAAACATTAATAAACAAAATATAATAAATACAATAAATATATTAATATAATAAATATAATTAATATAATTAATATAATAAATATAATAAATAACAATCACTAATAAATAAAATATAATAAATAGGATGATATATGTAAAATAACATACAATACATAATTTACATTAAAAAGCCTTATGAAACTTATTCTATATTTCAATAAGTAAATATATATGCTTAATATACATTGTATGTAGGTGTCCCATACATTGTATGTGTTTATGCCATATGTATAGCATACATTACATATGTGTATGTATGCAATGATTTACAGTATATGTGTATTCCTTATGCATTGTATATATGTTTTGTGTATATGAGTAAATATTATAAACAAATCTCTCATAAGATGTCTATTTTATTATATATTATTATTCTATATTCTATCTCTATTCTATATTATTATCCTATATTCACACACAAAATATGTAAATAATTGTTGAATAATACTTAAATAGAATATTATATATTTGAATTATTAGTTTCATACAACAGATTATAGTTTTATAACATAGATATATCTATAATTTATAGTTAGAGATATTAAAACTTACTACCCGATATTCAATAAATGCCTATCTATTAATATTACAAGTGTATTAAATCACATTATTAGATTCGAAGGGTTTCCATCCCTTTACAAAATTTAAATATATATCTACGTAAGAAATAATATCGTCTACATATCTAAACGCTCACTCGATGGTAGTTCGTACAAAAGAAGGACCCGAGTTACAAGCACGTAAAGGAGGACACCACTTGGTCAATTGACCAGTTGAACGACTACATCAACGACCACATAGCCAAGGAGAAGAAGCTGCCCAAGGACTGGGTGTACGGTCCCTTAACTGTTTGTATCATGCTTAGTAGTAGTAGTAGTAGTAGTAGTAGTAGTAGTAGTAGTAGTAGTAGTAGTAGTAGTAGTAGTAGTAGTAGTAGTAGTAGTAGTAGTAGTAGTAGTAGTAGTAGTAGTAGTAGTAGTAGTAGTAGTAGTAGTAGTAGTAGTAGTAGTAGTAGTAGTAGTAGTAGTAGTAGTAGTAGTAGTAGTAGTAGTAGTAGTAGTAGTAGTAGTAGTAGTAGTAGTAGTAGTAGTAGTAGTAGTAGTGTGTAAACTTGTCTTCGCTGTTAATACTGCTGTATTACTAATCTATACACCTATATATATATATATTAAATAATAATAATAGTCATTTATTAGAAGACATTTTTGTTTTCTCTTTTCTTATCTAGTTTATATTAAACATGTACGACATATTAAACATGTACGACATATTAAACATGTACGACATATTAAACATGTACGACATATTAAACATGTACGACATATTAAACATGTACGACATATTAAACATGTACGACGTTCTTCATAAGGGGCTTAACATTATATTGAATATGTTCTATTGTTACTTATACATATATGTTTATATTACTTGTCAACTTTTATATACAATGTAATACTACAAATTATGTATTATAATATTATTTATACTAATATGTAATATATGAGAGAGAGATAGTTAAAGTATATACATATATAGAGTATATACACATATACACATATACACATATAAATATGGTATACATTTGATATGTAGTATATAGGTACGTCGAAATGAGATACCATTTTATTAGTCGAAAGTGAATTGGTTTCGGGAGGGGATGAGAGAGAGAATAGTATTTAAATATGATTGGAGAACGGGAGTGAAATAGAATTTGATTAGGTAAGAATGATTATGGAAAATGATATATCGATAGATTCGTACATGAATTACGAAGAGTAATATCGGTATTCGATTAAGAAATAAGGAAGGACAAGGAGTTTGTAGTATCGGCATTTGTGGGTATGTCGAAAACACCAATCATCATAGGAAACCTATCGGCATGTAGTAAGAATGCTATTATAAAAGAAATGATGATATGGCCGATACAACAATGAGATATGTGTGCAGAATGTTCTGGAATGTGATGAGCTGATGGAACATGTGAATACTTCCTGCAGGTATACCCTATCATGGCTACGTGGTGCAGATGAGTGAAGATATCGCGTGTATGCTAGCACCGCAACCAGTACTAAATCTAAGCTGGTGTTTACATGAATAGGAACCAGAATCTAGAGGTATATCACTGGGTGAAAGCCACGTTTCTGTAGTTAAGTATCTATCAAGGTTACGATTGGCAGCAAGTTCAAATAGAGAGGGGTCGTATTTATTATTGATCTGACATTAATAAGGGAAGGTTTAATGAGGCGCAGGTGCATTATGTGTATCAGAGTTAGGGGTGTGGGGTGTGTGGAAATGTTTCTACTTTTAGTATTGTTAAGGTATATTTCTAAAAACTTATTTATTCAGTGACGACTGAACTTTATTGATTGTCATAATTTCTCTCTATATAGAAAATATACACTATTGTTAATATATATATTATATTAATATAATAATAATAATAATAATAATAACAACGTTATTAGTATAAGACTCTGTGATATGATACTGAAGAGGTTAACATAAGGGGGTTAACATAGTTAATGATGGGGTAAGTTGTTTAGTTTCAGTTGGTAAACGTGAATAATAATTGTTCATCAGAGTTGTGAGCTGGACATCATTACATGGGGTGAGTTATGTAGGGTGGGTTATAGGGTGGTTTATAGGGTGGGTTATGTAGGGTGGGTTATAGGGTGGGTTATAGGGTGGTTTATAGGGTGGGTTATGTAGGGTGGGTTATAGGGTGGGTTATAGGGTGGGTTATAGGGTGAGTTATAGTGGTTTCATCAGAGTTATGAGCTGTACATCATTGTATGGGGTACATGATAAGTGGAGATTGTACGTGTTTAGATGTATGCATTAGATTATTCTAGGTTGTTCTTGTGAATGTGAAATATTAATGAATTAACGATTATTTAAGAATTTGTTAAATGATTAATAACAGAATAGGGTGGGGTAAGAGAGGTATTTTACAGTTACTCTTGTTGTGATTGTGTTATAGTTCATTGTTCTTAACTAGATATTTGATTATTGAGTTATAAAGAAGATTATGTGTTATGGCAATGAATATTAGCGGACACAGCTGACTTTAATGTGGACACAGTTATATGTTTGATAGGTTATTCGTAATCGGATATTTATTTAGAATGGTAATATCAGTGAATTTGATTAAATAATTAATACATTTTGCTTAAGTTTATTAATTTTCAGGGAGAGTAGGTAAGTCATGTGCCATTCAAATAATATTTAGTTGATGTGGTGAAGCTAGATAGGTCAGGTCAAGGTCAATGTGGTATTAGTCATAATACATTTAATTAGATCTTAGATGATTGGTTTGTTATTTAGTTACTTATTATTTATGTAAATAATAACGTTCATAATATCATTTAATTATAGGTCTGGGGGAGGGAGGGAGTCTATAGAGTTCATCTGTGACGATGCAGGTATTAAGATTGGTAAGGTTTGGGATAATGTGGGGTTGGTGGTGATAGAGGATTAATTAAAGTAGTGCATTTGGGGCACATATATATACAGGAATGAGAGAGAAAGCATACAATAGATAGTATTGATAGAGGTTGTTTTGTCAGAGTTCTATTTAAACATTAATGATTAATTGTTATGGTAGTGTGTACCACATGTATATCACAATAGTAACAATTAACAAACTCAACATCTGTATTATTTAACTGGATTCATAGTGAATACATAATGTATGTACACTACATTGTACACTGTACACATGTGTACACTACCATAGTAGTACTGTCCATTATATAGTGCAGAAATTATAATGGCAATATAATTATGTTAGTGAATTCTAGGAATTCATATTTATATAATTCAGTGAGTAATAAACATAGTAAGGATCATAGATATTGCTTGAGGTCACCTCACACTAATAGACATGGTGTTCATTCATTTTACATAGAACATATTTGTATAAGATAAGTATATGCATAGTATGCAAAGTATAATAGAATTTTTAAGAAATATATATATATATAAATATATGAATTAATGAGAAGTGTTGAATTCAAATAATAAAGAATGTGTGTAGAATATAGAGTAAATGTTTAAACGCAGTGTGCATAATGTATAAGTTGCGGATAATTTATCTAAAAGTCAGATTAATAATAATAATATAATATTCGCTAATAATATGTAGTTTACGCTCTTTAAATTCGGACTTGAATTAATTGAACACTCTTTCTATTTTGTTTAATGATCGATTGATTTTTAAACAAATATATAATAAAATTATCTCAAAAATTCCAATATTTACAAATATATTTGTTAAGCGATATCTATGATATAATTATATTAATATTAATGTATAATACATCATAAACAGTTATACAATATATGTATTTATAACAGTATAGTATTATTATTTATCTGATTTTAAATAAATTGAATTTCAACGTAAAACCGGAATGAGGTATTCTTGGTGAAACTTGTGAAATGAAGTTATTGCAGCCGTGTTCTCAAGGACATGCTGTGTCCTTGGTGTTCTCTTGAGATATTCACCTCTGTCATCGTACATACATTTACATTTTTCGGTTTTCGGACTACGAAACTGTGTTTATAAAGCAATCGGCCGTCCATATATATTTTAAGTTAATGTTTCATATTAAATATGTAGGTTTCAATAGTTTCTTGAAGTTGGGCTATCATAATACATTATTACACTAATCACCGGGCCCAACCTATAGGTCATCACAATATTCACACCCTACTGGTCATATATATATATATATATATAGATTTACTTAGAACTCCTTATAACTTTAGATTCATATCGTTAGGGGTTAGTGGTTAGTAGGTAGTTTAGAAAGTGGCCTAGAATCTATATATTACAGTTTAAAGATACATGAATAATACGTAATAGTTATGTAATGGCCGGTAAAACCTTAGTTTGTTATTTTATCAAAATAATTGTATTATTAATATATATTAAAATATTAACATTTATTTAATTTTCTTGGTTGGACATATTTAAATAATGTCAATAATTTTATGATGACAGTATTTTTATATTATTACGTTTATTTTAGTAATTTATAAAATTATAAATTTATTTATTAAAATAAATATATATATTTATTTTTTTATCCGCATTTAAAATTGTTTTTTTATGTCAATCTCATTTTATTTATGTTACTATTATATTACCATTGTATTACTATTATAATATTGTTATTTCATTCCATGTATATAGTATATCTAATTCTCATTAACAATGACATTGACCTCCAGCAACAGATCAAGAAGATCATGCTGCACTGTTTCAAGGCTGCCAAGCACAGGTTCTCGCGCAAGGTCGGCTACTTTGACCTCTACGGGTTCGACTTCATGATCGACGAGAACATGAAGGTTAGAACTGCCTTTTTATCAATATTCATGAATTATAATTATTACAGTTTATAATCTATATTATTACTATAATAATTACTATCACTATCAAGGTCTCCATGACATCGCTATCAACATTACTATTACATTCACCATCACCATTGACATTTCTATTACATCCACCATCACCATCAACATCAACATTGCTATTACATTCACCATCACCATCACCATCAACATTGCTATAACATTCACTACAAACATCGCCATCGACATTGCTATTACATTCACCATCACCATCACCATCAACATTGCTATAACATTCACTACAAACATCGCCATCGACATTGCTATTACATTCACCATCACCATCACCATCAACATTGCTATTACATTCACCATCACCATCACCATCGACATTGCTATAACATTCACCACCAACATCACCACATTCTACACATCATTACCGACACACCTATCATCGTATCGTGCCCACTTCAGACTTGGCTCATAGAGATCAACGTGAATCCGTGCCTGGCTACAAACTGTAAAGCGCTCGCTGAAATCATTCCTAAAGTAACCTCGGACACACTGAGTTAGTTCGCCCACAGTTATCTTATCTTACTGATTGTACCGTTGTTTTGTTTGATTACCTTCATTCTATATATATTTATTTTCTAATCTATATAGATAGGAGAATATTTTCCGTTTTCTCTTCGTTTTATATAAATTAAATAAAAAAAAAAAACAGAATATAAAATAATCAACCGCTTTTTTGAAATGTTTTATAAATAGACTTGAGATTCTCTTATCACATCTATATATTTTATATACTCCGTGGAGACGTATCTCGAAGTTGTCTAGATTATAAATTACATTTTTTAACGATGAGTACATTACAAATATAACTTAGGATAGTAAATAACCTTGTGAATGATTCGTAGCGCTGCATTATTCTATTTTTAATATATAGAATTATAATTTAGTATCTATTCTAATAGTTATCTAGTTATATTATATGCTGATTCATTAGGAATGCTCAATAATTTAGTTAAATAAAACTAGCCGCAAAATTATCTAAGTTCACACCTCAAGATTAATGTCTTTTTAAAAATTCTAATAATCTTAGTCTTCTTGTTTTTCTATATTCAAATGTTAACATTTATTAATACTAGGTATTATAATCAGCCCACTTATTACTGAGTTGATTTTATACCCGATGAAGACAAACTCGAAGGCTAATTATTTGCTCTATATGATTTAATGTTGTTGTAATTCTATATAATACTTAATTTCTATAATGTTAAACAGAAGATGCTATAGCTTTAATTATAGTGTTCTACAGAGTTCTAAATGACTGAAACGTAACATTATACTCTTAGGCTCATTTTTCATAGATATACGTTTGAGATGGTGCATCGGTACTACATTTTTCATGTAGAATCCCAACGTATTCTTTTATGTATTATTATATATACATTATGTTGAAATGTAAAAATAAGGTTACATATTGTTGTAGCTTATTATTTCCTTTGTATATTACAAAAAAAATCAATAGAAACGTTAACTGTAAAACGTTTAATATCTTTAATTTTTTAATTTCGTATTATTCTTTGATTATTTCTATAACGTATGTTATCGTTAGCAAATATTTATACTTTATACTTTCGACTATGTATTTGCTTAAATAAATTATCAATCAATAAATAGAATTCATTAAATATATTTGTGTCTGCTGAGCTTTATATGGAGTAATGTATTCACTATCTCTATACATTGAATAGCACGATTTTAATGGCGTACTGCTACATCCCCTTAAAACTATACTTATCTGTTTAGTTGTTAAGATTACAAATAAATATTTATATTGCGTAGGATTTATTCTATGCTGGTGTGGGTGTATTATAATTGTAATTAATTGGAATACGATTTAATTTAATTCGATTAAGATGCGCGAATTAGATTAATTTATAAATTCTACTCCATTAATTATACTAACAATACTCGATACTAGTCGAACATTTTCTTTAACATACAATCCATAACCCGACCACCCGCTTACACACAGAGATCTCCATAGAGTGTTTCAACAAGGCGCGTAAAGGTCGAAACCTGCTACCGTTGGAGTGCAGTCACGACTTCTCGATTCTGTTCAGCGACGAGCCCACCTCATCGACCACATCATCGTCATCTGCCACGGCTCCTACTACCGCTGCGGCCAATAAGAAGTGCAACACGCCCACTATCAAGGGGGAGGTTAAGCCGCCGCCCCCTCCGACGCCCATAGTCGAGAAGTCGCCGCTGGAGACTAAGCCACGCCCCCGTAAGATATCGGCGGGGGGTGGCGTCGCCCCTCCGACTGCTAACGGGGTGGGGTCTACGAACGGGGCGGGTAACGATAACAACAACGACTACACTAACCTGATCAACAATAACGGGGTAGCTAACAATGGGGCGAACAGTAAGGGCGTCGCGATAGTCGGTAATAACGTGGTAGCGAGTAACGGCGTTAAGAACAATACCGTCAATAACCTAAACAACAGCGGCGGTGGTAACGCAAACAACGTAAGAAACAACAACAACAACATTAATAATGCTAATCGAAACAACAACACTAACAACAGCAACAACTACAGCAATAACGGTAGTAACTCTTCTAGCGGCAGTAACAGTAACGCAAACAACGGTAACAACAACGGAAACAACAACAGTAATAACGTTAACAACGGGGGCGTTCGAGGCGTGAAAACCGCGATATCCGCAGCCGCCGAAGCCAGCATCGTACGCTTGGCACGACCGTACCGTCAGAAACCGCCGGTACCCGTCAAACAGGAAGTAGACATCGCGCTCACGCACCGCATGATGGTGCTGCCTCGCGCCACCGTCTCCTACGACAAGAAACCGTCCCAGGTGGCGCCCCCTACCGCCGCGATCCTATTGGACGGCAAGCAATCGCTGGCGCACAAGTCCCCGTACATCGGCGACGCTGTGTTACTTAAGATGACTCACACGATACTGGCGTCCGATACCAGAGCCCCCGCCGGTAAACAGTACCACCCAGCCACAGGCGCTAAGGAGAAGAGGTTTCGGGGCGCGTAACCCCTCCCCACACCCCGCCACGACGACCTCTTTAGGAATTTACATCCGTCTCGCGTCCCCGACCGCTTAATAATAGTTGTGTATATTTTCTAGAAATCAAATTACCGTTTATTATATACCGATCGTTTCGTACGTACGTATGTACGCGCCGTATTATAAGTGAATTGAGCCGGCGCTCGACTAATGTTATTCTCCGCGTCATCGTGTTTTCAAAAGGAGAAAAGGAATTATATCAGGGTCGTACATCGACTAGCATACAGAAGACGGGACACGATGCAGGATTATCCGTTACCTCGCGTGATTCGTAATGCGAATGGAGTACGTTTCAGTGATTTACCCGTCGCTCATACGGACTGTAGATTATTCGTTCATAACCATCGCGATTCGACGTACACGAATAACGAATCACTGAATAGTACCGAGCAACGACATCGACAAGCTGCGGACCACATCCTGTCATCGATGTTACGTTTACTACTTAATAAGGAAGTGTTACACCGGTAGAGATTACAATAAACCTATTGTCGATATGTTCCGATGTATATTTGTATATAACTATATATATATATATATGTGTGTGCGTGTGTGCGCGTGTGTGTGTGCTCTTGTTTGTGTGTACGCTTATCTCAGTACTTAATACACGTAGTCTACAAGCGACAGCTTTACTTCACAGTTAGATAGCCACGATTAAATCTATAGTCAAACGTTTAAACGAATAAAAATACTGTTTTTCATTATATTTATTTCGCGAAGTACAATAAAATATAGGTAAACGAAAAGTATTATGTATCGAGTAGATCAAATTTTGAATATTTCGCTGAATATTATTTAAATTGAATACCTATTCATCAACAAATATGCTATATATAAAATGCATATAGTATTAGCTGTTAGTTTAGATAAGTAGAATATGGTTTTATAATGGAATGAGAAATATTTTTACTTGCATATATTTAAGATATGTAAATATGTATTTTCGCATTTAAACTATAAAACCAATATAATATATAGACGAAATATGTTATGTTAAACTAAATAGAAGATGATAATGCATACTTATCTATTGTTCATATGGAAGAATATAACCATATCATAGGTTCATATGATTCATAACGATACCATAATAATAATATTCATATTAGAAGTTTTATGTTTTAAATACGATAATATATTAATAATAATTTAACCTACGATAATACTAATGAAGCCACAAGTTTAAAGATTATATAGCAATCATAAACATAACTCTGTTTGCGTGATCATAACTTTAGAATAAATTATGCTTAACTTATAATGTTCATAATTGTTACAGCGAGTATAATGTATATAGAATCTATAATATAGATCTATATTATAGATCTCATAGGTAAATATATAGGTCTCCTACATTGCCTTCTTCTTCTTCCATGTCATTAATGATGTGTACATAATATACTTATTTATTCACTTGGTACTTATTGTAAGAAGTGTATCAGTGTATTTGATTAGATTACAATCTATATGCTTGTGATGTAAGTCGCGATTCATGTGAGGCAAGCCATTATCATCCGTTACCTTATAATCAATAGCTAGAAACTATAATGTAGTATTTTCTAATAGTTATCTAGTTAGATTATCGCTGATTCATTGGGAATCTTCAATAATTCCGTTTAATAACACTAGTTTCAAGATAATCTAACTTTATCTCTGCCTACCCTACCATTGCACACTGCTCCGATGTACGAGCATCAATACACCATCGAGTGATGTTTATCTGATGCATGCATAAGAAGAGAGTCAGATCGTGATTAAGGCCTCTAGTGTAATTTAATTAAGTAATAATAGTGATGCCTTTGGGCAATAAATTTAATAAATATCATCAATAAAGTAATAAACATATATATATACAGTCAACTCCCGATAAGTCGGACTCGCAAGGGACCGGGAAAAGTGTCCGATTTATCCGAGTTAACAATATCATGCAAATAAGACATGAAATGCGCGAGTTAAATGTTTCCGAAATATGGAATTATGCAACAATCAACAACATAAAATGTTGTATTCAATAATATTACTTACTAAAATTATAATATTCATTATTTAAAGTAAACATCTTAGACAATTTATAAAAAGTCCGACTTATCCAGTATAAAAATTATAAAAATGACTAATATATTACCGACTTATCCAATCCAACTTATCCGACTTATCCGATTAATTTAACATGGAACTAGATACAAATCCAAGCAAACTAACTAAATGTGTCCGACTTATCCGTAGTCCGACTTATCGAGATTTGACTGTATATGTATATATATATATATGTATGTGTGTTATTCTGACATTAAACATCGATGGAAACTTGAGATTACAAATATTACAAAATTGTTGAAGAAATATACAATTTATTATAATAAAAAAGAATGCAAAATTTTGAATAAAGAGGTATAAAATTACTAACATTATATTTTGCATTATATGATATCTCTCTATAAAGATCCGATTAGTTATATATATATCAGGGTTATTGGTTTTTTATTTTTTTTGTGAAGAATATTGGTTTTTTTATTTATTAGAAAATTCGTATTAATAAATTGTTATTATTTTCAACAAATACTTCTATAGATGATTATTATTAAATATTTCGTGTATATTATATTAAAAAGTATTATAGTATAATTTATACAAGGATTCAGTAAATTGTATCCAAATTATATTTTTCTTTCGGCCAGGCTTGTTTATTAAATGAATAAATTTATATAATACACATAATCTATACTATTATTAATAACATTGAAACTAATATTAAATGATAATATAGTATTGAAATAAATATAGTTATCAATAATTTAATTTTTTTGAAGTAATTGTATTAATATTATTATATTTTTTGCAATTATACATTGTATAATTTATATAATATACATAATATAAACTATTATTATTAATATTGATACTAATTTTAAATGATAAAATATTGAAATTATTATATTTATCAATAATTTTATATACTATAATCAAAAACAACCAAAAATTCCAAAAAAAACTGTCAAAAAACCGAACAACCTGATATATGTATATATAATTTAATTTATGTACACTGTTATATCTAATAAATATTCAGAATACTTTCAATATCATAAATAAATACACTATTTGTATGGCAGGAGAACTCTATTGAACAATTATACAACAGATATATTTATTATAAATTTATTTGAAATATAAACTTTATATATAAATTATCTATAGATACAATATAATTCCATGGTAAATATAATAATGATAATAATAATACAGAAATGCGCTAAACCATTAAATATACAATACAAGTAAATAGTTTCATTAAATAAACATGGGTTAGTTTACATTCATTATATCATTGAATCACATATAATAAACAGTATTACAATTTAAAAATGAGAATTGTATAGAGCATGTCCTCTATTTATCACTAAGGACACATTCACATTCTTAAATAATGATTTCAATAGAACTAAGAGAAATAAGATGTGTTAAGTAACAAGAGAGAGAGAGAGTGAGAGATAGTTGTCTATAACTGTCTGACTAAAGAAGAACAGTACACATCATTGTTCATGTACACATCAGTAACAATAACAACACCATGATACACACACATGTGTGTGTAAATAAGGGGGGTATCACCAGCATGATGAGGAAAGGGCAAAGGTTAAGGTGCTACCCTTAGAAAGTGATAAAGTGTAGGGTTGGTATTATACTGAGATGAAGACAGGTTACAACAGTATATACCGAATATATACTGAATATATACACAAATATACAAACATACATGCATATATGAGTTGGAATTAGATATACATATATAGTTAGGTGATTGAACGCGTCTTTCGAGCGCGTTGGCCCCTCCCCCTAGGAGTGGATCACAGACAAGATGTGAACCTGACCTTGAAGGGGGCGGGCACCAGAGTTCCACCTTGTACGCCGACGTCTGAAGGGAGAACACCTTCAGTCTCGAGGTCAAAGTTCATCTGCTGTATGAAACACGTGGCGAACAGGAACATCTCCATCTTGGCGAGGTTCTCACCGGCGCAGACTCTCGGTCCTAAAGGGGGCGTGTCAGTAATAGGTGGGCGTGTTTATACGATGTGGGCGTGTTTATAATATATGAGCGTGTCCATAAGATGTAGGCGTGTTTATAAGTTAGGGGCTTATTTATAAGATGAGGGCTTGTATGTACATTGTATGTATTGCTATATAATGAGGACATAATAAACTTATCTTTATAAGTTGTAAGTGTAGATATGTTTAGTTTGTGTAGTCGTTAAATTTGATGTAAACAGGTGAACTACTGTGATATAACTCATTATTAGATAATATGCATCATGTTATATAATATACATAGTGAATTAGATTCATTTAGAGTAATCTTATCTATTTATAGATTTGTGTACAAATACGCTTGTAAGATTGTAATTCACAACATGTAAATATAAATGTAAATAGGGATTAAATACACGTCAATATTATTAATATTGTAGTAAATTATTGTATGTGAATTCATAAGGTACGTATTAAGCCACATCCACAACAATAATTCGGACATAATTTGTACTCCCCTTCACATTTTTAATTTTTTCAACATTAATAAATATCGGACAAATAACGGTAATGTTAAGCAAAGTATAATAATTTGAAGTAGCCGAAATTTGACTATAAAATTCGGGCCCCATTTTGTGTGTGAACGTGGCTCTAGTGTAAAGTACTCTAGCATTCCCTATTAGTCATAAGCTATTAGTCATAGGATATTAGTCATATGCTATTAGTCATAGACTATTAGTCATATGCTATTAGTCATAAGCTATTAGTCATAAGCTATTAGTCATAGACTATTAGTCATATGCTATTAGTCATAAGCTATTAGTCATAAGCTATTAGTCATAAGCTATTAGTCATAAGCTATTAGTCATAAGCTATTAGTCATAAGCTATTAGTCATAAGCTATTACTATATTATACTATCGCAAATATGTAAAGGTAATCGTGTAACTACAGTGCCTTGAACCAACCTACTCCGAAAGGTAAATAGTTCTTGGGTTTCTCTTTAAGTAGAGCAGATTCATCAGAGGTCAACCATCGCTGGGGTCGGAAGGCGTAGGGGTCAATGAAGTCCTTGTCGTCGAATAGGCAAGACGTCATGTTCGTCATAATCAGTGTTTTCTCGGGAATCAAGTAGCCTCGGAAGTTGATGGGACGAGATGTGCAGTGAGTGACACCTAGGGGAACTTTTAGGAAAATGTCGTGAAATTAGGCCATCATATAGGTAAATAATTGTTAAACTATGTTGATATATATATATATATATATATGTTATTAATTTTATTTAATCATTGCTCTAAGGATACAGATATTATTCTATTTAAAACATTTATTTCTAATATATACCTAAGTAGTATTTGGATACCAAATAGATATTGTATGGCTAAACTTAAGATAGCTTATAATAATGCTTATCATATCATGATGAACTACATATGTAGAAATAGTGCATCATTAATGTTTCCAAATGATTGTTTATAATATAACCATTACATTACGGAATTCTTATTATTCGTTATACAAACGAATAATTTTATAATTTTATAATTTTCGTGTATACTATGGTCTAATTTAAATTTAAAAAAAAATAATATATATTAAACTCTAATATATATATATAATTATTTTAAATATACTTCTATTATTGCACTATTTATTTAGTTATCTCAACAATGTGATAATATAAATTATGTGAAATGTATGTAATAGGATTAACAAAGATTAATATATTACAAATATGAAAACTACATTTAAAATGTTTATAAATAGGAATAGAATCATGCATAAATAATGTGATAAACATGTATAAAAAGGTATACAATCATTAAAATAGGTCTTAAAATATTATTTAGAAGTGATCGTATATAATTGTGTATATATATATAAAGATCGGCTCTCGTTAAAATCATAGATGCCTTAAAATGAGAGTGGCTTCGAAGGGACATTAGAGTCATATGGTTATAAGTGAAAACTTCATCTAAGTTCCTGGATGGACTCCACCAAAATAACAATGTATGCATGTAGAAATATGAAGGTAAGCCAGGGAGGGGGGCCTACCTAGATTAGCGTGGCGTTGAGTCTCCAATAAGGTGGCCTCTAGAAATGGGAGAGATGTTCTATCTTTCCAGCAGGGCAGTCTACCAGTTCCTATCACCTGTGTGTGTGTGTGGGTGTGTGTGTATGTGTGTCGGTCACATGATGATGTACATCAGACAACTGATGGTTACGTGCATTAGGTATCAGTAGTATCACTAGTTTACACTGTAGCAGGCAGCTAATTAACATATTGAATTATACTTACGATATATCCTATAGGATAGAAATAGTTTATCAGAATAATATAATTTCATTATTTTTATTATAAGATTATGATTAGTTTTAAATTTTTTTCTTTATTTTCCAAATAAGACCTAAATCTTTTCGGGCTTTTACCGAAAAAATGAGTGTGCAATGTGCACATGTTTATAAGATAAAATAATAATATAATAAACATAGATACAAATATTCAATATGTTTCTACTTCAAAAGAGATCCCCCCCCCAGATTAACATGTAAGTATTCACTATTATTGTGGCTGACATGTATAGGTGGCATCTAATAATCAATAGCTAATGTTCACTGCAATGATGCTTATGATATCTAGAAGCTTCTCTAAAATGATATCATTAGCATATGTGTATATGTTTAATTGTTTATTGAATCTTTGATAATTGTATATATTTATTTTATTAATAAACACTTTAAATAACTTTCATATCAATATATTTAATAAAACAATCAATTTGCTCAATACAATAAATAGAAAAATCAATAAATTTAATAACCGATAAATGAATTAATAATTCTATAAATTTATAAATCATTAAAATAAATAGCTTTAAATAAATAGAATCACCTATGAAAACCTATGTAAGCACTGTAATAAAATAGTATAGAACTGATACCATAGTATAATAGTATAGAAACTGATACTATAGTACAATAGTATAGAAACTGATACTATAGTACAATAGTATAGAAACTGATACTATAGTACTATAGTATAGAAACTGATACTATAGTAGAATAGTATAGAAACTGATACTATAGTACAATAGTATAGAAACTGATACTATAGTACTATAGTATAGAAACTGATACTATAGTAGAATAGTATAGAAACTGATACTATAGTAGAATAGTATAGAAACTGATACTATAGTAGAATAGTATAGAAACTGATACTATAGTACAATAGTATAGAAACTGATACTATAGTAGAATAGTATAGAAACTGATACTATAGTAGAATAGTATAGAAACTGATACTATAGTAGAATAGTATAGAAACTGATACTATAGTACAATAGTATAGAAACTGATACTATAGTAGAATAGTATAGAAACTGATACTATAGTACTATAGTATAGAAACTGATACTATAGTAGAATAGTATAGAAACTGATACTATAGTAGAATAGTATAGAACTGATACTATAGTACAATAGTATAGAAACTGATACTATAGTACAATAGTATAGAAACTGATACTATAGTAGAATAGTATAGAAACTGATACTATAGTACAATAGTATAGAAACTGATACTATAGTACAATAGTATAGAAACTGATACTATAGTAGAATAGTATAGAAACTGATACTATAGTAGAATAGTATAGAAACTGATACTATAGTAGAATAGTATAGAAACTGATACTATAGTACAATAGTATAGAAACTGATACTATAGTACAATAGTATAGAAACTGATACTATAGTACAATAGTATAGAACTGATACTATAGTAGAATAGTATAGAAACTGATACTATAGTAGAATAGTATAGAACTGATACTATAGTACAATAGTATAGAAACTGATACTATAGTACAATAGTATAGAACTGATACTATAGTACAATAGTATAGAAACTGATACTATAGTACAATAGTATAGAAACTGATACTATAGTAGAATAGTATAGAAACTGATACTATAGTAGAATAGTATAGAAACTGATACTATAGTACAATAGTATAGAAACTGATACTATAGTAGAATAGTATAGAAACTGATACTATAGTAGAATAGTATAGAAACTGATACTATAGTAGAATAGTATAGAAACTGATACTATAGTACAATAGTATAGAAACTGATACTATAGTAGAATAGTATAGAAACTGATACTATAGTAGAATAGTATAGAAACTGATACTATAGTAGAATAGTATAGAAACTGATACTATAGTACAATAGTATAGAAACTGATACTATAGTACAATAGTATAGAAACTGATACTATAGTACAATAGTATAGAAACTGATACTATAGTACTATAGTATAGAAACTGATACTATAGTACAATAGTATAGAAACTGATACTATAGTACAATAGTATAGAAACTGATACTATAGTACTATAGTATAGAAACTGATACTATAGTACAATAGTATAGAAACTGATACTATAGTACAATAGTATAGAAACTGATACTATAGTAGAATAGTATAGAAACTGATACTATAGTACAATAGTATAGAAACTGATACTATAGTAGAATAGTATAGAACTGATACTATAGTACAATAGTATAGAAACTGATACTATAGTAGAATAGTATAGAAACTGATACTATAGTACAATAGTATAGAAACTGATACTATAGTAGAATAGTATAGAAACTGATACTATAGTACAATAGTATAGAAACTGATACTATAGTACAATAGTATAGAAACTGATACTATAGTACAATAGTATAGAAACTGATACTATAGTACAATAGTATAGAAACTGATACTATAGTAGAATAGTATAGAACTGATACTATAGTACAATAGTATAGAAACTGATACTATAGTACTATAGTATAGAAACTGATACTATAGTACAATAGTATAGAAACTGATACTATAGTACAATAGTATAGAAACTGATACTATAGTAGAATAGTATAGAAACTGATACTATAGTACAATAGTATAGAGACTGATACTATAGTAGAATAGTATAGAAACTGATACTATAGTACAATAGTATAGAAACTGATACTATAGTAGAATAGTATAGAACTGATACTATAGTACAATAGTATAGAAACTGATACTATAGTACTATAGTATAGAAACTGATACTATAGTACAATAGTATAGAAACTGATACTATAGTAGAATAGTATAGAAACTGATACTATAGTACAATAGTATAGAAACTGATACTATAGTATAATAGTATAGAAACTGATACTATAGTACTATAGTATAGAACTGATACTATAGTAGAATAGTATAGAAACTGATACTATAGTACAATAGTATAGAAACTGATACTATAGTACTATAGTATAGAAACTGATACTATAGTACAATAGTATAGAAACTGATACTATAGTACAATAGTATAGAAACTGATACTATAGTAGAATAGTATAGAAACTGATACTATAGTACAATAGTATAGAGACTGATACTATAGTAGAATAGTATAGAAACTGATACTATAGTACAATAGTATAGAAACTGATACTATAGTAGAATAGTATAGAACTGATACTATAGTACAATAGTATAGAAACTGATACTATAGTAGAATAGTATAGAAACTGATACTATAGTAGAATAGTATAGAAACTGATACTGTAGTAGAATAGTATAGAAACTGATACTGTAGTACAATAGTATAGAAACTGATACTATAGTACAATAGTATAGAAACTGATACTATAGTACAATAGTATAGAGACTGATACTATAGTACAATAGTATAGAAACTGATACTATAGTACAATAGTATAGAAACTGATACTATAGTACAATAGTATAGAAACTGATACTATAGTAGAATAGTATAGAAACTGATACTATAGTACAATAGTATAGAAACTGATACTATAGTACAATAGTATAGAAACTGATACTATAGTAGAATAGTATAGAAACTGATACTATAGTACAATAGTATAGAGACTGATACTATAGTACAATAGTATAGAAACTGATACTATAGTACAATAGTATAGAAACTGATACTATAGTAGAATAGTATAGAAACTGATACTATAGTACAATAGTATAGAAACTGATACTATAGTACAATAGTATAGAAACTGATACTATAGTAGAATAGTATAGAAACTGATACTATAGTACAATAGTATAGAGACTGATACTATAGTACAATAGTATAGAGACTGATACTATAGTACAATAGTATAGAAACTGATACTATAGTACAATAGTATAGAAACTGATACTATAGTACAATAGTATAGAAACTGATACTATAGTACAATAGTATAGAAACTGATACTATAGTACAATAGTATAGAAACTGATACTATAGTAGAATAGTATAGAAACTGATACTATAGTACAATAGTATAGAAACTGATACTATAGTACAATAGTATAGAAACTGATACTATAGTACAATAGTATAGAAACTGATACTATAGTACAATAGTATAGAAACTGATACTATAGTACAATAGTATAGAAACTGATACTATAGTACAATAGTATAGAAACTGATACTATAGTAGAATAGTATAGAAACTGATACTATAGTAGAATAGTATAGAACTGATACTATAGTAGAATAGTATAGAAACTGATACTATAGTACAATAGTATAGAAACTGATACTATAGTAGAATAGTATAGAAACTGATACTATAGTACAATAGTATAGAACTGATACTATAGTACTATAGTATAGAAACTGATACTATAGTACAATAGTATAGAAACTGATACTATAGTACAATAGTATAGAAACTGATACTATAGTAGAATAGTATAGAAACTGATACTATAGTACAATAGTATAGAAACTGATACTATAGTACTATAGTATAGAAACTGATACTATAGTACAATAGTATAGAAACTGATACTATAGTACAATAGTATAGAAACTGATACTATAGTATAATAGTATAGAACTGATACTATAGTACAATAGTATAGAAACTGATACTATAGTACAATAGTATAGAAACTGATACTATAGTACTATAGTATAGAAACTGATACTATAGTAGAATAGTATAGAAACTGATACTATAGTACAATAGTATAGAAACTGATACTATAGTACTATAGTATAGAAACTGATACTATAGTACAATAGTATAGAAACTGATACTATAGTACAATAGTATAGAAACTGATACTATAGTAGAATAGTATAGAAACTGATACTGTAGTACAATAGTATAGAAACTGATACTATAGTACAATAGTATAGAAACTGATACTATAGTACAATAGTATAGAAACTGATACTATAGTACAATAGTATAGAAACTGATACTATAGTAGAATAGTATAGAGACTGATACTATAGTACAATAGTATAGAGACTGATACTATAGTACAATAGTATAGAAACTGATACTATAGTACAATAGTATAGAGACTGATACTATAGTACAATAGTATAGAAACTGATACTATAGTACAATAGTATAGAGACTGATACTATAGTACAATAGTATAGAAACTGATACTATAGTAGAATAGTATAGAAACTGATACTATAGTACAATAGTATAGAAACTGATACTATAGTACAATAGTATAGAAACTGATACTATAGTAGAATAGTATAGAAACTGATACTATAGTACAATAGTATAGAGACTGATACTATAGTACAATAGTATAGAACTGATACTATAGTACTATAGTATAGAAACTGATACTATAGTAGAATAGTATAGAAACTGATACTATAGTACAATAGTATAGAAACTGATACTATAGTACAATAGTATAGAAACTGATACTATAGTAGAATAGTATAGAAACTGATACTATAGTACTATAGTATAGAAACTGATACTATAGTAGAATAGTATAGAAACTGATACTATAGTACAATAGTATAGAAACTGATACTATAGTACTATAGTATAGAAACTGATACTATAGTACAATAGTATAGAAACTGATACTATAGTACAATAGTATAGAAACTGATACTATAGTACAATAGTATAGAAACTGATACTATAGTACAATAGTATAGAAACTGATACTATAGTACTATAGTATAGAAACTGATACTATAGTACAATAGTATAGAAACTGATACTATAGTACAATAGTATAGAAACTGATACTATAGTAGAATAGTATAGAAACTGATACTATAGTACAATAGTATAGAAACTGATACTATAGTACAATAGTATAGAAACTGATACTATAGTACAATAGTATAGAAACTGATACTATAGTACAATAGTATAGAAACTGATACTATAGTACAATAGTATAGAACTGATACTATAGTAGAATAGTATAGAAACTGATACTATAGTACAATAGTATAGAAACTGATACTATAGTACAATAGTATAGAACTGATACTATAGTACAATAGTATAGAACTGATACTATAGTACAATAGTATAGAAACTGATACTATAGTACAATAGTATAGAAACTGATACTATAGTACAATAGTATAGAACTGATACTATAGTAGAATAGTATAGAACTGATACTATAGTAGAATAGTATAGAAACTGATACTATAGTACAATAGTATAGAAACTGATACTATAGTACAATAGTATAGAAACTGATACTATAGTACAATAGTATAGAAACTGATACTATAGTACAATAGTATAGAAACTGATACTATAGTACAATAGTATAGAAACTGATACTATAGTACAATAGTATAGAAACTGATACTATAGTACAATAGTATAGAAACTGATACTATAGTACAATAGTATAGAAACTGATACTATAGTAGAATAGTATAGAAACTGATACTATAGTAGAATAGTATAGAAACTGATACTATAGTAGAATAGTATAGAAACTGATACTATAGTAGAATAGTATAGAAACTGATACTATAGTACTAAAGTATAGAAACTGATACTATAGTACTAAAGTATAGAAACTGATACTATAGTAGAATAGTATAGAAACTGATACTATAGTACAATAGTATAGAAACTGATACTATAGTACAATAGTATAGAAACTGATACTATAGTACAATAGTATAGAAACTGATACTATAGTACAATAGTATAGAAACTGATACTATAGTAGAATAGTATAGAACTGATACTATAGTACTATAGTATAGAGACTGATACTGTAGTACTATAGTATAGAAACTGATACTATAGTAGAATAGTATAGAAACTGATACTATAGTAGAATAGTATAGAAACTGATACTATAGTAGAATAGTATAGAAACTGATACTGTAGTACAATAGTATAGAAACTGATACTATAGTAGAATAGTATAGAAACTGATACTATAGTACAATAGTATAGAAACTGATACTATAGTAGAATAGTATAGAAACTGATACTATAGTACAATAGTATAGAACTGATACTATAGTACAATAGTATAGAAACTGATACTATAGTACAATAGTATAGAAACTGATACTATAGTAGAATAGTATAGAAACTGATACTGTAGTACAATAGTATAGAAACTGATACTATAGTACAATAGTATAGAACTGATACTATAGTAGAATAGTATAGAAACTGATACTATAGTACAATAGTATAGAAACTGATACTATAGTAGAATAGTATAGAAACTGATACTATAGTACAATAGTATAGAAACTGATACTATAGTACAATAGTATAGAAACTGATACTATAGTAGAATAGTATAGAAACTGATACTATAGTACAATAGTATAGAAACTGATACTATAGTACAATAGTATAGAAACTGATACTATAGTAGAATAGTATAGAAACTGATACTATAGTACAATAGTATAGAAACTGATACTATAGTACAATAGTATAGAAACTGATACTATAGTATAATAGTATAGAAACTGATACTATAGTAGAATAGTATAGAAACTGATACTATAGTACAATAGTATAGAAACTGATACTATAGTACAATAGTATAGAAACTGATACTATAGTACAATAGTATAGAAACTGATACTATAGTACAATAGTATAGAAACTGATACTATAGTACAATAGTATAGAAACTGATACTATAGTAGAATAGTATAGAAACTGATACTATAGTAGAATAGTATAGAACTGATACTATAGTAGAATAGTATAGAAACTGATACTATAGTACAATAGTATAGAAACTGATACTATAGTAGAATAGTATAGAAACTGATACTATAGTACAATAGTATAGAACTGATACTATAGTACTATAGTAGTCTAGGCAATGACTAACCGAGTGTATTTCTTGCCTGCACCTCTTTTGAACGTCAGGATTTCTGAGCAGATAGATAATCATCCAGCCTAGGGTAGTGGTAGTGGTCTCAGAGCCTGCCATGAACAGGTCAAATATCAGCCGGAACATGTCATCCACTGAAACGGAGCGGAGTTGGTCAATTAAATTTTTGTGCTTACGAGTTTCTATGATTTATATGGATATATATTTATGAAATATATATATATATACAAAGTAAGATTTTTACAATATCATAATTTATAAATTAATAGTTATTTATTACAGAATGTATTTATATTGATATATAAATATACCACCAAAACAAAATAAATTATAATAATGTTATTGGAGGAAAGAGATTATAGATATGTTACAGTTGTTAAAGATGTTAAAGAAAGTCATTAATAACCTACAATAATATAATTGTAAATAAAGATAAAATAATTAATGATTTAAAATAAAATCATATAAATTATACACTTAGAAAAATAAATTTAATATTAATAATCAATTTAAAATTAATAATAATTTCATTTTTGCTGATTGTACTAAAATGGATATTGAAAAAACAATACAAGATAATATAACCATTACTGTAAACAAAATCAATAACAAATAATTATAATATTGATAACAATAATACTATAATTTTATATAATTTAGAGTCAACAGAATATGACTTTATAACAAGAAATACAAATGAAAAACAAAATAAATGAAATTATCAATAAACTAGATAATATCTAGTATACTATAATAATATCTATAGATATAGATAATATTAAAATAAATAAATTTTACAAATGAAATATTTAATACAAAGTATATAAACATAAACGTTAGCCTTACATAAACTAAATATTTATATATTTTAGATATATCAAAATTATATATAATTTCGAGGCATCTTTTTTATTGAATTTTATGTAATCATTATATTAAAACAAAAATATCTATAGATCTATAATGTGTATAGTATCCCACACTATATAGATAGATCATATATTGTGGGATATTGTCAGATAGCACCTGCTAGTGTAAGATGCTGTCAATTGTATTAGTCATAAACCTATCAGTACATCGTTTATGTTTGATTATAAAATAGTATATTTTTACCATATTATTATTTGTAATATTATATTATATATTATATATATATATATATATATATATATATATATATATATATATATATATATATATATATATATATATATTGTAGATTATATATCTAACTTTCTATTCCTTCCTTTTCAACCTCAGATTTAAGATAATAATCAGTGAAATCCCTCAAGTTATTGATGTCAAAGTCTATCCTATGTTTCTCAATCTCCATGAAGATGTAGGCGTCGATGTTCAGTTGAGCTTTCTTCACTATTCGCATTCGATTCTGTCGCAGAATATGACTAATCAGTATGACTAATCAGTATGACTCATCAGTATGACTAATCAGTATGACTCATCAGTATGACTAATCAGTATGACTTATCAGTATGACTCATCAGTATGACTCATCAATCACGCGTGATTATAATAATAATAATAATAGTAATATAATTTATTGAATATAGAAAATAGATATTAAAAATGACATAAAACAGGAGAAAAAAACTAATAATAAAAAATAAATAAATGTATGAACATTATTTATTTACATATGCCATAGCTTTTAACGTTTCAGTTTACGTGTATTATTGTTCAGTTATATATTATTGTTATTGTTCTTATTTTTGTGTTTGTTATTTTATTTACAGTTGATGTGCTTGTCTTGAAGTCACTACGATTTGTGTTTATCACTTTGTGCATATCAATTTACAATATTTCAAGTATTATTCGCTAAATAAAATTACAGAAATTCATCAATTATTGCTAATAGTAAAATTTATAAATCATAAGATACTGAATATTATTAGATAATTAATTAAGCTAATTAATCTAGGTAAACTATATAATATTCAAATTATAATATTATTTATTTTTATAGACATATTTTTTCTTTATAATATCAAAAATTTAGCAATTAAGAATGAAGTGAATTCAATTGATATAGAATATTGAAGACAAATAATTTTTTCCAACATTTTATGTATTTTTTATTTTTATATTTTGTATTTACATATTATTCTTTATTTATGATTTGAATTCTAAAGATACATATATCTATATATATATATATATATATATATATATATATATATATATATATATATATATATATATATCACATTATGATGATATATCATTAAACATTGTTCATTAAAATATGCAAATAAATAATATATTATTATATTATTATATATATATTATATTAATATATTATTATATATGTATATAGATTGTATAAGGTAAAGTTAATGTATGTTATTTGGTGTTATATTTCCGTACAGTGGAGAAAAATTGAGGTAAAGAATTGTTCGACTTAAAATTCTCCTGGGTAACTTATACAATATCGGATAGCCATTGATCAGTCGCCACATTCCGCGAAAGACTACTACTACAAGAGCTTCTGGCGTAAGTGTTCTAGGTCATGTCCTAAGGACACGGCACACTACGACACACCCCCCCGGTAACTAACGGAGAATATTTTCTGCAAGAAAATCGGAATGAACAATTTCACCATGTTCTGAGAGCCAGAGTTAACGAAGAGTTTCTCGAGGCTGTAGAGAAGCTCCCGGAACCTCTTGTCGTCGTGATCGTACCTTAGGGGTGGGTGGCGATGGGGGTTAAGGGGTACTATCGTAACTCACCCCATGGTAGAACGGGCTTATTTAGCTTTACTATACAGTACATTTAATATGTTTTATATACTTGCGGGCAATAATCGCTACAGACATCGTAGTGAACAAGATTGCTGTAAGTGTAGTAATAGTAACCCATATTTAAAGAGGTTAGGGGTTACATAACTTATTGCGAATACACAATAACTTTAAGGGGGCTTCTCTACGCTTCTAAATCTATTGCCAGACTATATTACATTCATATTATTGACTATATTTAATATAAATATATAGTATTTGTTTATTATATATATATATATATATATATATATATTGATAGTATTAATATAGTATTAATATATATATTAACATTATATAATAATAATATATATTTAGGATACATATGGAAATGTTCAGATATAACTGCTGAAGCTATACAATCATGTATAAAGATCGCTTTATACATTATCCGAATAGAGTGATAGTATTTAAACATGAATAAAGGAGGAGGCAACAGGTAGGTACAAAGTATTAAAACTTGATATGAATGTGGGTGAGAAACTGTCACAACTATAAAGGGGCTATATCATGAGATAGAATATATAACAGAGGGGGTGCAGAAGATGTACACGCTTCATATAAAAGGATGTAGAATAGAGTCTACATGAAGGTGTACATAAAGGGTGTATCAAAGGGTGTATAACAAGTGTACAATAGGGTGTATAAGATATGCATAAAAGGATACAAGAACTTTATAATATGGTGTACAACGGTGAATAGAATGTGTACAAATGTGAATAGAATGTGTACAAAGGTGAATAGAATGTGTACAAAGGTGAATAGAATGTGTACAAAGGTGAATAGGATGTGTACAAAGGTGAATAGAATGTGTACAAAGGTGAATAGAATGTGTACAAAGGTGAATAGAATGTGTACAAAGGTGAATAGGAAGCGTACAAAGGTGAATAGGATGTGTACAAAGGTGAATAGGATGTGTACAAAGGTGAATAGGATGTGTACAAAGGTGAATAGGATGTGTACAAAGGTGAATAGGATGTGTACAAAGGTGAATAAGAAATGTACAAAGGTGAATAGAATGTGTACAAAGGTGAATAGGATGCGTACAAAGGTGAATAGGAAGTGTACAAAGGTGAATAGAATGTGTACAAAGGTGAATAGAATGTGTACAAAGGTGAATAGGAAGCGTACAAAGGTGAATAGGATGTGTACAAAGGTGAATAGAATGTGTACAAAGGTGAATAGAATGTGTACAAAGGTGAATAGGAAGCGTACAAAGGTGAATAGGATGTGTACAAAGGTGAATAGGAAGTGTACAAAGGTGAATAGAATGTGTAAAAAGGTGAATAGGAAGCGTACAAAGGTGAATAGGAAGTGTACAAAGGGTACAGTGGTGAACTATGAACCTATTTCCAAAGATCAGTGAACATATGATATTGGAGACTCCGTTGTTGATCGTATACTTGGGATCTACGGGTTCTCCTTCTGACTTCAATAGTATCGAGATTATCTGCCTGGCTTCTTCCTAAGGGGGGTGGGGGGGTGAGGGGGGTTATACGGGGTTATCTAACATGCCTCTATGCTATACTATAGTAGGGTTAACTAGGTATCGAGATTATCTGCCTAGCTTCTTCCTAAGGGGGGTTAAGGGGGGTTACCTAACATGCCTCTATGCTATACTATAGTAGGGTTAACTAGGTATCGAGATTATCTGCCTA
>OZ025239.1:3156573-3200456 GCA_964019155.1 Osedax fenrisi
GCAATACTAATCAATACTACTAAAACTGTTCCAATCGTCCCACTCATTCAGATAAACAACCATAACATAAAATACTCCCCCTACGTAAAAAATCTTGGAATTACCATTGACCAATCACTGAATTTTACTCAATACACAACAGACTTATCAAAATCCATTAACCGAACACTACACACAATCAGACTAATAAGACCATCTATAACCACAGAACTATCAAAATTACTAGCAACATCCCTCATACTTCCACGACTTGACTACTGTAACTCTATACTTCATAGACTCCCCAAAAACTCACTAATACCACTCAACCGATTACTGAATTCCACTGCACGAACTGTCCACAGAATCCCCAAATACTCCAGGACTCACATAACTCCATACCTAAAATCTCTTCACTGGCTTCCCATCACACAACGTATCCAATACAAAACCTTACTTATATCCCACCAAGTCATTCATCACAATCACCCCGACTACCTAACTGACATACTAATAGAAAATAACACATCTAGAATACAACGTAAAATCAATAAATACAAATTACTTATACATAATCCAAAACACATATCACGCAAACAAGAAACAGCATTCTCAATATCTGCCCCAAAATTATGGAATAACCTCCCTTACAATATAAGAGAAATCACCTCAACCCCACTCTTTAAACGTAAATTAAAAACACACCTGTTCGAAATCGCATATAAATAACCCACGAAAACACGGCCGAAAACTCACACGATGTTGATGGCAGTGTATAAACCATTAGGTTACAAGGTTACAAGGTTACTACTACTACTACTACTACTACTACTACTACTAACCAATAATAGGCCAAGGTTTAGGACCGGGTGGCCAGCATGGCTTAACAGAATACTGTTGACCGCTGCATTTCAGGTAAACAAAGCTGACCACTAGGGTTGCGGAGAACACCAGTACGGTCTTAGTGGTAGTGGTCAACGCAACGGGGTCAGAGGTCGCCGCTAAGACCTCATCGGTCAACTCTCGGAGGGCTTCGATTATCTGACCGGTAGGGACAGACGGACAATTAATATCGGCACGAACCGGAGTGGTAGCGGAGTGAAGCAAGTATTGTGTTGGAGCAGTGAATATTATCGCGATAACAAAACATATATTATTCTATATATTTACTTTATATATATATATATATCTAGTATCTGAATTATTATAATTTAATATATTAATTAAATAAAATTGAAATAATAATTAAACGTGTTAACTTAATTATTAAAGTGTTACCCAAATAATATTATCAATTATTATAATCGTACATCGACTTTAATAAAGTCACTTTATAATTCAAATTTTAAAGTAATCTTAGAAATAAGATATATCAAAAATTAAATATAAATCGGTATAAATAAGATATAGCATAGATACTACTTGATTATGAAATTATAAATAAAGAGAACTACTACAAATAATAAGTTAATGTTCGTAGACACTCGTGACTCCTAATAATCAATCACACTTTACTGTTGTCAAATATTCTTTAGTTGAAATTAGTGACGTAAATGATGCTAAAATATAAAGCATCGATGCAGTCTCAACTCGGCTCGGGCTTGTTCGGTTAGAGTCTCGGCTCGGGCTCATTTTTTTTCCGAAAATGAAAGTCTCTAATCGGCATTAAAAAGCTCGACATCATTTACATCACTAGTTGTAAGTATACATATCATCTGTATTAGAATATTAACTTATTCCGTATTATTCTAGGCTAGAATAATACGAGGTGACTAGAATTTCTAGGTGGTAACTTATTTATTAAATATCTTGATACTACTTCTATGTATACTATGATTAACAATAGGAAAAGTGGATGATACCTTGGGGTGTTCCTAATGTATATATTACCATCTATATCTGTAGCATATTAATTCATTTATTATTTCCGATTAGAGTTGTTTATTATTAATCGAGAAAACTTTTAAACATATTTGAAACTCTACATCTAGTAATTAAATCAGACTAATTGATTTGAAGACCTTATTTAATTTATATATAACACATTTAAAATTGTTAACGTTATTTATTCTAAGAATGTTATTTATTCTAAATATATATTATAATAATACTTCTATAATTTAACATTTTTAATACGAAATGGATGTAAAAAAAATATCCCCTTCCAAGTCATATTAATTATATAAATATATAATATATATATAATATATGTAGTGTTGTTAAAAAACGCGTTTTTTATTATTGTTTGTTTAAAACATGTTTTAAACGGTTTTTTTTGTTTTATTCGTTTTTTATACGTTTTTTTCTGTTACAAAATATAAAATTATTTAAATAAAGTAGATATGTTGTTAAATAATAAAGTAAGTACATATTATATGAATAATCAGTAATAATTCAAATAATATATTATCTTTATTATTAGCATTATTAAATCATATTGTTAAACTATACATTAGTATGACAATTATAATAATTATAATATTTATTTTGTTACAATATAACACTGAGTATTTCTGTATTATTTAATGTTATAGACATGGAGATTATATCACAATCTATAGATATATGTACATTATATAATTAATATTATAAAAGCTGTATGAACTTTCATATTTATATTATAATAAATTATTATAAATAATAAAGTAAAATTAGATTTCTTTTATGTTCTGATATAATAAATTATATAATAATATATATTATGAACTTTCATATTTCTTTTATATATTAATATATTATTATTAAAAAAATATGAAAATTCATACTATTTTTTTATATAATATTAAACATAATATATATTATTATACAATTTATTATATCAAAACATAAAAGAAATCTAATTTAACTTTTAATAATAATATTATATTTGTATACACATATTTTATACATTTATTAAATAATCATTCATTTTTCAATTATTATACAATTTATTATATCAAAAAAAAGAGCAGATAAATTATTATTTGTCAAATTGAATTTAAATTTAAATTTAAATATTAACAATTAAATAAATATATGTATAAATGTACATATGTCATATGTCTCTTGTTTTTTTCTGTTTTTTTCGTTTTTTATTCTATGTTTAAAACGGTTTAAAACGCGTTTAAAAAGTCTGTTTAAAACGTGTTTTTTATTAACTCACAACCCTATATATGTATATATATTAATTAATAATATTATTATTAATAATATTATTAAATAGTATATAATTATTAATTTGTTCAATAGTATTGAATCAATACATAATTTATTTGATATTAGTTACATAATTATGATGATAATATTTAGCATAGAAATTATTTTATCAGTAATAAAATACATAAAATAATATATAAATATAAAAAATATTATTTATATATTACAAATAATAGATTTGATTTAAAAAATGTTAATAAATAATTTAAAGTTCATACACTACAGCTATTGTAATAACATGTTGTAATCCTTGCTTATAATATTAATCATTAAATTTATGTATCCAAAAATGATTAAAAGCCTAACAATTAAAATAAATTGTAAATCCTTGTAATACAAAGCTAGCCTACAACTTGTAGGCATATTGAATGTGATATTCAAACTGTATTATTAAATTGTGGTTGTAAAGTATTACTTACTTACTTACTTTTTTTGGTTTATGGACTGCATCAGTGCGTTAGCAATCGGCCGTCCGTGGGAGGGAATTATTGAGTGGGAGGGAAGGTAAGGGAGAAATAATAAGTCTTAAGGTGGCGTTTAAAGGAGGGAGTTGAGGTGTTTGTTCGTAGGTGATTGGGCAGGGAGTTCCAGTGGTAAGGGGCAGAGAGGGCAAAGGATCGTATATTGGAAGAGTGGAGTTTGTGTAGATGGGGAGTGGTAAGGATAAAGGTGTTGGAGGAACGGGTCTGGAGTGGAGTGATGGGTGTGTGTAGATGTAGGAGGGAGGCAAGGTAGTCAGGGGAGTTGTGGTGAAAAGCTTTGTGGATAGTCAGGGAAAGTTTGTACTGTATGCGGTAGGGGACTGGCCTTTATTACTATACTATAATTGTAGTATATTCAGTATAATAGTCACTATTATTATTATTAATAGTGTCACACTAAGTGTGTTCTATATATTTAATATTCAATAAAATATAATTATTATAATTATAAATATTATAATAATTATCATATTAATTATTATATTTATTAAATAATTTAATAAGTGTACATAGTTACTATATATTATATATTTAATATACTATGATAATCATAGTATTATAATTATATCTATATTTAATTAAATAAAAATAATATTTAATATAATTATAATTATTATAATAATATTATATTATTAAATATAATATTATAATAGTTTACATAAATGTTAAACATATTATTAATACCTACATCATGTAGTACATGTATTTATAAATAATAAAAAAGTGTATTAAATTACATTTTTATAATAAATCGAATTTATAATTTATTATATTTTTTTAATTTAATTGTAATAATATTAGAATAGTTTAAATTTAAAAACACAAAAGGCCCAAAAGGATTTAAAAATTCAACCATATATTATTCATAGGTGGCACTACTAATTCAATGTGTATAAATAATTTCAAATTCAAATTGATTAATTTAAATAATATAAATATAGATTATTTATATAAACTATTATATGTTATTCTATTCAAATTTGGAAATATAGTTTTCCAGCGGGTATCACACTAATATATACAATATACATTTGGTAGACCATTATTTACCAAATAGGAATTCTTTTATTTTATAAATATTTATAAATAAAATAAATTTGTTTATCAATTCAAATAAAATCAATTACATTGATAAATAAAATGCAATGAAATTCACCAATACAATAATATATCATAACAATAATGACAAATATCATTATGCATATGCATAGAGAACGAAATGACTTAGTTTCTCTATAGGCATTAATCGAATAATTATTATTATTTATTTGAATTAATTCAAACTTATTTTAAATTAAAATCATATTTGCCTAAGAATTTTATTTATATCATAGGTGCATTGTTTATACATGGATTATAACAATACATGTCAAGAAATGCCGTTTTTACAGACCGCTGTGTAAATATAAAATAGAAACACTTATAAATATACCTATTTTACTTATTAAAGGTTTTCCAGGGTTATGGTGTCAGGGTATTTAATCTATCAAGGTGTGCAATTGTAGCGTTCAATAATGTTAATTTAAAATTAACACCAACATTATATCTATATACTTTATTGATTACTAGGTTAATTACTACCTACTAACAATATCAACTTGTTTTTATCATGTTATAAAATTAAATTTGATTATTTTGAAGAACCGAACCATAAATCCCTATCAACTAATAGATTTCAAAATTATATCTAATATTACCGGGAATTATTTCCCGCTATTACCAAAACCCTTTTATATTACTATATTAATACCAATGATAAGAATACATTCTTGGGAATGAAGTTATCTTTATTAATACTATATATATATAGTATCTTATAAGTATTCCATTTTTATTGTACCTTATTTTGATAATAAATATGCTCTTAAATTCAATTTCTCGTGAAATATTTTACCCCCTTCTCGTGTATAAACCCCCTACACAAAGGACAATATACTGCCCTTATCCTATGTATCCCACCCTTTATCCTACATGAAGATACGCAGTGTTACACTGGCAGTGTATACAGTTTTGTTCACTAATGTATAACACGACACAAATAAGAAATTATCATATGGGCAAGTCCTTTACCAAAGGGATTTGATGTGGATATGTCAAGGTGATTTTGTCGACGTATTATAGGTACTCAGATATATATTCTTGATACTATTCAATATATTTATATATATATATATATATATATATGCCATAGCATATAACTACATCTATACATATATGTGTATATATATACACATATATTACCCTATAGGTATACCCCATATATATTATATATATATATATATATATATATATATATATATATATATATACACTGATACGACGTATGTACCAAAGTATATGCGTAAAAAACATACCTACCAGAGTATAAGTATATTTAGTATAGGTATGATCGAATAGATACTAATATAGGTAGAATAGTTTATTTAACATAAATATTTATATTAATATTAAAAATAAATAGGTTAAATGTCATAATAAAAACATAAAAACACATTCACTGACGTAGGTAGTGAATTAGGTTAGCTATGTTGGTAATAGGAAATAAGATAAACAATTAATTGTTCTATTTGACCTATACTTATAGGGTTTAAATGATTCAAATAATTACTGTAATTTATTAATATATGTATATATATATAATATATATATATATATATATATATATATATATATATATATATATATATATTTATATAAAAAGTATACCTTATTTATAATATCCATATTAAATATATGTGCGTATCAGCCTTTGTAATAGTAATATTATATATATTATATATATATATATATATATATTTATATAAAAAGTATACCTTATTTATAATATCCATATTAAATATATGTGCGTATCAGCCTTTGTAATAGTAGGAATTCTATACTACTATAGAATTTATAGTAATTAATAAATTATGATATTTGTACAGGTTGTAAATTACAACTTGTGATAATGCAACTACGATTACACCTTGTTTATATAGTAAAGTACAGCGCGAATCCACATTATCAGACATAGGTTGCTTACAATAGGTGAATGCTTACGCATTATTAGACACGGGGGGCACAACTAATGTGGTATCTGGTTAGTGGATTTCTATTATTAGAATATCGGAGGAGATAAATTCGACGATCCTACAGAAATGTATCACTGTGTGTGTGTGTATCATAGATTTATAGTTTTGTAAACTATAAATCTATGGTGTGTATACACGATATTAATGCAATAGATAAATATTATGTATGATCATTTATTTTCCTAATTATTTATATATATATATATATATATATATATATATATATATATTATTTATAACTGTATAAATATATACATATTCTAAAAATACTCAAATGCTTATATTCAATATTAATTACTTATTTTTTAATAACTGTTTCATATATAAGCTTATAAGGCTAGCCTATAAGCCTATATTGATATCATATACAGTAGTGTTACAGTAGTGTTACAGCAGTGTTACAGTAGTGTTACAGTAGTGTTACAGTAGTGTTACAGTAGTGTTACAGTAGTGTTACAGTAGTGTTACAGTAGTGTTACAGTAGTGTTACAGTAGTGTTACAGTAGTGTTACAGTAGTGTTACAGCAGTGTTACAGTAGTGTTACAGTAGTGTTACAGTAGTGTTACAGTAGTGTTACAGTAGTGTTACAGTAGTGTTACAGTAGTGTTACAGTAGTGTTACAGTAGTGTTACAGTAGTGTTACAGTAGTGTTACAGTAGTGTTACAGTAGTGTTACAGTAGTGTTACAGTAGTGTTACAGTAGTGTTACAGTAGTGTTACAGTAGTGTTACAGTAGTGTTACAGTAGTGTTACAGTAGTGATACAGTAGTGTTACAGTAGTGTTACAGCAGTGTTACAGTAGTGTTACAGTAGTGTTACAGTAGTGTTACAGCAGTGTTACAGTAGTGTTACAGCAGTGTTACAGTAGTGTTACAGTAGTGTTACAGTAGTGTTACAGTAGTGTTACAGTAGTGTTACAGCAGTGTTACAGTAGTGTTACAGTAGTGTTACAGTAGTGTTACAGTAGTGTTACAGTAGTGTTACAGCAGTGTTACAGTAGTGTTACAGCAGTGTTACAGTAGTGTTACAGCAGTGTTACAGTAGTGTTACAGTAGTGTTACAGTAGTGTTACAGCAGTGTTACAGTAGTGTTACAGTAGTGTTACAGTAGTGTTACAGTAGTGTTACAGTAGTGTTACAGTAGTGTTACAGTAGTGTTACAGCAGTGTTACAGTAGTGATACAGTAGTGTTACAGTAGTGTTACAGCAGTGTTACAGTAGTGTTACAGTAGTGTTACAGCAGTGTTACAGTAGTGTTACAGTAGTGTTACAGCAGTGTTACAGCAGTGTTACAGCAGTGTTACAGTAGTGATACAGTAGTGTTACAGTAGTGTTACAGTAGTGTTACAGTAGTGTTACAGTAGTGTTACAGTAGTGTTACAGTAGTGTTACAGTAGTGTTACAGTAGTGTTACAGCAGTGTTACAGCAGTGTTACAGCAGTGTTACAGCAGTGTTACAGTAGTGTTACAATAGTGTTACAGTAGTGTTACAGTAGTGTTACAGTAGTGTTACAGTAGTGTTACAGCAGTGTTACAGCAGTGTTACAGCAGTGTTACAGTAGTGTTACAGTAGTGTTACAGTAGTGTTACAGCAGTGTTACAGTAGTGTTACAGTAGTGTTACAGTAGTGTTACAGTAGTGTTACAGTAGTGTTACAGTAGTGTTACAGTAGTGTTACAGCAGTGTTACAGCAGTGTTACAGCAGTGTTACAGTAGTGTTACAGTAGTGTTACAGTAGTGTTACAGTAGTGTTACAGTAGTGTTACAGTAGTGTTACAGTAGTGTTACAGTAGTGTTACAGTAGTGTTACAGTAGTGTTACAGTAGTGTTACAGTAGTGTTACAGTAGTGTTACAGCAGTGTTACAGCAGTGTTACAGCAGTGTTACAGTAGTGTTACAGTAGTGTTACAGTAGTGTTACAGTAGTGTTACAGTAGTGTTACAGTAGTGTTACAGTAGTGTTACAGTAGTGTTACAGTAGTGTTACAGTAGTGTTACAGTAGTGTTACAGTAGTGTTACAGTAGTGTTACAGCAGTGTTACAGTAGTGTTACAGTAGTGTTACAGCAGTGTTACAGTAGTGTTACAGTAGTGTTACAGTAGTGTTACAGTAGTGTTACAGTAGTGTTACAGTAGTGTTACAGTAGTGTTACAGTAGTGTTACAGTAGTGTTACAGTAGTGTTACAGTAGTGTTACAGTAGTGTTACAGTAGTGTTACAGTAGTGTTACAGCAGTGTTACAGTAGTGTTACAGTAGTGTTACAGTAGTGTTACAGCAGTGTTACAGTAGTGTTACAGTAGTGTTACAGTAGTGTTACAGCAGTGTTACAGTAGTGTTACAGTAGTGTTACAGTAGTGTTACAGCAGTGTTACAGTAGTGTTACAGTAGTGTTACAGTAGTGTTACAGTAGTGTTACAGTAGTGTTACAGTAGTGTTACAGTAGTGTTACAGTAGTGTTACAGTAGTGTTACAGTAGTGTTACAGTAGTGTTACAGCAGTGTTACAGTAGTGTTACAGTAGTGTTACAGTAGTGTTACAGCAGTGTTACAGTAGTGTTACAGTAGTGTTACAGTAGTGTTACAGTAGTGTTACAGTAGTGTTACAGTAGTGTTACAGTAGTGTTACAGTAGTGTTACAGTAGTGTTACAGTAGTGTTACAGTAGTGTTACAGTAGTGTTACAGTAGTGTTACATAATATCACGTGCTTATTATTCTACACTACTGTTATGCAATATATTGCATAAGGTATATGGTATAGGTAGGTATACCTATACCTTATCGATAATATATCAATATAGATAGGACTATCGACTTATATATAGATATGAAAAAGTAATGTAAAAATAAGTATTAAGTACTCATCAATGTAATAATAAACATACTATTATATAATAATAATACTATTATATTAATAATACTAATCAATTTATTAATTACACGGCATGCCAGAGTTATATTATGTATTCCCTATAGGTACTGCATTAATGTACTGTATACAACTGTATACAGTACAGTAATACCAGGGAGTAAGTACCCTGGTAATACTGTAGTATTTAAACATGGAGTTTCGATACATTAACAAATATACTTTATTTATAATTAATTAAAAATTATTTGACCGAGCAGACGATATGATGAACTATTTAATACTCGAGGTCACGTGATAAGGGCACGTGATACGGGTACGCGCATGCGTTACGTGATAATGCTGCGCATGACAATAGTGCCCGGATGTCACGTTAATGTCAAGGTCACACTGACACGGTTATAACATTACGCATATCGCGATGAATTAGTGTTTCGTTGTGTACTCGTTGTAGAGTAATAGTTACAATACATATAACGACGATTGTTCTCGATACAACGACTATTACATAATATCAATACTATACACTCTAATTAGGTCTAAATATAGTTAGGTTACCGGAAGTGTAGGAGAAAAGTTTTACACATACCCATTGTGTGATTATTATAACCATATATATCATATATATATATATAATATATATCATATATCATATATAATATATGTATATATATATAAATATATATAGAACAAAGAAATATGCTCATTATTAAGTTTATATTCAGGTTAATATCCTATACAAATAATATTAAAATTCGCGCCGAAAGTGACGTATTAAATATAGACCATGAAATAAAAAATAAAAACTGGAACGAAAGGTAGGACGCTATTGTAAACGTCAGCACTAAAGAATACGCCACGTCTGCGTAAACTACAGATTACCACGCCCACAAACACAACACACACACATGGTATATCAGTGTCTGTCACACACACACACACAGGTGTTATATTACGCCACGCCATATATGTGTATATGGTGTCATTAATGATGTATAAATAGTCACACTAAAACCATAACCTATACATATTACAATAGGGTTACATAAATCACCGTTGTCATAATCATCATCAACATCAGAATATATATATGATAATAAAGGACGGTGCTGATGACGATGATGATTTATTTAAAACTATTATAATGGAAAGCTCTTATCTCGAATATATATATATGTATATATATATATATATATATATATATATATATACATTACATACTAATAAAGGAGTCGCGAAACACCATCATGAAGGACCATCATGTAGGAACATTTCACGAATGTAAACACCCCATAGAGGGTATATAACACATACCATATGTGTATAACTGTTTTAACTGATACACTAGTTTCACATACCTCAATTGTGTAATGTTTTCCACCCTATAGGGTACACCCATGGTTACAATCTCCTCGGGGGCGGGGGGGGGGGGGGATATACACTTAATTATCCCACTACAACTTGCTAGAAAATCGCTTTCTAGCAAAAAGTTCCGGACAGTATTTCCGAAAATACTGGTAACGGGATATGACCCCCTTAACAAAGATTCCTAATGTACCACTCTAGTAATCGTGTTTTTCTGTAACAAATAGATTAGTCCCTCTTTAACGACACGATGAGGAGACTAGGATATATATTGACTTATATATTGAGAAGTTCTGTGCACTTTACTTTCGAATGCGGTAGTTAGACAAGTATATATCTATTTACTATGTATATATCTATATATAGATAAACATAACTAATCGTCTTACCAAACTAGTCAACAATTGTGTGCAAGTTTCGCTTCCGTATGCACGATGAACGAGAGAGTTGCGGAGTTTATGTTTAAAGTTAAACTACTCTCTACTTCTTACTAACTTATCATCGTGCTGCTACCTAGGTAGGTACCCAGAAAACAGTAATATCCGCATAATAACAGCATAATAACAGCATATTGGATAGCCTCAAATGTTTAAATTGTGATATTATGCTGCTATTATGCGGCTATTACTGTTTGCTGGGTAGTTCATGAGCTCGTTCTCTGATAAGTTTAATGGTGATGTTATCGATTCCGACTGAGTTTTCTGTTTAAAGTCATTGTAAGTCATCCTATATAGGTACTTCTGGTATAACAACGTTCTATTTTATTGGCAATTTTAAATTGTTCAGGTGTAATGGGAAATTTATATAAATCCTTACCTTATTCAATCCACATATTGATGTATATAAATATTGATGTATATATATATATATATATATATATATATATATATATATATAATAGAGCATATTCATGAGTATTAGGATCCCCTTCTTTATCCATGATTATTATTGTCTTTATTGAAGTAATATATATATATATAAATACAATAATTATAAATAAATACGTGACCTATATAAATCAGTATTTTATATGTCATTATCATTTTGTATATTATTTTTTGTTTCGCTGTGTTCGGTATATATATATATATATATATATATATATATATATATATATATAGTTTACTTGAGAGGAAGTACGAGCTATTGTTAGGTCTATATGGGAAGGATCCGTTCCCAAGATACGAGGTCAATCCCTGTATACATATATGCAATGGTTGACCCCCCCACCCCGCCCCTTATCACCAACAGCACTCGGTCACATGCTCCAGCATTAACTCCAGCACAACATCACGACTTAAGTACATATCCATTAGGTAAACAACACAAAAGAAGCGTCCTATTTATCGTGCTATTTCTTATCGACGGTTACATGACAATGGCGCCGATACGGGACGGCTACATCATTGAATATTCTATTTATAATATAATATCTAAAGATAAATTTTGTATAATAAAAGTTAATAAAGTTAAAATAATATATTTATTAACATGTATTAATCTTAAATACACATTTATACATATGCACACATACGCACCATATTATATATATATATATATATATATATATATATATGTGTGTGTGTGTGTTATATGTGTGTGTGTGTGTGTGTGTGTGTATGTGTGTATGTATGTGTGTGTGTGTGTGTGTATGTGTGACACATACACATACACTATGTGTGACATCTAAAGGGAATAGAGTAATGTATACATTCTACTTTATTACTTTTCCATATATAGAAACACAACTGTGTGAATGAATGTACACACGTAGGCATGCAACACTTACTATATGATATGTAGGCTATAGATCACTTATATTATATAACTTATATACATCTGATGTCATATATTATATCTAATGGTATTAATAATATAGGTTTCAACACGTTATTCTAGTTCAACATGTTGAACAATATATGGCACTAGATATCTTAGATTTCAAACATTACAACCCTACAACCCTAGGCTTACAACTGTAGAGTTATATCACGTGATATTATAACCTTACAACTGTAGAGTTATATCACGTGGTATTATAACCTTACGACTGCATAGTGTCACGTGATATTATAGAATGATAATATGTATTATTTAATTTGTATTTTAATTGTCTATAAGTTAGATGTATGTAAAATTGTTACTAATTGAACAATATTTTTAAATAACCTGCTATTTAATTTATGAACTTAGTTCATTCTAATAACTATACCTAGAGTATTAGATGTAGGTCAATAAATCAATAGCCAGGCCTATATCAATAACATTATTATTATTAAACGTTTAAATTGCTTTGAAATATTTTGAATCATAACATTTTAATTAAAATATTAAAAGTATTCATATTTATTATTCATTTAAAAATTATATATATATATATACAATATATAATTTGTTTTATATTAAGAATTTTATAAAATATTCAATATTAATCTAGTATATGGGCCTATTTATTCTACAGGGTTTTCTTATACTAATTATATAGTCTATATAGGGTTATACTTATACTAATATATATATATATAATTATATAATTATATATAATTATAACTAACTATATATAGGGTATATTTATAGGTTCTACTTATACTATATTCTACTTATATATAATACCATATAGGCTATATGGTACTTATACTATATAGTAAACTTATAGGCTACTTATACTATATATTATACTTACCTATACTTATATATAAGTATCCATATAGGGATCCTAGTCATAACAAATTTCGAAAAATAGAATTCACACATTTTCATTATAATTACTTAAATACTAATACTTAATATTTAATATTTAATATAAATACTTAATATTCGGACATATGTCCATATTGACATATGTTATATAACATATATTAATGTTGATTTTATGTTAATGTTGTGTTATTATTATGAACTTTTCGGATTATTATATTCATTACAATTTATCGAAATACGATGTTTTATATTGTTTTATATAGATGCCCTTTAGTAATTAAACATGATTAGTAATTTTCAAAATAATTTTACTCAGAATAAGAAATGTTCACTATATATGTGTTAAAAATCTTCCATGCGTTTCAATATTGAATATGTTATCCTAATATTATACCCTAACATTATATCCTATTATATAGATTACCTTATAAAGTTTATATATAGGAATGACATAATTTTCAATTTTGTTATCAGTAGTTGTCCTATTATGTTGAATAGATTTTTGTTTATGCGTATTTATTAATTTACTTAATTTATTAATCGAATTCCTACTAATTTAATACTATTTATAATATTTAACATATAATTAGATATACGAATGTATACATTTATGTAAACTAAACTATATCTTATATAGGGGAAAGTCTCCGATTACCGATCCCTAAATGATTATTTGTAATAACTTATTCAATATTAAATATATTTATATGACATTTTTGCAATTAGGGTAATAGTATGGCAATGAATAATGTGGCTATTTAAATATTTGATATAATTATATTTACAAGAATAAACAGGGGGGTCGTTAATCGGATATATGTGCCTAATACCGACCCCCTAAAATAATCGTGGTATAAATAATTGTAGTATTATAATATCCAATAAAAATAGTAGATATACATAAATATAATTAATTATAACATGCATGTAATTTATTTTGTATTTAATTTATGTTTTAATAGTAATATTAAATTTAAATTTAAACTTTATAGTAATTATATTAAAATAGTGTATATTATTATTAATATTTATTTATTAATCAGTATGTATATAATCAACTGGAATCATGGATCCTAAATATATATCAATGATACATAAACAAGTACTACATATTTTAAAGTACGAATATATTTTGATTGGATATTATAAATCACATGGGGTCCGTATTAGGGTAATTTAGGAGGTCGGTAATAGGAAAATCATATGGGTTGCTATAATTAAAATATATTGGTTAATGGTTATTCAAATTAAATTATTTTTAATTATTTAATAAATTTTAACCATGTGTGCTCGAAATGTAAGAAAGTGGTTTATTCTAAATAATCTTTTTCCTAACTCTTCTAAAACTAAACTACTTAATATTACCCTTAAACCTTTTATTTTTACTACTATTTTCCTACCTTTGATTCTACAGTTATTATTCCAAGTGATTGTGTTAAATCTCTTGGAGTAATATTAGATTCAAAATTAGGATTTACTCAATTCGCCACTTCGCAATGTAGATCCGCTAATTTTAATCTATTTAATATTATACAAATTAGAAAGTACTTGAGTACGGCATCAACAATTGCATTAGTGAAATCTCTTGTTTTATATAAATTACAATATTGCAATAGTTTACTAATTAATTCCAAACTAAAATTATTTTATGGATTAAATAGAGTCATTAAATCATCTATAAGATTAATCTTTAATATTAAGAGGTGTGACAAAATAAGTATTACAAAAAAAGTAGGCGATTTAAATTGGTTCCTTATGGACAATATGTGTAAATTTAAAATATTAAGCATAACTCATAAAACTATTATTTTGAGAAAGCCTATATATTTAAATAAACATCTAAATGAAGAGCTAATGAGAAACACTCGTCTGCAATATTCAAATTTATTTTCAGTGCCAAAAATACATCTGATGAGAATTGGGAAAAGATCGTTCGTCTGGGCTGCTCCTTCCATGTGGAATTCTCTTCCCAAGTCATTACGATGTACAAGGAGTTACACTGAATTCAAGAGGAAGTTGCGAATTTTGTTGTTAAATATTTAATTAATTTATTAATTTATTTATTTATATATTTATTTATTTATTTTTATATATTCTCAACACTTGTGAGATTTTAAAATATAACGAGTGTCTAATTAAATAATTAGGGGAAAGTAACCTAATACGGACACTTTAACAATAAATGGTCTTAACATGTTATGACTCATTATTTTTATTCAAAAATTCCAATATATTAATATTATATGATTATAGATATTATTGTGATTTTAAAATTTTATTTAATCTTCTAATTCCATAGATAACGGGGGTGTCCGTATTAGGTATACCCATGTCTGAATACGGACATATATGTCCGTATTCGGACATGGGTATACTGTGTTACAGTATACTGTGTTATAATACGGACACCCTATATACCACTACATAAACTATATATTATTGATGAATCAATCAGATAAATTACAATTATATTATTTATAATTAATTTTATGAACAATTTATTATAATTTAATTAGTTAATAATTTATTTATTTTTATTATTTTTTAATTAATAATATAATTTAAGTATCTAAATAATAAAAAATGTAGATTTATCTTTATTGGTTGTATTAATATTATAACGCACGCGATTTTTATGAATATCAGAATAGTTCATACGCTGCGCACTGATTGGTTATATATAATCCCTATAGGTTGTCCGTATTTAATACATATAGAGTGTCCGTATTAGGAACTTATATGATCTCTAGATATATGCTTATAACTTAATGAATATTTTATAACAAATATAGAAATTATATATATAATTGTAAAATGTTGTATTTTTTAATAATATAATGTTATATTTTATATCGATATATTTGTATATTCTTGAGAAGGTTTTAAGTTGAATTTTTTTTCTTCATAAATTTAAAACGTAATAAAAAAATCAGTTTATTGGATATATCAGCAATATTTTGTATAATAAAAAAATAAAAAATACTTTTTTAGACTATTTATATAATTATAAATATTTTATTAATTAAATATTTTTTTGTAGGATTTATGGTTTCTGAGATACCGAGAGTTTCCGTATCCGGGCACTGTCCGTATTCGGTTACTTTCCCCTACCTTACCTTACCTTACCTATGTTAGGACTCAATAATACGTAGAGTCGTATAGTTATATATCTATGATATATATATATATATACATATATTTCCTATATATTGCAATATAGAAATATATATATATATATATATATATTTATATATATATATATATATATTAATTGTAATGGATTATTTTTTAAATATAATAATATTTTAATAGAATATATATATATATTGCAATATAGAAATATATATATATATATATATATATTATCAGGTATATATATATATATATATATATATATATATATATATATACACCTGTAACCGTTTATAACTATAATAAAATATATGTTTCTAAACATATATATATTAATTTTAATGGATTATTTTGTAAATAGAATAATATTTTAATAGAATATATATATATATATTGCAATATAGAAATATATATATATATATATATATATATATATATATTCTATTAAAATATTATTCTATTTACAAAATAATCCATTAAAATTAATATATATATATATATATATATATATATGTTTATAAACATATATTTTATTATAGTTATAAACGGTTACAGGTATATATATATATATATATATATATATAAACATATATTTCCTATATATTGCTATATAGAAATATATATATATATATATATATACATTACATACTAATAAATAAAGGAGTCGCGAAACACCATCATGAAGGACCATCATGTAGGAACATTTCACGAATGTAAACACCCCATAGAGGGTATATAACACATACCATATGTGTATAACTGTTTTAACTGATACACTAGTTTCACATACCTCAATTGTGTAATGTTTTCCACCCTATAGGGTACACCCATGGTTACAATCTCCTCGGGGGCGGGGGGGGGGGGGATATACACTTAATTATCCCACTACAACTTGCTAGAAAATCGCTTTCTAGCAAAAAGTTCCGGACAGTATTTCCGAAAATACTGGTAACGGGATATGACCCCCTTAACAAAGATTCCTAATGTACCACTCTAGTAATCGTGTTTTTCTGTAACAAATAGATTAGTCCCTCTTTAACGACACGATGAGGAGACTAGGATATATATTGACTTATATATTGAGAAGTTCTGTGCAGGTAGTTAGACAAGTATATATACTATTTACTATGTATATATCTATATATAGATAAACATAACTAATCGTCTTACCAAACTAGTCAACAATTGTGTGCAAGTTTCGCTTCCGTATGCACGATGAACGAGAGAGTTGCGGAGTTTATGTTTAAAGTTAAACTACTCTCTACTTCTTACTAACTTATCATCGTGCTGCTACCTAGGTAGGTACCCAGAAAACAGTAATATCCGCATAATAACAGCATAATAACAGCATATTGGATAGCCTCAAATGTTTAAATTGTGATATTATGCTGCTATTATGCGGCTATTACTGTTTTCTGGGTAGTTCATGAGCTCGTTCTCTGATAAGTTTAATGGTGATGTTATCGATTCCGACTGAGTTTTCTGTTTAAAGTCATTGTAAGTCATCCTATATCCGGTACTTCTGGTATAACAACGTTCTATTTGATTGGCAATTTTAAATTGTTCAGGTGTAATGGGAAATTTATATAAATCCTTACCTTATTCAATCCACATATTGATGTATATAAATATTGATGTATATATATATATATATATAATAGAACATATTCATGAGTAATAGGATCCCCTTCTTTATCCATGATTATTATTGTCTTTATTGAAGTAATATATATATATATAAATACAATAATTATAAATAAATACGTGACCTATATAAATCAGTATTTTATATGTCATTATCATTTTGTATATTATTTTTTGTTTCGCTGTGTTCGGTATATATATATATATATATATATATATATATATATATAGTTTACTTGAGAGGAAGTACGAGCTATTGTTAGGTCTATATGGGAAGGATCCGTTCCCAAGATACGAGGTCAATCCCTGTATACATATATGCAATGGTTGACCCCCCCACCCCACCCCTTATCACCAACAGCACTCGGTCACATGCTCCAGCATTAACTCCAGCACAACATCACGACTTAAGTACATATCCATTAGGTAAACAACACAAAAGAAGCGTCCTATTTATCGTGCTATTTCTTATCGACGGTTACATGACAATGGCGCCGATACGGGACGGCTACATCATTGAATATTCTATTTATAATATAATATCTAAAGATAAATTTTGTATAATAAAAGTTAATAAAGTTAAAATAATATATTTATTAACATGTATTAATCTTAAATACACATTTATACATATGCACACATACGCACCATATTATATATATATATATATGTGTGTGTGTGTGTTATATGTGTGTGTGTGTGTGTGTGTGTGTGTGTGTGTATGTATGTGTGTGTGTGTGTGTGTGTGTGTGTGTGTGTGTGTGTGTGACACATACACATACACTATGTGTGACATCTAAAGGGAATAGAGTAATGTATACATTCTACTTTATTACTTTTCCATATATAGAAACACAACTGTGTGAATGAATGTACACACGTAGGCATGCAACACTTACTATATGATATGTAGGCTATAGATCACTTATATTATATAACTTATATACATCTGATGTCATATATTATATCTAATGGTATTAATAATATAGGTTTCAACACGTTATTCTAGTTCAACATGTTGAACAATATATGGCACTAGATATCTTAGATTTCAAACATTACAACCCTACAACCCTAGGCTTACAACTGTAGAGTTATATCACGTGATATTATAACCTTACAACTGTAGAGTTATATCACGTGGTATTATAACCTTACGACTGCATAGTGTCACGTGATATTATAGAATGATAATATGTATTATTTAATTTGTATTTTAATTGTCTATAAGTTAGATGTATGTAAAATTGTTACTAATTGAACAATATTTTTAAATAACCTGCTATTTAATTTATGAACTTAGTTCATTCTAATAACTATACCTAGAGTATTAGATGTAGGTCAATAAATCAATAGCCAGGCCTATATCAATAACATTATTATTATTAAACGTTTAAATTGCTTTGAAATATTTTGAATCATAACATTTTAATTAAAATATTAAAAGTATTCATATTTATTATTCATTTAAAAATTATATATATATATATACAATATATAATTTGTTTTATATTAAGAATTTTATAAAATATTCAATATTAATCTAGTATATGGGCCTATTTATTCTACAGGGTTTTCTTATACTAATTATATAGTCTATATAGGGTTATACTTATACTAATATATATATATATAATTATATAATTATATATAATTATAACTAACTATATATAGGGTATATTTATAGGTTCTACTTATACTATATTCTACTTATATATAATACCATATAGGCTATATGGTACTTATACTATATAGTAAACTTATAGGCTACTTATACTATATATTATACTTACCTATACTTATATATAAGTATCCATATAGGGATCCTAGTCATAACAAATTTCGAAAAATAGAATTCACACATTTTCATTATAATTACTTAAATACTAATACTTAATATTTAATATTTAATATAAATACTTAATATTCGGACATATGTCCATATTGACATATGTTATATAACATATATTAATGTTGATTTTATGTTAATGTTGTGTTATTATTATGAACTTTTCGGATTATTGTATTCATTACAATTTATCGAAATACGATGTTTTATATTGTTTTATATAGATGCCCTTTAGTAATTAAACATGATTAGTAATTTTCAAAATAATTTTACTCAGAATAAGAAATGTTCACTATATATGTGTTAAAAATCTTCCATGCGTTTCAATATTGAATATGTTATCCTAATATTATACCCTAACATTATATCCTATTATATAGATTACCTTATAAAGTTTATATATAGGAATGACATAATTTTCAATTTTGTTATCAGTAGTTGTCCTATTATGTTGAATAGATTTTTGTTTATGCGTATTTATTAATTTACTTAATTTATTAATCGAATTCCTACTAATTTAATACTATTTATAATATTTAACATATAATTAGATATACGAATGTATACATTTATGTAAACTAAACTATATCTTATATAGGGGAAAGTCTCCGATTACCGATCCCTAAATGATTATTTGTAATAACTTATTCAATATTAAATATATTTATATGACATTTTTGCAATTAGGGTAATAGTATGGCAATGAATAATGTGGCTATTTAAATATTTGATATAATTATATTTACAAGAATAAACAGGGGGGTCGTTAATCGGATATATGTGCCTAATACCGACCCCCTAAAATAATCGTGGTATAAATAATTGTAGTATTATAATATCCAATAAAAATAGTAGATATACATAAATATAATTAATTATAACATGCATGTAATTTATTTTGTATTTAATTTATGTTTTAATAGTAATATTAAATTTAAATTTAAACTTTATAGTAATTATATTAAAATAGTGTATATTATTATTAATATTTATTTATTAATCAGTATGTATATAATCAACTGGAATCATGGATCCTAAATATATATCAATGATACATAAACAAGTACTACATATTTTAAAGTACGAATATATTTTGATTGGATATTATAAATCACATGGGGTCCGTATTAGGGTAATTTAGGAGGTCGGTAATAGGAAAATCATATGGGTTGCTATAATTAAAATATATTGGTTAATGGTTATTCAAATTAAATTATTTTTAATTATTTAATAAATTTTAACCATGTGTGCTCGAAATGTAAGAAAGTGGTTTATTCTAAATAATCTTTTTCCTAACTCTTCTAAAACTAAACTACTTAATATTACCCTTAAACCTTTTATTTTTACTACTATTTTCCTACCTTTGATTCTACAGTTATTATTCCAAGTGATTGTGTTAAATCTCTTGGAGTAATATTAGATTCAAAATTAGGATTTACTCAATTCGCCACTTCGCAATGTAGATCCGCTAATTTTAATCTATTTAATATTATACAAATTAGAAAGTACTTGAGTACGGCATCAACAATTGCATTAGTGAAATCTCTTGTTTTATATAAATTACAATATTGCAATAGTTTACTAATTAATTCCAAACTAAAATTATTTTATGGATTAAATAGAGTCATTAAATCATCTATAAGATTAATCTTTAATATTAAGAGGTGTGACAAAATAAGTATTACAAAAAAAGTAGGCGATTTAAATTGGTTCCTTATGGACAATATGTGTAAATTTAAAATATTAAGCATAACTCATAAAACTATTATTTTGAGAAAGCCTATATATTTAAATAAACATCTAAATGAAGAGCTAATGAGAAACACTCGTCTGCAATATTCAAATTTATTTTCAGTGCCAAAAATACATCTGATGAGAATTGGGAAAAGATCGTTCGTCTGGGCTGCTCCTTCCATGTGGAATTCTCTTCCCAAGTCATTACGATGTACAAGGAGTTACACTGAATTCAAGAGGAAGTTGCGAATTTTGTTGTTAAATATTTAATTAATTTATTAATTTATTTATTTATATATTTATTTATTTATTTTTATATATTCTCAACACTTGTGAGATTTTAAAATATAACGAGTGTCTAATTAAATAATTAGGGGAAAGTAACCTAATACGGACACTTTAACAATAAATGGTCTTAACATGTTATGACTCATTATTTTTATTCAAAAATTCCAATATATTAATATTATATGATTATAGATATTATTGTGATTTTAAAATTTTATTTAATCTTCTAATTCCATAGATAACGGGGGTGTCCGTATTAGGTATACCCATGTCTGAATACGGACATATATGTCCGTATTCGGACATGGGTATACTGTGTTACAGTATACTGTGTTATAATACGGACACCCTATATACCACTACATAAACTATATATTATTGATGAATCAATCAGATAAATTACAATTATATTATTTATAATTAATTTTATGAACAATTTATTATAATTTAATTAGTTAATAATTTATTTATTTTTATTATTTTTTAATTAATAATATAATTTAAGTATCTAAATAATAAAAAATGTAGATTTATCTTTATTGGTTGTATTAATATTATAACGCACGCGATTTTTATGAATATCAGAATAGTTCATACGCTGCGCACTGATTGGTTATATATAATCCCTATAGGTTGTCCGTATTTAATACATATAGAGTGTCCGTATTAGGAACTTATATGATCTCTAGATATATGCTTATAACTTAATGAATATTTTATAACAAATATAGAAATTATATATATAATTGTAAAATGTTGTATTTTTTAATAATATAATGTTATATTTTATATCGATATATTTGTATATTCTTGAGAAGGTTTTAAGTTGAATTTTTTTTCTTCATAAATTTAAAACGTAATAAAAAAATCAGTTTATTGGATATATCAGCAATATTTTGTATAATAAAAAAATAAAAAATACTTTTTTAGACTATTTATATAATTATAAATATTTTATTAATTAAATATTTTTTTGTAGGATTTATGGTTTCTGAGATACCGAGAGTTTCCGTATCCGGGCACTGTCCGTATTCGGTTACTTTCCCCTACCTTACCTTACCTTACCTATGTTATGACTCATAATACGTAGAGTCGTATAGTTATATATCTATGATATATATATATATATATACATATATTTCCTATATATTGCAATATAGAAATATATATATATATATATATATTTATATATATATATATATATATATATATTAATTTTAATGGATTATTTTTTAAATATAATAATATTTTAATAGAATATATATATATTGCAATATAGAAATATATATATATACACCTGTAACCGTTTATAACTATAATAAAATATATGTTTCTAAACATATATATATTAATTTTAATGGATTATTTTGTAAATAGAATAATATTTTAATAGAATATATATATATATATATTGCAATATAGAAATATATATATATATATATATATATATATATATATATATTCTATTAAAATATTATTCTATTTACAAAATAATCCATTAAAATTAATATATATATATATATATAAACATATATTTCCTATATATTGCTATATAGAAATATATATATATATATATATATATATATATATATATATATATATATATATTATATATATATTTTATATTATATATATAATTATATATATATATATATATATATATATATATATATATATATATAGATTTCCTATATATTACAACATAGAAATATATATATATATATATATATATATTTAATATTTTATATATATTTAAATAATAATCCATTAAAATTAATATATATGTTTATAAACATATATTTTATTATAGTTATAAACGGTTAAATATATATATATATATTGGAAAAATACTATTTTCTCTATATTTTTTGTTACAATATTAAATATAATTTTAATATAATACTCTTTTTTAATCAACGATATGCTTAATATTCTTCTGCTAAATTATTAATATACCAATAAAAACACACACACACACACACATATATATATATATATATATATATATATATATAGTTAAATATAAAGTAATATAGAAATATGATTGTTTAAACAAATATAATGTTAATATTTAAATTTATAATGTACCGAACTATTTTATATGAATACATTAATTGCAATTCAATTGGTTATCCGTATGTGACAAAGATAATAAAATACGTATTTGCATAATTATAATAATATACACAAATATATTTAAATGTAATTATAATATTATAATGTAATTAATATATGTATGTACATATACATATGCGATATTCCTATAATACATATTATAAACTATAAGCGTTATTAAATTCTAGTCTAATTAATGGATATCGTGGATATAAATAAAAAAGCTATTAAATTGCAATCATCATAAAACGTAATTAATAATAAACACTATTATTATTATTATAAATCCATGGAAACATATCTTATTTACGTGTCATAATTTCACTTCCACTTCCAATTGTCAGCGTCTTTACAGTTTTAATTCGATTTATCATCAAAATATGAATCGTTAGTTACGTTATTGAAGTTAAATGTACAATACTATATCTTACATGTACTTACACACGTACGTATACGTTTATATACTGTTTACGTATCGTATAACATTATATATGTACACATTTCATAATAAGTTTTCAAATTGTGGTAAAAAACAATTATTATTTATAAATGTTATATTATTTATTTAATATTTAAATACATTATTGATACGTAATATGTACATACGTTTATAAGTACGATATACATGTGTACGTATACACCATATAGTATATAACGTTAAATATAAAATATAATATATAAAATATAAAAATTATATTGAATATAAAATATAATATATTAAACATACAATATAAAATATAATTTATTAAATATAATATATATATATATATAATTAAAAATAGAATATATTAAATATAATATATAACATCTAATATGTGAACATATTAACAAGGAATATCGTTCATTTTCAGCTATCAACAGCATCACTGATGAATTAAGTGTCGCCGGACCCGCTGACCCGATTGAGGTCGATGTCAACGAGCAACATCCGGTCTACCAGCAACAGGAGCTGGATGACATGGGTCCCGCCGAAATACCGCGATGCGTGGCTAGACGGCGGTACCAGCGTCCAGACATCATCGAGATGCTGAACTCGAGCGGAGAATCGGACAACGACGATTCAGACGTATCAGATATCTCCATCCCCGATATGGTCATCCCACCTACCGTCTCGATGTTACTCCAAGATACACCGGAGTCGGATTCTGACTCATCGTGGTTTTGGTCGGGTGGTGAGACTGGCGACGATGCGACTGATGAGACAGACGAGACAGATGAGGACATGGATGAGGATATAGATGAAGAGTTTAGCTTCGACACTCGTCGATTCATCAATTTTGCTGGTGACCTGGATACCAGCGCCGATACTAGTAGTTCCAACTCTAGTTCGGACGACATAGTGAACAATAACATTGACCTCAATGACCCATTGTTTAATGTAGAACAATTGTTTAACGATGATGAGCTGGAGGTGCTGCAGGAGGCTAGGAGGAATACTGTTGGTGGTGTTATTGAGGCTGATGGTCAAGTGGACACTAGCCAGGGTGATAGTGGACAAGGGGCAAGTGAAGATAGTGTTCAGCAGATATACATCTTCGAGCAACAGGCTATGAGTCACTCGCAAGAGATGAACTTTAGAATGGAAAGGGACTGGATGACTCAGGAGACAGGATTCAGCCATGACCTACACACTATGGGTTAGACTACATAACAGTTATAGATGTGTGTGTGTGTGTGCTTTCACGTAAATCATATAGAATAACTAAATATATATTTGTAAATTTCTTTAAACGTGTATTTTTAGGGCTATGTGCTGGTTTCAAAATAAATGAATTTATCATTTTTTTTATTATGATTGAATTTGATTATTTAATATATTATTTATTAGATGTGAAATTAGAAATGAACGTAATTATTACACGTAAGTGTTAAAAAAGGCTTTTAAAATAGGTACTTTATACAAATATTGAGGAAAATATATTTAATAATTTTATATATATATATATATTATAATCAATAACTTATAAATAATTTTAAAAACTAAGTTGTTTTTTTCTCTCATTTAAATGACTAATACTCAGTCAATACTTTACAGCTTTCAATAACGTATTCAGAGAATGTATATCGTATAACAATACATAATAATTACTAAATTAGGTTTTTTTTTTAAATTTAGAAAAACTTTAAAGTTGATTATCTCAGAATAATGTTTTTTCATATTCAAATGACCACTAGTCAGTCAATAATTTACCGATTACAGTAATGTTGTCAGAGAATGTATATCATATAACAATACATAATAAATTGTGGACACATTTAAAAACAAAATGTGATTGGTCAACAAAAAAATGGTCCGAAAAATTACCAAATTTTTGCCAACAAATTCTTGACCAACCCGAAAAAAATGGGATTTTTAGAATGATTCATTTATTATTGAACGAGGAGATGTATTTAGTATAAGGTTACTTTTCCTATTCTTATACATTAGAGCTCTGAAGGCAGCACATGGCCTTACAGTTTAAGTAACTTTAAAACCTAATAATAATTTATTATTTCAAAGACGAATGAAATGGTTTTAATATAACAAATTAAATGTGACACACGAATGGTATATTAATGTAATCATATTTTTAAAGATTTGTAGTAAAATCTACCCAGCAAACAGTAAGAGCAGCATAATAGCAGCATAACAGCAAATGATAGAGCCTCAAATGTTTACATTGTGCTATTATGCTGCTATTAAATGTCTATTATGCTGCTATTATGCTGCTATTATGCTGCTATTAATTTGTAATGATATTATGCTGCTGTTATGCTGCTATTATGCTGATATTATGCTGCTATTAATTTTAAATGTCTATTATGCTGCTATTATGCTGCTATTATTATAATAGCAGCATAATAGCAGCATAATAGACATTTAAAATTAATAGCAGCATAATATCAGCATAATAGCAGCATAACAGCAGCATAACAGCAGCATAATATCATTACACATTAATAGCAGCATAATATCAGCATAATAGACATTTAATAGCAGCATAATAGCACAATGTAAACATTTGAGGCTCTAGCATTTGCTGTTATGCTGCTATTATGCTGCTCTTACTGTTTGCTGGGTAATTTGTATCCTATGCATAATTCATATTATTAACTGTGTACGGATACTCGACGTAGGTATGTATGTAGTACATATATTACATAGGTACATATGTACCTATATAATATAGTGATACATTGATATAGAGTTATACGGACGTAAATAAGGACGATGATCATGAGAAGATATAATTAATTATTTTTATAAATTTTGTCATAACATTTTGTATCGAACAATTAAACAATTAAACAAATGGTTCATGTCTCACCACAACATGGAAATCTGACAGGAAACAGGAAACTTAACGCCACTTTAACAAATATTACTTTGATGATAGAATCCAATTTATCAAACACGTATAGTATTGTTATAAAGTAATCAGGGGAGAGTACTCGAATATCGACACCCTGACAATAAATCACTATAACTTTATTATTTCTCAATTAAATATTTCCAAATTTTATTTATAAGTATTAAGTAGGTATATACATATAATAGCTATTTTAAAATTTAATTTAATTTGTTTAACTCTGAGATAACAGGGGTGTCGATATTATCTGCAGTTAGGAGTTAAAATGTATGAAAATGTATGTTGCTTAGGTAAAAGTTTATAACTTTGTAACACATTTTGAAAAATACAAAAACTTTTCAGCACATTGTAAAATATAATTAGATCTATAAGATTTATTTATAATATTTAAAATACCTACATTTTTAAATGAATGAGAATTGATATTGTACTTCAAAAAGTTCATAAATTTCGTTGTTTGAGTTGTATTACATTACAATGAAAAAATCAGTTTTTTGTTTATAATTAAAAAAATATAAATATTAAAAAATATATATATACTTATATGTAATAGAATTATATTGATTAATATGTCATACATTAATTATTTTTTGATTGGAATTATATTTTAGGAGATATCTAAGGTGTCGATATTACGTGAATGTCGATATTAGAACAATCGCCCATATAATATAATAGTTACACATAGTTACACATAGGTAGTTTTTAACTTTAACAAATAAGTCAATATAAAATTGTATAATAATTTGATGTCTTTTCGTTTGATTATAATCATTTACAGATAATATATCAATAATGATTTCAATATCTTCTATAACTGGGAGGGTAAAATACCAGGCTCTTTTGGTAGATTGTCAATATAACTGACATTTTATTCATTATAAACTTTGTATATTTATTATGAGTAAATACTTACATTACCTTAGCAGGTCGAGCTTGCTCGGCAGACAAAAATTAGTAAATACTATTTCTAAATAGTCATTTGTAAAAATATGATAATTTTATTTTATAATAATGTAAATATTTTGAAGTTAATTTAATTTATATATAATTATATAATTGAATAACAATGTAATCAATATTAATATCAGAGAATTGTATACAATTATATAGATATATATATATATATATATATATATATATATATATATATATATATATATATATGTATATATAATATCGTATGTTCACTGTGCAATGAATATTACTAATACATTTTCGGTTACAAATATGAACTTCTCACTGCCCAACAGACATGAACAACTTCGACAACAACAACGTCGTACTCGATGACCTCGGTATGAACTCTTGCATCATCCCGATAGAAGACGATGATGACGTCATGATGACCGGGTTAGGTTCACCGAACGAGGGGTCAGAGGTCAGTCATCAGCAGACGATCTCGGAGCAGCGGGAGGAGGAGGAGAGTATTCCTCCCCCCGAAGCGTTCCCGGCGCTGCTTAATTGGTCGGTGGAACAGTTGCGACAGCCCGCCGTTGCGTCCGAAGTAGCTTCAACCGAAGTTATAGACGCGGACATAATCGTAATCCCCTCGGCCTCAGAAGCGGAATTAGAGGAAGCTAAACTGGAGGCGGTGGAACACAGGGCCAGGCAAGCGTTGCGTAGAGCTTTGTCGGCGGCTAGAGAAGATGCCAGAGAGGCTGAGAGGCAAGCGGAGGCTGCCAGACAGGCGTTTGATCAGATGAGATACGAAGAAGAGGACAGGAGAGATCGCGAGATGCTAACACAGGAGGCTATCAACGAATGTGACGAGGTTAGTGAGCCTTTTGTGTGGTGGGTGCACAGAGCTAGAGAGAGGTTTTTTCTCGAGAGGCTTTCTCTCTAGATCTGTGGTTGGGTGTTACGATGGACACATCTCGGATTATCCGGGTCGGATATATTGCCGAGAGTTCTGATTTTCTATATATGATAATATAACTCAGAAGGTAGCGAACTATAGTTCGCTGTACATTATACTGGTTAGAAAAAAAGCAAAGCTTATCTAGTTCTACCCGGTTAATTATTCGAGAATGGAAAATAATAATACAAATATATGATCAATAAATAGGCAATTTGATAACATTATACAAAACTAAAAAATAATTAAAAAGATGTAACCACATTTGAAATAATAATTTGTATATAATAATATATACATATATATAACTAAACATCTGTACATTTACACTTATCGTTCGACAGGCTGTAAGGAACATCCCGCTAGACACGATCGAGGCGGAGGCTTCCCCCGTATACGAGAGCCCCATGGTGATGTCCCCGGTTGAAGAGGTTGACCCCACCCCCATGGATGTAGGAACCGGATGGGGGGCAGCAACCCCTGCAGCAGCAGCGGCGGCCCCTGTCGTCGTGCCATCTTCTCGCCGTCCTACTCCAGCTCGAGCCCTGTCAATCAGACCTCCTGTCAATCACTCAGCTCACGGAACGCACGCAGATTACCAGAGTAAGGCGTACAAGGCCGAGAAACTCTCGAAATGGTTGGATATTGTTTAGTGTTACAGGAACGTGCAACTAACGGCTTAAAGACGCGTGGTGTAAACTCGTCAGTATGATATTTATAAGCGAACTGATATTTATTACAACATATATATTAATGTTAATAAATTATATATATATATGCGGACAGATAAGGCGAAATTAACCATTATTTCACCTAATTTCACTCATAACGCAGGCATACACACGCCACACCCGCATACACCCGCATACACACGCGTACACCCGCCTACACCCGCGTACACACGCGTACACAGGCTCTCCAACAGTACATCGCTAGAGACCGACACCGACATCATCAGAGCCGAGGCTCACGAGACCGCCTACAACGGTTCTAAGCTGGTGGCTGTCGGCGACTATCTGAAGTGGAGTTACGTCTACGATATCGAGAAGGTAGGTCACGCACCCTAGGGGTGATTATGCTTTGTTATAGGGTAGTTAATAGATATGCTGATTATTAGTCTACGATATGGAGAAGGTAGGTCACGCACCCTAGGGGTGATTATGCTTTGTTATAGGGTAGTTAATAGATATGCTGATTATTAGTCTACGATATCGAGAAGGTAGGTCACGCACCCTAGGGGTGATTATGCTTTGTTATAGGGTAGTTAATAGATATGCTGATTATTAGTCTACGATATCGAGAAGGTAGGTCACGCACCCTAGGGGTGATTATGCTTTGTTATAGGGTAGTTAATAGATATGCTGATTATTAGTCTACGATATCGAGAAGGTAGGTCACGCACCCTAGGGGTGATTATGCTTTGTTATAGGGTAGTTAATAGATATGCTGATTATTAGTCTACGATATCGAGAAGGTAGGTCACGCACCCTAGGGGTGATTATGCTTTGTTATAGGGTAGTTAATAGATATGCTGATTATTAGTCTACGATATCGAGAAGGTAGGTCACGCACCCTAGGGGTGATTATGCTTTGTTATAGGGTAGTTAATAGATATGCTGATTATTAGTCTACGATATGGAGAAGGTAGGTCACGCACCCTAGGGGTGATTATGCTTTGTTATAGGGTAGTTAATAGATATGCTGATTATTAGTCTACGATATCGAGAAGGTAGGTCACGCACCCTAGGGGTGATTATGCTTTGTTATAGGGTAGTTAATAGATATGCTGATTATTAGTCTACGATATCGAGAAGGTAGGTCACGCACCCTAGGGGTGATTATGCTTTGTTATAGGGTAGTTAATAGATATGCTGATTATTAGTCTACGATATCGAGAAGGTAGGTCACGCACCCTAGGGGTGATTATGCTTTGTTATAGGGTAGTTAATAGATATGCTGATTATTAGTCTACGATATCGAGAAGGTAGGTCACGCACCCTAGGGGTGATTATGCTTTGTTATAGGGTAGTTAATAGATATGCTGATTATTAGTCTACGATATCGAGAAGGTAGGTCACGCACCCTAGGGGTGATTATGCTTTGTTATAGGGTAGTTAATAGATATGCTGATTATTAGTCTACGATATGGAGAAGGTAGGTCACGCACCCTAGGGGTGATTATGCTTTGTTATAGGGTAGTTAATAGATATGCTGATTATTAGTCTACGATATGGAGAAGGTAGGTCACGCACCCTAGGGGTGATTATGCTTTGTTATAGGGTAGTTAATAGATATGCTGATTATTAGTCTACGATATCGAGAAGGTAGGTCACGCACCCTAGGGGTGATTATGCTTTGTTATAGGGTAGTTAATAGATATGCTGATTATTAGTCTACGATATCGAGAAGGTAGGTCACGCACCCTAGCGGTGATTATGCTTTGTTATAGGGTAGTTAATAGATATGCTGATTATTAGTCTACGATATCGAGAAGGTAGGTCACGCACCCTAGGGGTGATTATGCTTTGTTATAGGGTAGTTAATAGATATGCTGATTATTAGTCTACGATATGGAGAAGGTAGGTCACGCACCCTAGGGGTGATTATGCTTTGTTATAGGGTAGTTAATAGATATGCTGATTATTAGTCTACGATATCGAGAAGGTAGGTCACGCACCCTAGGGGTGATTATGCTTTGTTATAGGGTAGTTAATAGATATGCTGATTATTAGTCTACGATATGGAGAAGGTAGGTCACGCACCCTAGGGGTGATTATGCTTTGTTATAGGGTAGTTAATAGATATGCTGATTATTAGTCTACGATATCGAGAAGGTAGGTCACGCACCCTAGGGGTGATTATGCTTTGTTATAGGGTAGTTAATAGATATGCTGATTATTAGTCTACGATATCGAGAAGGTAGGTCACGCACCCTAGGGGTGATTATGCTTTGTTATAGGGTAGTTAATAGATATGCTGATTATTAGTCTACGATATCGAGAAGGTAGGTCACGCACCCTAGGGGTGATTATGCTTTGTTATAGGGTAGTTAATAGATATGCTGATTATTAGTCTACGATATGGAGAAGGTAGGTCACGCACCCTAGGGGTGATTATGCTTTGTTATAGGGTAGTTAATAGATATGCTGATTATTAGTCTACGATATCGAGAAGGTAGGTCACGCACCCTAGGGGTGATTATGCTTTGTTATAGGGTAGTTAATAGATATGCTGATTATTAGTCTACGATATCGAGAAGGTAGGTCACGCACCCTAGGGGTGATTATGCTTTGTTATAGGGTAGTTAATAGATATGCTGATTATTAGTCTACGATATCGAGAAGGTAGGTCACGCACCCTAGGGGTGATTATGCTTTGTTATAGGGTAGTTAATAGATATGCTGATTATTAGTCTACGATATCGAGAAGGTAGGTCACGCACCCTAGGGGTGATTATGCTTTGTTATAGGGTAGTTAATAGATATGCTGATTATTAGTCTACGATATCGAGAAGGTAGGTCACGCACCCTAGGGGTGATTATGCTTTGTTATAGGGTAGTTAATAGATATGCTGATTATTAGTCTACGATATCGAGAAGGTAGGTCACGCACCCTAGGGGTGATTATGCTTTGTTATAGGGTAGTTAATATATATGCTGATTATTAGTCTACGATATCGAGAAGGTAGGTCACGCACCCTAGGGGTGATTATGCTTTGTTATAGGGTAGTTAATAGATATGCTGATTATTAGTCTACGATATGGAGAAGGTAGGTGTGATAACCAGGGGTGATTATGCTTTATTATAGGGTATTTAATAGATATGCTGATTATAGTAAGTTACTAATTTATTTTTTTTTTTTTGTGCATAATAAATCATGAATTATGAAAATAAATCATTCTCGAGTGTCTCACATTAAGAGTGATGAACAATATTGTTTCCATTATGGATATTATTTAAATTTCATATGCGAGTACCTATGGGTGTGTATATCATAATACATTTTTAAATTTTTAATTTGTAAGTTTATTACCCACCAATCTGGTGTCAAAATAAAAGGTGTCAAAAATGTACATGAAAAAATATAGTGAAATTAGCATTACATTACATAAATATTTATTTTCCATAGAAATAATTGAGATACATACATTATATTTTTAGAACGACTGTAATATATGTAGTTTATATGAATTGTATCATTAGATTTTTTTTTAAATATTCTATAATTTTTTTTACTGATTATTTATTGAAAATATTTTTTTTATTTAAAATTAACTCACATTAAAATTATAAAAAGTTATGTTATAAAAATTAAAGTAATCTATTTATTAAAAAAAAAAATTATTAGCTAACTATATAGATACTAATTTAGATTAATTTTGATTATGTAAAAAAAAAAATAATAATTTGGTGCAATATGATCTCGATAAATTTGTTCATATTTTACATATATTTTTTGTTAAAATCTATGATATTTCATAGAATTTATTTTTTTAATGAATATATCAATATATAATTATAATTAAATATGTTTTTATCATATTTATTAAATTTTTAGAAAATAATAATATTTAAAAAAAAAATTAGGTTACCTTAATATTTTTTGTTGAAAAATTCACAGAAATGAAAAAAAAAGTCCTAGAATAATTTCAAAAAAATAATCAAATGATATATTTCATATAAACTACATATATTACATACATCCTCAACATATAATAACTGCACCTTTATTATTTCTATGGAAAATACCCATTTATGTAATTTAATGCTAATTTTAGTATCTTTTCCCATGCAATTCGACCTCATTCCGATTTTTAAATAAACATCCAAATTAAAAAAAATAAAAAGTATTGCGATATAAATACCCATGGTACCATTATGTATTTTAATATATATATATACAGTAAAACCTCTCTATAAGAAACCTCTTTATAAGAAAAACCTCTTTATAAGAAAATTGCTCACATATTTTGTTGGAATTCAACCTTTTCCACATTAAAAAACCTCTTTATAAGAAAATCTTATAAGAAAAATATAAGAAAAACCTCTTTATAAGAAACTTATTGTATACAAAATATAAAAAATAATTATATATAAATATACGTCTTGTATATTGATAAAAATTATAGAAATTAATTATTATATAAGATATTTTTTTTTCTTACAAATATTATATAATACATAAATAGCTCCACATGAATTACAATTAATTAATAATTGTTATTGTATATCCATAAATTTATTAAAATTAATTAATAAATGTTATTTTTATCCTTGACTGTATTAAAATTAATTAATAAATGTTATTGTATATCCATAAATTTATTAAAATAAATTAATGATGTTATATCCTTACATTTATTGATGTTACAATTTATTATATTATAAAATTATTTGTTAAATATATAATATATTATTATACTTAGCATACAATTATATTTAGCGAATAACAATTTATCACAATATTATTACTTTATTAATCTGTTATCTAAATATTGTACAGATACAATAATTTAAAGCAAACAATTATTAAAAACTATTTTAAATAAATCATATTTCTAAACTATTCGTTTGATTAATACTTTTAAATAAATATAAATAAATAAATATACTATATATATATATATATAAGCTATAGGTTATATCCGGGGTATATATAGGGGTTATATAATGCAATTTCAATTATAAATAAATTCTTAAAATCATTGGAAAAGTAAAAACCTCTTTATAAGAAAACCTCTCTATAAGAAAAAAAGTACTGACAAAAGTTAGTTTCTTATAGAGAGGTTTTACTGTATATATATATATATATATATATATATATATATAGATATCCTAGTATGCCTAGCAAGCTCGACCTGTTGTGCTGCTGTATATTCTATAGGATATATATATACTATAGTAGGATGCATGTGAATGAATGGAGTTACATACCTACATATGAATGTGTTATTAGCCACTATAGGTATACCTTCACAATCACATTCACTACCACTACTATCACTACTATCATCACCACCACCACCTGTAGAAGGAGCAGAAGCAGCAACAGCAGAAGGATCAGCAGCAGCAGCAGCAACAGCAGCAGCAACAGCAACAACAGCAGCAGCAGCAGCAACAAAGGGCTAGCACCCCTCAACCCCAGCAGACCGCAGCCGAAGCCTACAGACAAAGGCATTGCGGACCCGACGGTCACGTCCGTTACCTCACATAGATAGCAGAGGTCAGTGTATAGTGGGTGTGTACTATACGATATCGTATAACTTACAGTACATTAGGGTAGACAGTTTGTGAACGTTTTGCTATCTCACTCACAGTAGGTCATTAATGTTATATTAAACACATTTGTGAAGTTTCATCACCAAATAATTAATTTATTATTTATTTAATTATTTAACAAAAATCACTAATGAAAAAATATTTGCATTTATGATTCAATGTTAATTTCTATTTTACTTATGTATTTATGTATTTGTGCAAGTGTGCGTTGTCATAACAATTCGTGTATAAATATATTATAATATTAATAAAGTAAAAAATTACGTAAAAATTTCAAATTAATTTTTTTTATTTTTAAATTAATATAATTTATTCGATTATTTCTTTGATAAATTATTGTGATTAAGCATAACTATTTATTGTGAGTTTATAATGGATATTTAAGAGGTATAGTAAAAAAAAATGTACTTTTTCGAATAAAAAAAATATATGAATAGTTTATCCACACATTTATTTTGTTGTTAAAATTCTCACTAAAAAAAACTTTTTGAATAAGTATATGCTATTTTTATAATAAATCTTATAATTATATATTTATATAATCATGATAGATATATTTAATATAAATTTTTGTTTTATTAATATTCTATTGATAATTTTGTTTTCAAATATAACAAAAAATATTACAAATTTAAAAATGATATTAAAATCGATTTAATTATTTAAAATGATATACATTTTACATTGTACAATATATATATATATATATATATATATATATGTAGATATCTTAAGACTTTAAAACCTACATGCAATGTAAAGTTATATGATATAGTTATATATAACTATATAATATATTATATACCACTATAGTAGGTTTATAGTGGAAATAGTAGTAGTACTACAGTACTATTTACTATCGCACACGTCTTAACTGGCACCACCTCTCACACAGATATACCACGTGATGTTCCGACGTGATGTTCCGTCTCTCCGCCAGAGTTCGCTAGTCGTCTCTCATATGGAAGTCATTACGTCATCATCATCATCACGTCATCACACGTCACTGACATTGCGTAACTTTACGCCCCGCCAATCGTGGCTTTATTTATTTATTTATTATTTAGCATTTATTTATTTATTTATTTAATTATTATTTATTTATTTATTTATTTATTAATTAATTAATTAATTAATTTATTATTTAGCATTTATTAATTAATTAATTAATTTATTTATTATTTAGCATTTATTAATTAATTATTATATATTTATATCGCAATCGCGAACCGACGCCAGCGATTATTGTAATTTCACACGAATCTCGAAACATATCAATTCAATTATCTCTTTTTTATTATTGAATAATATATTTTTCGAAACCCATAATACATATATATATATACAAAAATGTATTAATATCAAGAATTTATTAATTTATTTATTTATTATTTAGCATTTATTAATTAATTAATTTATTTATTTATTATTTAGCATCTATTAATTAATTAATTAATTTATTATTTAGCATTTATTAATTAATTATTATATATCGCGATCGCGAAACGACACGATGCGATTATTGTAATTTCACACGACTCTCGAAACATATCAATTCAATTATCTATTTTTTATCATTGAATAACGTATTTTTTCGAAACCCATAATAAATATATATATATATATACAGAAACATGTATTAATATCAAGCATTTATTAATTTATTTATTTATTATTTAGCATTTATTAATTAATTTATTTATTTAGCATTTATTAATTAATTAATTTATTTATTATTTAGCATTTATTAATTAATTATTATATATCGCGATCGCGAAACGACACGATGCGATTATTGTAATTTCACACGACTCTCGAAACATATTATCAATTCAATTATCTATTTGTTATCATTGAATAACGTATTTTTTCGAAACCCATAATAAATATATATATATATACAGAAACATGTATTAATATCAAGCATTTATTAATTAATTTATTTATTATTTAGCATTTATTAATTAATTTATTTATTTAGCATTTATTAATTAATTAATTTATTTATTATTTAGCATTTATTAATTAATTATTATATATCGCGATCGCGAAACGACACGATGCGATTATTGTAATTTCACACGACTCTCGAAACATATTATCAATTCAATTATCTATTTGTTATCATTGAATAACGTATTTTTTCGAAACCCATAATAAATATATATATATACAGAAAAATGTATTAATATCAAGTTAATTTCTTAATCTAGCGCAACTCACCGGCGACCTGTTAGTAAACGTTTACACGTTACCTAAGTTGATATGCCCCCGTGGCCAGCTTATCCTAAAGTGGACTCGCCCAAACCACATCGGTCATCGTAACAACAGCAGGGGTCAACGGTCGTGTATTACGTAATAATAGAGAGGCGTTTCAGTTACGAATTACGTCATACGTGGCAGTGTATTTAGCGAAGGGGCCTGCGGAAATACACGGGTTTCTATGTTATTCGGTATGGGGTTTACGTGGAGAGCTAAGTTTTAACATCGATATCACACCCACGCGCTCACGAATAATGTAATGGTATCCAAGCAAACAGTGTGAACATTCGGTGTACAGAAGCGACCTGCTCTACGTATAATAATATATATATATATATATATATATATATATATATATATATAATAGTTACTATTTATGTAAAATATATAAAATTTAATAAAAATTAACAATTTATTGAGAATCGTGTATAAATGGGATATAAAACAATATAAAAAGTAAAAAAATATATAAAATACAAACAATATAAAAAAGTAAAACAACATATACAAGTAAAAATAAAACAATAAAAGTGTAAAATATCAAATTAATGAGACTAAATGTAAACTTTAAAAACAAGCGATTCTTTACTTCTCAGTCATTCTTACCTACAACGTGTATACATGCTTATGAATATATATGTATGTTAATGATTAATTCATATAAATATTGAAAATAATAATTATTGAAATGAACCATCTCGATATCAGCATAGAATAAGGAAATATTTAATAATAGATTGTCTTATAAATTAAATTAAAAGAATTATATTCTATAAAATTAAAAAAGTATAGAATAATAACATATTATATATTGCAAGTGATACTAGGGTATAGGATACGGGGTTTAATTACATATTGTAATTATTGATACTGTTGTATATAATAATCAGGCGATTATTTATATATCACCGTATATTAAGATACATATTATCGTCGATTTTTGGGTTTGGATTTAAATTTTGTTTTAGATAGGTTCCTATCATCATTAGTTATATAACTTAGATATTTTTATCTCAAATATTTTAACTTATATATTAGGTATATAACTTGAATAGCTATACCTATAGGTGTATAACCCTAGTGCCTACTATAGTAGGCATTACCTACCACGTGATCGGTCATCGTTTACATGTGTGTAGTGTGTACACTGTTATACTAGAGATGTATTACATATAAGGCAATGTGTGTAGGATATACAATAGTAATATATGGATGGTTCCATTATAACAACATCGTAGATTATATCACTGATATAATATCGGTGTGTGCTGTATTGCAATCGGGGAGTAACATAAGGATGGTGAGCTACTTAGAGAGATCGCATGTAAATATAATAGAAATTCCACAATTTTCAAAACTGCAACTTTAAATATTTAAAAAATGTGTACACAGATATAATACTTCATTCTATAAGACAGACTTTTTTATTTATAAAATATGTTTTCATTATAAAAAAAAGTATACATTTTTTAAAAGTAAAAAACTGAAATAATATTATATAACTTTGTAATCATTAAATTACACGTGTGTATGCAAACCGTGACGAGGGGCGTGGTATCCGGGAGGGGGCGGGGTTTCGTGATATCGATGCACGATCTCGTCGCCGTAGAACCACGGTTCCATCCAGTTATCCGACCGGTCGTAGTCATCAGAGGAAGGGGTGAACACGCAACTGATGAACACCATCACCGGGCAGAGCAGCGTCCAAGCCGCGTAGCCAATCACTGTAGGCCGGACAAAGAGTATAGATTACCGCCAGTGATATAACTAAGCACATGTCCTTGATATTACTCACGATGGACCAGACGAATACTACGGCATACTTATATTTGTTAACAATGTGTATGAACATAGTGTGTTGGTATAGCACACATATATGTCGATGACTTAATTTAATGTCAATATTTGTTTAAATATATATGTAATATATAGAGTAGATATTTCATAAGATAATCACAGATTTTACCGTTATTGTAGCTATATTTTATATTGTAAATGTGATCTTCATTGTAGTCGGATGCTATTTATTGATACACTAAATAGTCTGCGAATGAATGTGCTATTTCTAATCCGATGTCAATGAGACTTTGTTGACGGATACTAAATAACATATAAGAAGTAATCTTATTGAATACAACATTTTGTGTATGTTTTTAATTTTCACATATTTCTTAAATTCGATATCCACGAAAAAATAAATATTGAAATCGAAATCGAATTATTGTTAAATTTAATAATATCGGAATACCAACTGAATATATTTTTTTCAAAAATGTTATAGCATAATTTACAAAATATAATATACATGTTAAAAAAGTCCTTCACAAGTAACGCACGCTATTTAAGTAACAAATTTGATCTCAGTCATCGACTAAATCTGATATTATTATTATATGTTATAGTATCAGTCATTTATTAAGTACATTTATAGTATACAAATAGTGTACAGTTAATCATAATATTCAAGGCTATTTAAAAATCACTCATATTCTTACTCATATATATTCAGATCATTAAGAATACACTCGCGCTTATACCTATATGTTAATGTATGCATGTAATGTATGTATGTAACCTTTTACGAATCGTATTTTGATTCTGTTGCCGCGTCTCTTCGTGCGATAGTTCTGGGTCGAGTATGATGTAAAGTTAAGACTCATGTTCACCCTATTGTTGTCTCTATTGTTCTCCCCACCCTCGTCGTCCTCGTCGTCATCGGTTATTGTGCTGCCGACGTACACTTGGGATGCGTCGTACAGTGAGTCATCGTCGTACACGTGAACTGTAGAGGTCAGTGTAGAGGTCAGTGTAGAGGTAATGTAGAGGTCGCGTAGAGGTCGTGTAGAGGTCGTGTAGAAGTCAGTGTAGAGGTTAGCGTAGAGGTCAGTGTATAGGTTAGCGTAGAGGTCGCGTAGATGTCATGTAGAGGTCGTGTAGAAGTCAGTGTAGAGGTCGCGTAGAGGTCATGTATAGGTCGTGTAGAGGTCAGTGTAGTGTTCAGTGTAGAGGTCACATAGAGGTCAGTGTAGTGGTCAGTGTAGAGGTCAATGTAGATGTAGTGTAGTGGTCAGTGTAGAGGTCAGTGTAGATGTCGTGTAGAGGTCAGTGTAGAGGTCGTGTAGAGGTCAGTATAGTGGTCAGTGTAGAGGTCAGTAGTAGTGGTCAGTGTAGAGGTCGTGTAGAGGTCAGTGTAGAGATTGTGTAGAGGTCAGTGTAGTGGTCAGTGTAGAGGTCGTGTAGAGGTCGTGTAGAGGTCAGTGTAGTAGTGGTTAGTTTAGTGGTCAGTGTAGTGGTTAGTGTAGAGGTCAGTGTAGTAGTGGTTAGTATAGTGGTCAGTGTAGTTGTAAGTTAAGGGGTTGGTGTATTGGTTAGTGTAGTGGTCAGTATAGTGGTCAGTGTAGAGGTCAGTGTAGAGGTCATGTAGAGGTCGTGTAGAAGTCAGTGTAGTGTTCAGTGTAGAGGTAACATAGAGGTCAGTGTAGAGGTCATGTATATGTCATGTAGAGGTCAGTGTAGAGGTCAGTGTAGTGGTCAGTGTATAGGTCGTATATAGGTCAATGTAGATGTCAGTGTAGATGTCAGTGTAGAGGTCATGTAGAGGTCAATGTAGATGTCAGTGTAGATGTCAGTGTAGAGGTCATGTAGAGGTCAGTGTATAGGTCGTATATAGGTAAATGTAGAGGTCAGTGTAGAGGTCATGTAGAGGTCAGTGTAGAGGTCAGTGTAGAGGTCAGTGTAGTGGTCAGTGTAGAGGTCAGTGTAGTGGTGGTCAGTGTAGAGGTCAGTGTAGTGGTGGTGTAGTGGTCAGTGTAGTGGTGGTCAGTGTAGAGGTCAGTGTAGTGGTGGTCAGTGTAGTGGTCAGTGTAGTGGTCAGTGTAGTGGTCAGTGTAGTGGTCAGTGCACCATAGCCTTGCAATATAGGTCATCTATAACCAATATGGTCCTAGTGCCAAGTAGAATGGGTATTGATGTAAATAAACTAATAGTGCTTGACTTTACAACATAGCGTGTCGATTTCGTTCACATCATGTATTCTCCGCTAATAATGTACGTATCACTTTTGTATATATAACTAGTTTATATTTAATTACATTAAATCGATAATTCAATACATCTTCTATAGAATAGATATTGAATTATCTATTTAATGGAATTAACATTACAATATCATTATATATCATTATATATATATATATATATATATATATATAAATATATATATTATACTATTATAATATTATATACTGTTATATTCTAGTATATTCTAGTATATTCTAGTATATTCTAGTATATTCTAGTATATTCTAGTATATTCTAGTATATTCTAGTATATTATAGATTCATGCTAACTATCATGGTCGAAGTCAGCCGGCACATCGGACAAAGTAGTGTCCAGATATTCACTGACCACGGGGTATAATTCTTCTGCAGTGGAGTGTGTTACGTAATGTATCTAGTGAGTAGTGACGTCATAACCGACAGGCATGTGACAGGCATGTGACAGACATGTGACATGCACGTAACAAACATTGTACAGGAATGTGACATGCACATAACAAACATTGTACAGGAATGTGACATATACATGACATGCATATGACCTATATGTGACATGCATGTGACAGACATGTGCCATCTTTAAAGGGGGAAGTGTTCGTTCATTTAAAAAAAAAATTATTTTACTTTAAAATATTAAAAAATATTAATAACTTTAAAATGATGTATATGTACTATGTCTTCAGGAGTAACTATAAGTACCTTATGTGTGCATTATAAACATACTCCTGTACACCACTAATACACGTTATGATGTTATATTTATTATAAACACTTTAGAAGGTTATATCGCGGTATTTTTTTACATAATATATGACATTCCTGCAAGCTTAGTTTAGTTTAGTTTGAAGTATTATTCAATATTGCATAAGAGTTGCACACTATTGCATAAGAGTTGCACACTATTGCATAAGAGTTGCACAATATTGCATAATAGTACGAACACCGTGCGCCGCACGCGCGTGAACCGTAAGATGCAGGTATCACTTCCGGTAAAGCCCTGTCTGGCGTGACCTGGTTGTTGTTGTTGTTATTGTGTAGGCTTATCTTAGGCCGTCTACAGGGTATCTTGACCCCTACTGTACACGATAGAGACACTAATTAGTGCTATTAATAGAACGCGCGTAACATGTAGTGTCGCGTTACACGTTGTCTTATCACGTGACAGTAATGTCCTCGTCCCTATCATCATTGTTATAGGGTAGTGATGCAGGGTGTACACCGGGGTATACGGTAGGGGTGCTGGCACGATGGTGTGTATGTACGGGGGACTAACCAATCACAATAAATTGTGTGGTAAAAGTGGGGTGGGGGACCAATACATAGGAGGTTCCCCTAGAGTGTAAAGTGGGGGTGAGGGTGGGGGCATATCCCCCCGTACCCCGATGTTTCAGCGCCGCTAGTATACAGTGTACAGTGTACCCTATATGTATAAGAGATACGTTGTACAGAATAACACGAATACATACTTGTCTCGTGTACATTATAGTGTATACCTATAGGTATGCCTATAGGCAGTTATACCTATAATGTAGTTTATGTTCAAATAACTATAGGACTTATCGAAGTTTTCATATATGAATATATTGATAATGCATTGTACATGATACTACTATAGTAGTGTATAGTAGTGTATAGTAGTGTATGATACTACTATAG
>OZ025239.1:3200656-3253498 GCA_964019155.1 Osedax fenrisi
TCACGCCCGGCTGATTAAGCTCGCTAGTAAGCCTATGTAGACATGACATAGTAGCCGTGATACTATAGTGTCATGGCATTACTACTATATATAGTATACTCATAGTATAAACATGAATCGGTTGAACCGTCGTGGTAGATAGTTTAGATTCGTATATGATTGTAAATAAAGGTCGCGTATAACATGATATCGATAAGTTGAGTTATTGTATTACCGGCAGTATTAACATATACTTCCATTTCAAATGTAAACACACATATATATATATTGTTATTTGTATTTGGTGGAGTCCTTTCATCCCATCCAGGAACTTAGATGAAGTTTTCACTTATAACCATATATGGCTCTAATGTCCCTTCGAAGCCGCTCTCGTGTTAAGGCATCCATGGTTTTAACGAGAGCCGATCATTTATTTATACACAATTATATAAGATCACTTCTAAATAATATTTTAAGACCCATTTTATAAAATTAATTAATGGTCCGGACGAGGCTCGAACCCGTGTCCTACTGCTTGTGTGTCTGACGCCTTAACCACTGAGCCACACAGGCAGTCAAAATATACATATATATATATATATATATATATAGGTATGTTCTAATACATATATTCGTAATGATTGTAATGTAACTCGTTATAAATGTCGCCATCGAATCTGGTTTGTAATAGCACACACGCACACACACACACACACGCACACACACATACACGCACACACGCACACACACACACGCACACACACACACGCACACGCACGCACACGCACACGCGTGCACGCGTCCTACCTTCGTGTGAGGTCTGCATAGCTAGGCTGCGATTGCGTAAGAGACTGTCATCGTGCGTCACGTGATGCTGTAAGGTAGACGGGAGACTAATGTCCACCATGGGGTACATAGGGTGCACTCGGTCTGTATAGGGTGCACGTGACTTGATGTGAACGCGTGTAGGTAAGGCATACTATAGTATGCATTACTATATATACTATCCAATACTATATATAGTCCTATCACGCTATATTTAGTTAAATATATAGTTATATTAAGGGAAGTATAATACTTTAATGTAATTATTAGTTTTTGAATTTAGAATATATATATATATATATATATATTATATATATTATATAATGCGTTTAACAGATTAGCAAAGTAAAACTTTAATTAATAGTGAATTGATATCACATACAAATATGTTAAACAATGACTATCTCATAACGTACATCGTACATTCATTCAAAACATATATGTAGATATAGCTACAATGAAATGTTATCTATTGCATAAGAACATTTATATTATGTAATATCGGGTAGTCTCCCTGGTAACACATGCCCAGGACATATACACAGTAGGTGTGGTCAATATTAATAAACGGGCTAGATAATCAAGACAAATTAGCATTATTACAAATTAATTATTTATGATGATGTATAGTTACGAGTAATATTAATAATTAATATCAATAACAAACAATATATATACAAAATAGTCATATTAATAACAATTCTATTAACATTTGCATATATATATGTTTATATACAATACTAACTTTTCATCATGGTTTATATATATATTCACTTATTTTATATATATATAAATAAAATTAATAACATTATAATAAAACAATCAATATATATGTACTATATACTTTTTATAACTCGTGTATGTATTTTTATAAATATTTATATACAAATGGACAGACGAATAATGTCACGTGAATTGATGATTTGTAAATAAAGCAGTGAAGCGTGTGCATGAAAACAATCTGATGAAATATACTTCTGGTCAAATACGCACTGTTTCAAACGAATTCGTGATTTTTCATAATAACTTCGTAGTATCTTATACCTATAAACCCATACGTATAACATGTTAACACGAAAACAGGTATTATTTATTTAGATATATTTATTTAGATATATATATATATATATATATATATATATATATATATATATATATATATATATACAGTACAATATATCGTAATATATATGTTATATATGTATTTATGTTTGTGTGCGATCACATTATATATAACTCGAGTTATATAATATTATTATTTATAAATACTTATATATATACAATAGATTTTTAATTTATATATATATATATATGTATAATTTGTATAATTAACATATTAATAATCATTACCGAGGTCACCAAATGACCTCCCACCCCCTCAGGGATGACTTGTTTGTACATCGTTAACTCACCTAACTAATAATCTATAGTACCGGTAACAGTCGACCTTTAACCTCCATTAACTACATCATATATTACGATCGCCCACCTCTCTATGCACGTATCCACGAGTAAGCGTACACGCGCGCCCATACGTCAATCATCACACGATCACGCCCATTAGGGGCGTCGCCCAATGAACATTATCGTCTGGTGAATTGTAGTCATCTATTTTAATGACCATGTTACTAGTGGGCGCTGTCCATTTTAAACTTTTAAGCCTTATCGTGGATCTAGAGCGCGTGTAATATGTCCCATAAAATGTTGTATATATGTATATATATACGCCAGTACCTTCTAAGGGGTATTTTGTTGACAATTTATATAACAATTTATATCACTATTATTTTTTGCCAACACAACAAAATCATATTTTTTCAATATCAATTATATCACAATCCTATTTATTTATTATAAATCAGGAGATGTATTTAATTAGTTTATTTTACATGTAAAACTGAAAACAAAATAATTATTTTTGGAATTTCCCCCACTTCAAACCCTTAAAGACACTGATTCTCCCCCACACACGCGATCAGGAAGGATATCAACACCACAACATTATCCCCACACACACACACACACGCGCGCACATGCATACACACACGGCAGCATCACTACTACACATACCCCCATGGGGTGCACTCATAGGGATGAACCGCCACACCCCCTCTCTCACACCCTCTCATACACTAACTACCCAACAGGATAGCAACACCCCTGCCAGCTCAGCCCCCACAACACCAGCACCAGCAGATGATAAGGAAGCTGGTCGAGATAACATCTTCCAACCGGATACCACTATGATAAGTAGGGCTAAAAGTAGGGCCCGTATCGCAGCCCTAGTTTCCCCCATCTTCGCTAACGTTTTCATCTCCCCTCTACACACTAACTCGAGGATAAAGTCTTCAGGTACGTTTGTATGTATGTTTGTATGGGTGTATGGGGTGTTGATGTATGTGAGGTTGTATGGGGTGTTGATGTATGTGAGGTTGTATGGGGGTGTTTATGTATGAATGTATATATGTATTGGTGTGTATGCATACATGTATGTATGTGGGGATGTGAGTGTATGTGTTTATGTGTATATATGTATATATATATATATATATATATATATATATATATATACAGTAAAACCCCTCAATATATGAGAAACTTATTTTGAAAAAAATTGTTGTTATTATAGATGGGTTTTCTTATAACGATGTTTTATTTGAATAGACAGCAATTATACGATTTAAGTTGATACTGATACATAGCATTCTTACGTATTATAATAACGATGTATTCAGAAGTAACGTTATATCGATGGGCACACTTCGACACATTAACTATAGTGTGTAACGGCTGTGTTGACGAGTTGATTAGTACACGGCACCACCGCTAGGCGTCGTTTGATGGCGTGCGGGGGCGCCACTAGTTCGGAGTGGGCGGAGTGGGCGTGGTGGTGGTGGTGGTGTCATGGCATTAGATTACGTCACTACACGTCACTTGTTTGCATTCTTAATACGTAGTAGTCGATTATTTATAGATCAAATATATATATATATATAGGTATAAATATATATATACCTATATTATTTTTATTAATGAACAATTTTGTAAATTTGACATGAGATAAAGTACGATATGATATCATGGTTACTTTAGTGTAATAATGTGAGTTTTAGCATAATAACGCTATTAGGAGGGGGTAATTCCCACCCCCCACCCCCTATGTGAGGGGGTGGGAGGGGGTAATTGCCGGTCTCAGTAACTTGGTACAGAGCTATGTACCGTTAGTACCCTATCTTCTTTATTATACAACATCAACTACAATTATTAACACACTACAATATCAATAAGCTTATTTTAATATTAACTTAGAGGTACTCATATCGGATGATGTATCTTTAGCTCAGATGATTTGCTTCTGAACTGTCCATATTTGAACCCATATTATAGTATACACTTACTTTTACTTTTTAAATCAATACAATATTTGTATGGAAATTTAAACCATTGTCATATTTAGTAACTCTACTGGTTTTACGTATTATAACACATTTGGATTAGCCCGTATTTAGGCGAATTCTTATGTTAGAATTATATAAACCCCAGGTTTACCTATTTGTGCTGTTTTTAGCGTTCACGTACTTACTTATTCACGCTTTTTGTTTGTCGTTGATGAATGTTATAATAAAACTGAATATTAGATTTTTGTAGCTTATAAACTTAAAAGTATACTTTACCCTCCCTGGTTTACACCCATCAAGTTAGTTCAATACGATACACTATATTCTTAGTAATTTATGTTATTTATGCCGTAGTATAAGTACAATACATAGTTGTATTGTTCATGTATATATTTTCTTATATTTATTTAACTTAGCATATCATTTTAATAAATATATTATTTATTAATAAAAATAATTATTATATATTATAAATAACTATATTATAAAAATAATTATAAATATATTATATTTCATATATATTATATATTTACATATTTAGCATTATTATCATGATCATCATATACAATCATATTTTATGAGAATTTTCAATTGGTAAACATTTATATAAAGGAGGTTATTCATACCTTGGGGTTAATTAATATGCAAACAAGGCTTTGTTGCACTATTTTTTATTATATTGGGTTTCCTTTGAATTGAAATTTGTGTTAGTTCACAAATAAATATAATCATAATAAGTAGGCACTATGGTTCTAGTAAAGTAATAGTAATTATTATATATATATATATAGTTGACTACACATTGAACTAATACACGGGAGCTCCCCGCTAATACTATTGATATATAATATAAATACATTTATTTATACATAAATTCATATTTATTATATAATTATAGAAAAGTAAAGTTTTTTTACTGACATCCTAGATTTGTGAATATATTATACTATTTCACCTCGTTATCAGAAAATCATATCATTAATTTATATGATATACATATTTGATATTAAATGTAATTCCTTTGTTAATATATGAATCTAAATGAAATAACAAATAATTATTGTAAAAATTAGAGATAGGAATTAATAAATAATTCAATTAAAAAAATAATTAAAAGTAACTATAATTATTTCATATATCATAATATTTTATTAATACTAATTCTATAATAAAATATATTGCATGTATTAACCTTTTATGACAATTTTTATATATATATTTTATAATTAAAGCCAATTAAAGGCAATAATTCATATATTTAAATTAAGGGGTAAAACTCTTCGATATCAAATTATTATAATATTATATTACTAAAAGACTAATATTTTTATTGATTATACTTTTTATATAAAATCATTATTATACAATATAAACAAGCATATTTTATTATAGTTTATAGAATTTATAAAACTTCATTCATGGTTGATTTGGTTTTTTCAAATGGGTTTTTTCTGTCAGATTTTATGGTTTTTTCAGTTTCTATATTTTTTTAAATAAATCTAACTATTAAATTATGAGTTATAATATAAGTTATACTTGCTTACATTATATGTTATATCAGGGATCATTTGGGACACTCATCCTTAATTTATATGTTCAATCCTACATTTTATTATTTTTTAATAACAAATATATTATTATAATATTATATGATTACATTTGATATTATATTTTTATTTGAATAGCTATACAAATTATATCTAAATGACAATTTATTTATAATTATTTCAAAATAATTGTTTTTATTGACATTTATAAACTTATTAAAATAATTATAATTTTGAATAATAAGTAATGTTAATTTCACATTGTGATACATAAATAGATAGATAGATAGATAGATTAAAAGTTTATTGATTTAAGATATGTATGGAATAATAATAATTTTTTAATTTTTTATTAAAAAAAATATGTTATGTTTTAAAATGATATCTACTTATTTGAATCAATTATTGAAGTATTGCATTATGTCATCAACACCTCTTTAATCTTTAAGCCCCAGTAATTTTAAATAATACTGCACTAATTTCAAGAGATAATGTATATTTAAAAAAAATTACACGCATGTTTTTAAAAAACGAAAATGTGTACACATATATTGAAATTTGTCTATTACAAGTTATATTTATCTTGATTAGTAATATACTAATAATATATATATATTGTATTAATCTGAAGAATAATATTGTATATAAATATTTTTAGTAATATTATATATAATTATAATTATAATAATAATTTTTTATTTTAATAAATATATATAAATTTAAAACTAAAAATAAAATATAAAAAATGTATATAAATATATAGATATATACTAATAAAATTTTTAATGTATATTAATTAATAAGATATTTTAAAATTTGCATAAATAAATGACTTATATGTACCCAAATTCAATACTAATACGAGAGCTTCGTCAGCAATTATCAGTGAGTAGGCCATTTGTAAAATGTAAATAAACAATGCTATAAATCATAAACTTCCTCAAAATATAATATTGTGACCAAGAGTTGGGTTAATTTAATAATAACTACGTTAATATTATAATAGTTTTATTCGTATAATGCAGAAAAAATTATAAAACAACGTTATTTCATTAAATTATTATAATATAATTAATTATTGTTATTTTAATTTATATATTTACATAATTTTTTTTGCATATTTTAATGTTGATTTAAATGCTTTTTATTTTAATAACTAATTATTTTAATATTTAATATTTCCATTATATTTAAAATAAGCAATGGAATGTTGTTATTATTATAATGATTATAACCAGTTTAATAGACGATGATATAAAATTTGTATTTAATAAATACTATTTATAATTTATTTACTAATTTATTTAATAATAATTATTTATTTAAAAAATAAACACTAAAGAGTTAAATGAAAATTCTCAAAAATAAAATATAAAGATAATTTTTTTAAAATCCTCTAATAAAGAAAACATATCACATATTTTTGCATTTTCATTTATATAAATCTAGTGCTAAATTATTGAATAAGCATTGCTAATAAATTGCGAGATGGTCCGTGACACCTGGGCTTTTTTGAGTCAAGACGGTCCGAAACATCTAGATTTTAAATAGTTAATTACCTATAGCTAATAATCTATTTTATTATATCTATATAATATTTTTAAATAATATGTAATAAATAATATGACAGGCTTGTTAATATTTAATATTTTTTTAATATATATATATATATCAAAGATTTTTCTAAGAAAAGATATAATACTCACGCGAAATAGTGTAATTTTATTTTGTTAAAAAAACCAACAGCGCCACCTATATAGGGTCAATTTTCGGAACTATGTGATGTTTATAATGAAAATTCGTATCAAACTATGTACTTTTAAAATGAAAAATAATATGCTTTAAATTATTATTTTATTATGAAAACTAAGTGTTCAATACTAATATAAAACAAAGCAATAGGATATGTTGGTTTTAAATTCTATAAATATCGATGTGGCGAGTAAAAGCTAATTTATATTGCATGTAATTTAATAGAGCAATGAAAACATTGTAGTATGACAAAAAAAAACCCAAATCGATTTCGATACTGCTGCTAGCAGTGGGATATATGAATACTAATAAAGTTGCGTAGATAGGGAAATTTATATCTTTGCTTCGCAAAATCTTTGTATATATTATATAATATACTTGTAACATCACAAAAATAGACTACGCTTTCAACTCTTCCATTATGTGATATGGCTATATATTTAAAAATTATAATAAAAAAATACAATTTAATTATTTTTTTGTTATGAAAGAATTAGAATTTGTACTTATTTTTATTGTAAAACCAAAAATACCATAAAACTAGTATAAATCGGTTTTTTGGTTTTTACGAAAAAACCAATAAAACCATCAATCTGATTTCATTAGATCCTTATTATAACACTGGTTGAATTGATTTTTGAGGTTTGGGTTTCGTAAATATTTTCTAGACTAGTTTTTTGCATAGATTATAAATATGTAAATAGTTTTTTCAGATTAGATTAATTTTTTTTTTATTTCACTTTAAATTATTTAAAAAAAATTGCAAAATTTGGAAATTATTCAAAAATGTTGAAATACATGTATACATAATACTATTTAATATAGATGCATACACATTATTATATACTCTATATATATTGTATATGCTATATATTATATTTAATATACTGTATACACTATATTATGCACTCTATATACAATAGTATATACTATATTATATATATATATATATGTATATAATAATAAGTATATTCATTTATATATATATATATATATATAAAATGCATACATTAAAATATCCGAATATTCCATCTGCATTGTGACAAGTACTACATAGTAATGATATTCTATTTGCAATATTCCAACATGACAACTATTTCAATATATCAAATTTATTATCTTCAGAATCTGACTTACCTCATCATGAAAATTATGCTTTCCAATGATTTAAAAATAAAGGTTCATTGATTTATTGCCATAATATAAAAGGAGTAGTTGTATTAATGGGCATACTATGAAACATAATTATAGAGGCTATTCATAGACTCATCACATAAAAGTTGAAAATCTGTATTTCTTTATAATGGTAATACTATAATATTTATTCGACTGGGATATTCGCTACAATTGACTGAAAGATATAGTAACATGTATATTCGACTTAATTCATTAATATACAATGGTCATACTTGGAATATATGTGGAGACTTATAGGTTATATCGATACTTTTGGGATGACAAGCAAGGTACACAAAATATCCATGCTTTCTCTATTTATGAGATAGTCGAGCCTATGCTAATCATTGTACATAACGTGATTTTTCATTTAAGAGCATTTTTTTAATTTATATTAGCCTGGTTCATACAAGGCTAAGTCACCATCGCTTATTAATCCAGGCATGTTATATATCCATTAATGATATCCTATTTCACATTAAACTTAGATTAATGAAGAATTTTGTAAAAGCATTGGATAAGGGGACATGATTTTACTCATTTACAACAAAGATTTTCACATATTATTGAAACTAAATTAAGGATGGAATTTATAATGGACCAACAAATAGGGAGTTAATGAGCAACACAACTTTTGATTTATGTACGAGAGAAATTGAATTATGCTGACTAGCATTAATGTAAATTATTAAAAATGTTCTCGAAAATCATAGATGTACAGAATATGTAAATATTGTGGAAGACTTACTTCTATGTTTTATAAATATCTGAGCTCGTATGTCCATAAATATTTATTTATCAGTGCACATCTAGAGTATTTTCCTGATAACTTTATTGACTATAGTGAATAAAAAATAGAGTGCTTACATCAGGATATTTTTATAATGGAAGATAGATACCAAGGAAACGTGACTATTAATATCCTAGATTATTACTGTTGTCCAAAAGAGTGATATAAAATACTTAACATAGAACTAAATCATTGAAATAATCTTGATTATTACTGTTGTCCAAAAGAGTGATATAAAATACTTAACATAGAACTAAATCATTGAAATAATCTTTTATTCAATGAATATTATATTATTAACTATGTGCATTATTATTTTGAATCATTATCCATTAAAATATATCAAATACTATTCATTACATTTTAGTTAATTTTCTTTATTTTTTCAATATTTTTGATTTTTTTCATAAAATTTCAAAACTTATATTTATATTAACATTTATTTTGTTCCAATATATTATTTACAAATATTTCTTATAAATATATACCGATTAGTGTATAAATGTAACGCTTTAACGCTTAATTCTTGGCATGATTCACACCACCTGTCAATCATCACCTGTAGGACCCTTTTGCAGTACGCCTACCATCTGTTTAACGAACTACCTACAAAACGCAAGTCTTTGGCAAGTATCGAGTCCTCTGGCAGATCGTAAAATTGATGAATCGAGTTTATACGATTACAGCATATCTGAAATAAATAATATCAAGGTTAGGTAAAGTATTGGTTTTATATATATATTAAAATTTGATATAAACCCAGATAGATATTGAAGAAAAAGCTTATGATAACTCGTTGAAAATCATGAGAGTAGATTAATTAATTCTATAAAATTAGTAAACTATTCTAAAAAAAGATCAGAATTCGATAATATGAAGCAACCAAGTATGAACGCAATTGCATGTTAACATAATTGCATGTTAACATAATATAATATGGCAATATTGACATCACTCATCCATCATAGCTACACTTGCCACACTTGCCACAATCATAACAAATCAATGTTGCGACCCATGTAAACTATAAGCATTATAACATCAACACCAACATCATTCATCGATTAACAACTATACTATAGTTGTTCAAATCATCAAACCAAGTACCATGACATATATGTAATTAAATAAATATAACTTATTCTAATAATGTTATCATTATATAGTCATAAAATAGTAATGATAAAAGATAAAAATATAAAAAATTGTTAAATTCACCAATTAAAATAATTATAAGATATATAAAAATAAAGTAATATCAAAAAAAAAACTGTGATAAAAGATAATAATTATAAAATGTATTATAAAATATAAAATAGAATATATAGAGACTATTTTTAAATATAAAATAAGTGAGTAATATATAAAATCATGGATAATTTAATAGTTGAGAGTATAAAAAGTATAACATTTGTAAAAGTTAAAAAAAATTAATTGGCGTTATTTTTTAAAATAATTATAGATTTTTAATTGTAATTGCATTTAAATATAAATTCCATAATTTTGACCGAATAATTGAAATTAGGCAAGATTTTCTGTGTTATTAATTAATATTGTTTACTTAAATTTATATTGTTATAATAAAAAATGTATGAATATTATTTATAAATATATTTCTACTAGCTTTAAACATAACAACTAATGTTTTTAGTTTAACAATATCAACACATTTTAGTATATTTTTGTTAACATAAATATTATAACTGAGAAGTTCATGATTTTGAAGTTTAGTAATTAGTTTAATATTGCTTTCAAAATTATTTCTCCATATGGAGCACAATGATCAAGATGATATTTAAAAATTGAATAATAATCTAAAATTAAACTTCTTTCATATATGTGTATGCTTAATTGTATTTAATATGGAAATTGATCTCTATTGATAATTTACTCAATATAGGGGTAATATGTATTTTCAATTCAACTTTTAGTCATTTATACACTTACAAATTTAATGTTAATATTAAATTTATTAGGAATGTTATTAATATTGATATTCTATTTCGGGGATTAGATATAGTTTATAATATTGAACAGAATTTACATAGATTTTTTTATATTTATAGTCAAGTTATTCTTAAAGCCATATATATATAATACATATATATTTATTCGCATAATAATATATATGTACTATTATATATTTATATATAATATTATATATAATATATATAATTAAATTATATATTATATATAATAACATATGCTCAAAATCTATAATGTTGTTACTTTTAAAAATTAAATTATATATATCACGGCAGTGTTAAAATAAAATTTCCCTGATCTGCATCTCATCTAACATGGCTCCAATATATAATATGTAAATATAATTATTCTACAAGTGTTGTCAATAACAAACTAAGAAACACTGTGTGCTGTGCATATGATGAAAAGTATTCACCAAATCCAACTATGAAATATACATAGAAAATGTACATAGAAATGAACATAGAAATCTGTCCATTATATAGGTGAATTTTAATAGCTTATAGTTAATATGTACACAATTTATATTTAATTTTATATTTAATATATATTATAGGGTATCCTTAGTGTAAGCTAAACATAGCTTCTGGGTATCCCTACGATTATTATAGCCAATATTCGGTAAATAAATTCATTCATTCATATATTATATATTATGCTTTAAAATTCGAAAAGGTAAATTATCATATTAACACGCTAGCTAGCATAAGAGGATGGAATCAGAGTTAATATAAATTCCTCTTTCCACAATTTATTATTAGATGAAATCATTAAACACTGAATTCATGTTAGGTATGGTGAATGAGCTTCGCTTGATTTATTAACTTAATGGCATCTATTTTAAATTAATTAACCTTTATATTTAATAGTACACTTGTTTTTAGAAACTCTTCAACTAGTTACAAATAAAATTTGTATATAATAAATATTAATTAATAAAAATGTAAATGTGTATTCACATATATATTTATATATTTGACTAAAGTAGTATAACATGGTAGATCCATTTACATTTTGTAAATAAATTAAAACCATTGATCGAATAATTCTCATATTACAAATATGATTAATATTATTTTCAATACAATAGGATAACTATGTTTATGGTCAATTATATATATATATATATGTAGATATACTGGTTTCTGGGTATTATGCTAATACTGGTAGTACTGATATCACATGGTGTATTGTATGATTATGGGGGTATTGTATGATTATGGGGATCGTAAGAACTATTCTTTTAATGAATGACAATTATTAAAACAATTGTTTACTTTCTATTATCAACATATGCTATTGTTATTTTATGCTATTGTAATAAATTATATTTATTTATAAAAAATTATTTATCGACATATCATTGATCACATAACTATATAATAGTCTATATATTTATTATTTGATTGTTCATTGAAAAGATGAACAGAAAATTAATGTTGATTTAAGGGTGCATTTTTCATAGATATACCAACGTCCCATCTATATTCATTACATGTTAATTCGGATGGTACGTTTGTACAAACTTTTCGACGTACCATCCCAACCTACCAACATACCAATGTCCCAACGTACCATCTGAAATTCCCGCAATTATATGAAAATACGTCATATTTATACATGTAATGGATACAGGTTGTACGTTGGCACATTGGTACGTTAGTACGTTGGAATATATACAACAAATTTACCATAATATACTATCATTCTATCGTATAGATGGGATGTTGGTACGTTGGTACATTGGGATGTTGCATTTTTCGTAGCAAAATATAGTACCGTACAATGCACCATCATAAACATAACAACGCATTTACATGTAATGAATACAGATGGGATATTGGTAAGTTACAAAAAACACACCCTAACAGTTATAATACCTATATAAAAAATTAAGAATACATTTAATACTTTCCTCGTTATGACAGGCTGTAATTGACTATTTCATTAGTGTCAATTTATACTTAAGGTGTTTTCTTCATCCTTAATGATGACTAAGTAATGAGTCATGCTATTGATCACAGTTCTATACAGCACTATAGTATGAGTCATATGTTGATGAAACAAATCTGATACATAGTTAACTGTTTAAATAATCATTTGTAGATTAATGAGTTTGGAGCATATTTGTATGATTGTTAACATTTAATAATAATTTAAATTAAATTAAATTAACATTTTAGATTTCACATTATTTACTATATATATATTAATGAATGTACCCTATCTCTGTCTATGATATTACATATATATATATATATATATATATATATATATATATATATATCTCTATATATCTTATTCCATTACAAAAATTATGAAACGTTATCCATCTATTACTTACAACTTATACGCAGACGACATAGAACTAAACGAAATGATAACAAACTCTACCCAACTACAAGACTGTTTAAACGAACTACAAAACTGGCTAACAAATAATAACCTACTACTAAACCACAATAAAACTGAACTATTAAATATCACTAATGATCCAAATACTTACTTCCCTGACATTATTATTAATCAACACAAAATCATTCCCACCAATTCTGTTAAATACTTAGGCGTCAACTTCAATAATAAACTTAATCTAGATAAACATTACAGCTTACTTACTCAATCTACGACTGCACAGCTATTTAATCTTAAAAAAATACGACCATACTTAAATAGAAATACTACAAAACTACTGACTCAGACTCTCATACTTTCAAGACTACAATACTGCAACTCACTATTCTCAGGATCTGAAAAACTGAAAATATACAAACTAGACAAAATAATTAACCGCTCAATTAGAAATATATACCGACTACAGAAGACTGACTATACAACTAGCATTACTGACTTACGTAACAAACTTAACTGGCTAAACACTGAAGACTCTATCAACTACAAAATACTTACAATACTTAAAAAGACTATTACTTATAACTTACCCTATAATTTACGAAACAAAATAAAACATAAACCAAACACTAGACTTTTACGTAATAACAATTCCACCAAACTACACCAACCGATTACCCATTGCATCAAATATGAAAGGAGAAAATTCAGCTCCGCATCAACAATTATATGGAATAAACTACCCCCGCAACTTAGAAATAAAAATATATCATTAATATCTTTAAAAAGAAATTAAAAAAATTTCTTATCGCCCAACATTGATGTTCGTTTATTCGTAATATTTTCGTGCACATTATATATATATATATAATATTATATATATATAATGCATACATTCACTATTTTTATCTATATGTGATACATATTGTTAGATCCACATTATAGAATTATAATTATTAATGATGTGCTTAAATAAATACTGTAACAACAACAACATACATACATACATACATACATACAAACATATATATATCAGGGCAGTGTTAAAAAAAATGTCCCTGATGTGCATCTCATTTAACATGACCCCAATAGGGAGACGATCAAAAAGGACAAGTTGAGGGTTAAAGGTTACATTTGACGAGTTAATAGTATATATATATATTTTGTATAGATATTTGTGGGTTATTTGGTTTAATTGGTTTAGTTTTGTCCTGCTTGGTTTTTTTAGCTGCATTACATCCTAAAGTGAGCTTATACAAATTTATTTCACATTTAAAATTTAACCTTTGTACCTCAACTCGTCCTTGTTGATCGTAACCCTATATATATATATATAATATGTAAATATAATTATTCTACAAGTCAATTAATAACATAATAATATGCTGTATACTGTGCATATAATGAAAAGTATTCGCCAAATCCAACTATGAAATATACATAGAAAATGTACATAGAAATCTGTCCGTTATATAGGTGAATTTTAATAGCTTATAGTTAATATTTACACATTTCAATTTTTACAATATAATGTATATTTACATTAAATTGATTTTAAATATTGCCTTATAGACCTGATATAATGCCTGATATAGACCTATTAATGAATGTACCCTATCTCTGTCTATGCTATTATATATATATATATATATATCAGGGCAATGTTAAGACAAATTTCCCTGATGTTCATCTCATTTAACATGGCAATATGTATATAGAAATGTATATAGAAATCTGTCTGTTATATATATGAATTTTAATAGCTTATTTACACATTTTATATTTATATATAAATCATTACTCTTATTAAACTATTGATATAAAGAAAGTGGATAAGCAATTGAATGTAGTGTATGGCACTTTGTGATAGAGACACTGTGATAGAGGCACTGCAGTCCCAGCCCACTACTAAATACCTACTAAATTTTAAATTAATATTATTTATTTATACATATATATTGATAATTACTACCAATTTTAATGTACTATCTATACTAAAAATAAAATTATATATTTAAAATACATCATATCAACATTCCTTGTCATTTTGTGTATTTAAATTTAAGATATAATACTATTTTATTGATATTTATAATCTAAATCTATCTACATAGTTATTGTTATTGTTATTTTTATTTGGTGTAGATCTTTCATCCCATCCAGGAACTTAGATGAAGTTTTCACTTATAACCATATATATGGCTCTAATGTCCCTTCGAAGCCGCTCTCATGTTAAGGCATCCATGGTTTTAATGAGAGCCGATCATTTATTTATACACAATTATATAAGATCACTTCTAAATAATATTTTTAGACCCATTTTTTAAATTAATTAATGGTCCGGACGAGGCTCGAACAGGTGTCCTACTGCTTGTGTGTCTGACGCCTTAGCCACTGAGCCACACAGGCAGTTATAGTATAAATATTTATATATATAAATACTCTATGAATATCTAAAATATGTTCAGTATTTACATTAAATTGATTTTAAATAATGCCTTATAGACCTGTTATAATGCCTGATATAGACCTATTACTATGCCTGACCACTATACTAAATACACGATTGCCTACACAGACAGTAATGGGTCGCGGTGGATTCGGAACTGTGTACTCTGGAGTACTGGGTAAGAAACAGGTCTGCGTTAAACACTTCCATCCCGAGCAGAAGATGGTTAGTATACCGTAGGCAGGTACCTGGTAACTGGGACTGGGTTAGCTAGCTGTCGTGTACCTGGTTAGCCAAGCTGTCGATATGCTATATGTGATACACCTATTACGGTTAAGCTAAGAAGGCAACATTTCAGGTGAATATTCACTCGAAATAATCGCATTTGCGAATATCTAATATATCTAATATGTAAATAATATGTTTATTCGCCTGGAGAATAGTCACAATTGTGGCCTCAACTTTATGTTTCGGTGTATTATCTAATGTTTATTATTTATATAGTTTTGAGATCGCGACGATTTGAAAATGTACATTTATATTACTCCTTCATATAATTGTGTATATTAAATATAAACTATTATGTTATACAATAATGTAGTTATATATAGTGAATGGTATGCGATAGAATATTATATTGAATAGCGACGAGGATAAGGTAATAGCATTATAGTTGTTTATATAACACATTAGCATCGCGTGACTTCTAGTTGTATCGTTACTTTATATCTTTATGCTACAACATGCTACTTCAGTAGAGCATCAATATCTATAAGCTACTGTCCTAACTTAAGCTGCGGTGATGACAGATCAAACACACACGTTAGCGCTTTATCTTATACCTAAAACATATAGAGTTTATACTGTGAAATTATATTTAAAAGTTTATATATTATATATTATATATATAATTAGATATTGAATAAATCGATAATGCACGCGTTTGATTATTAACATTATTAATTTTATATTTTAATATTTATATAGTACATTTTAAAATATAACTATTCTTGAATGAATTCTTATCAGTACCTCAGTATAATTAGATATTACACTACCGGATGATATGTATTGTGGGTATGTGTAATGTTTGCGACTCTTTCTCCACAGATTGAGGAGAGCTATCAGGCAGAAGTGAAGTTTAAGAAAATCAAACATCCAAACCTCGTCCGTGTGCTCTCAATGAAACTTGACCTCAAAGTAACTTCTACACTGATACTAGACTTCCGCACCTATATCAATATATATTGACGTACAATATACCTATCTATTTGTACTGCGAACCTACAATAGTTGTAGAGTTCTATATGGACTTATTTATATTCGTATTTAAATTTTGTTTTTATTTAATTAGAATATCAGTTTGTTTATTTTATAAATTAATTAATTATAGTTAGTATTTTATCTTATGTCTCCCATATCTTAAAATATATCTACAATACCTTACATTTTCTTACAATATCTTTCAATATATTACAATGTGTTATCTTCACAATAATTCTTAAACAGATTAGTAATTTAATTTATAAATTAATGTTTAATATTTTAGAAAATATTTATAAACATTTTATTATACTATTTAATATTACATATATTATACAAAATATAAATATACATATAAATTGATATTTATTGAATTATATTATATGTAGAGCCATGTTAATACTTTTAAACACATACAGAATATGTTTATAATAATGGAGTATGCGGGAAAGAGGAATCTTCAGTCTGTCATCATTGACCCATCAGAAGAGATCAGTGTAGAGAGATTTTCAAGGTTAATGAGATATTCAAGGTCAATGAGACTATCGTAAATATCTAAGCTACTACTTCTATATGTGTATTTAAATCATGTAGAATTATTAATTACTATTGCGTAATATAATCTATTTTATTTGTTTGTGATTTATTGATAATTATACCTCTAAAATAATTTATTTATTTTTTTATACGTCAACAATTAATTATAATTTATTTATATTCATGTGAAATATAAGTTGTAGGGATTTTTTACTTTTATTTATTATAGAATTATTTCACTGATTACAATAAATAACATTATTTTCTTAAAAATATGACTTTCGGTTACAGCCAACTAAAGGTAACAAATTCTTCATATAGTTCGACTATGTTTTAGGGGCACAAATTGATACAAAATTATTATATTACTATATTACTAAAAGACTTATTCACTTGATTATATCAAGAACAGGATGTCTGCTAACGCATATTTTATGAAACTTTTATTTTACGCTTTTATGATTTAATTGTATTGTATCATGGTCCTGGAGTAAATATTTGAATTTGATACACAAATCAATGTTCTCATTATTAAATTAATGATTTCAATATGATTATATTAAAATCGTAATTTATTGTAATATACCTTATATTATATGGAGTGTCGTCATAAATAATTGCGAACAAAATGGTTTAATTCAAATAAAATTTTAAAATAAATTTATATAAATAAATATGTAATTTTAATAAATATTTTTATTGAAATTTTAATTTTAAAAATTGAATGTATTTTAATTTACAAAATAAAAAAATTGTATAGTGGCTTTGAAATATCTCTATCTTTGAAATATAATTATATAAACCACTTAAAAATATATATTTCGGAGTACAAAGTAAGCATTGATAGCAAAGATAGTAACCTACGTTCTGTCCTCAGTTATAATTGTATATATAATCATTCAATATACTATATAAACATGTTATACACATGAATAGATTGATATTCTATATTAACCTATTCTCGCTTAATTGTTATTCCGATATTATATCAATATCATTCAATACCCACCCTATAGTTGAACGATGGAATAGTATTGTTTACACATTATTTCCTTTAGTCCTTTAAAACTTTAAAGATACAGGCTATTCTCAACAATTAAATTATAATTTTGGTTATTAGAGTTATATATTATTATTAAATAGTATTGTTTAGTTAAATTAACATATGAAGTTGAATTTTAAATATATTTGATACAACTTAAATTTATTTTATTTTGCTATTATAAGATTATAATTATTTTTTCTATGGAATTTATTAATATAATATCTATATATATTAATATATATATATATATATATATATATATATATATATATATATATATAATTTTATCTCTGATATATATCCTATATGTATATTATATATTGTTAATAAATGTTGATTATATTTAGTATGCTATATTAAATAAAATGTATAATTTCAACTTTATAATTTTCAATATGATAAGATACAAAATTAAAAATAATGTCAACATGTTTATTTACCATTATATTTAAAATCTATCAAATATGATCTATTTATGTATTTGTTTATCTTTATATCATTATAAGCAATTAGTAACAATATTACTATAGATGTCTTACTGTAGTTAATGATATTTCTATTGCAATAAATAAATAATTATGTATAGAAGTTTGTTCCAAATTTAAATATGTTAAAGGACTATTGCTTATTAAGATTCAAAAGTTAACAAACCATTTATTGAAATAAAGTACACATTTAGAATTACAATGTATTATAATATATAAATATATGATAGGAAATATAAGATACACGAATATAGGATTGTAGATAGATAGATAGATAGATATAGTTTATTGTTTAAAACAAACAAAATGACATAAAACAATAATAATAATAAAAAACAAATAACGAATATAAACGAATATATATAATGATTTATAAATGCCATGTTACATATGGTTAAGATATAAAATTAACAAATGATATAATAAAAATATAATAATAAAAAGAGGAATTATTCAGATGCAATCACTTAATCACTGTATCAACTTTAGGGAAAGGGGTCCTCAATCCCTGTGCCTTGGGGGCACAAACTTGACCCAAGAATTTGTCCACTGACACCCGTAATATCCGATAAATAATGATAAAGAGAATGCAACCGAATAAATTAACCCCATAAAACTAAAAATAAAATAATATAATAATTGAATAATAAAAATTAATAAAATAAAATATTAATACAATGAATTATCAAGCCTTGTAATAAATTGATTGACCGAAGTTGCTGAACACGTAAATTAGATAGAAAATTCCAAGGAGTTGAAATACGATTACTAAAATAATTCAGAGTAACATTAGTCTTGCATTTGTCTTTTCGAACTTTAATGGAAGGACCTCGACTTCTTGATGAATACGTTTCAAGTAGCCCCGAGCAATCAACATCAACTAGACCATTTATAATTTTATAGGCAAGAATCAGATCAGCCCGTAACCTACGTTGAGATAATTAAGTTAAGTTTAAAAATAATAATCTATTTTCATAATTTGTATATGGTATACCACATCTATAGAAAAGCCTTTTAGTGAATGTCCTTAGGACTTTTTCAATTTTATTTTTTAGGCCTACATATATATTAGAAGGGTTCCAAATACAAGAATTATATTCTAATAAAGGTCTAACATATGTTATAAAGGCTTTTGTTAGGTAACAATATTCATTAATAATAAAGCATCTAAATATAATATTCAGAATATTAAAAGCTTTACTGCACATTTGGTTTATATGAGTGTCAAATGTCAGTTTAGTATTAAAAATTATTCCAAGATCTTTAAACTCTGTTAGACTATTTAATTGAATATTATTTATAGTATACGAATGTGTATTGATATTCCCAAATGTCATAATTGAACATTTTTGAATGGCAAGTTCAAGGTCCCATTTACACATCCAGGATGATAGTTCAAATAGCCCGGATTGCAGAACCTTCCGATCATCTATAGATTTATAGATAATTGATATTTTAGCATCATCTGCAAAAAGTGAGATGATTATTTGTGGTTTAAAAATAGTAGGTAGATCATTTATATAAATCAGAAAGAGGAGAGGACCTATCACAGAACCCTGTGGTACTCCTGAAGTTACATTAGTAAAATCACTATATTGATCATTAACCTTAACTCTTTGTAACCTATTTTTGAGATATGATTCAAACCAGGAATACACATTCCCACATATACCAAGATTATATATCTTATGTAATAATTTAGTATGTGATACCTGTCAAATGCTTTTGCCATATCAATATAAGCAACATCAGCGAACATATGACTATTCATTGACCTCATAATGTTCCTATAGAATTCAATTAGTTGTAATTGGGTAGATTTCCCCGAAAGAAAACCATACTGTTCAGAACATATGAGGCCGTTGGATCTTAAATAGTAAGATAAATAATAGCTTAATATTTTTTTATAGAGAATGAGCGTTGATAGTATACTAATTGGTCTATAATTTGATGGTAGTGTTGAGTCGCCTTTTTTATATAAAGCTGTAATATTAGATTTTTTCCAAATTAATGGGCATATCCCATCATTCAGAATTCTAGTGAAAACAATTGATAATGGATAACATAATTCAAATGAAAGATTTTTTAGTAAACCCTTTGATAAACCATCAGGTTAAACATTAAATTTGTTTGGTAATAAACATGCACATTTTCTCACTATTTCTGGTGTAATTGGGTATTTATCAAAAGTTAATGTAGGTGTTAATTTGGAAGGTTTCCTGAATGAATGAATAATGCCTGTGGATGGGATTGTAAATATGGATGAGAATTGATTAGAAAGACATCTAGCCTTATCAATATCAGTTAAATTAATCTTAGAGGGATCATAAATACATTTTAATGGGGATATAGTATTAGTTTTATGCAACTGTTTATTAATAGATGTTTATTATATAAACAGTTCAGTAGAATGTGAATTTAAAAATAAACTTAAAATGTTAACATAATATGTTATATTGATAATATTTTGTTTTTTTCATTGTTCAGTAAGATATCATGTATTTTATCAGTATTTATACCAAAGATGATATAAAATAAATTAATGTAAACAAATTATTTTTTAAATCATCAATATATAAGTTATAACACATTATAAAATAATACACATTGGTTAGCCATGTAAATTTAATAATGAATTAAATATATATATATATATATGCTATCAAATATTGTGATAAAAAATACTTTTTAATCATTTATAGACTATTTTCAGGGATAATTTTGTTGATAAATACTAAAAAACATATTATAAAGTAGTACAAACAAATTATTGTCATCATTTTAACTGTGTGATTGACTCATTTAAAGATACAACTGCAGTATAGGTTTCATTAAATTGAATGCCATTTCAATCTAGTAAACCAGTGTAATTATCTGATATTATAATGAAATAGTATATCGGCTAACTCTTTCGTAGCTACGGGTTTGTTGTTATTATTAATCATCAATTACATCATATTATAAGTGTTATAAATATGTATACTATAAGTCTATAATCTCTGTATAGGAATTGTATAGCTAGTTATGGTAATAAGGAAGATAGTATCTTCCTATCTTAAATAATACAATAGATTACTTGTGGGTATTTACTTTGGAAGCAATGTGAATTTGGGATCCAATGAGAAGAACAGGATATTGATAATAGACAATAATATTGCTAATCAATGAAGCATTAGGATAAACCTATCCTATAGGATAATGTTGTGGCATTATTAACTAAAATGAATTATTATCTATTTTAATACTTTAGTTTATCTAGTATTATATAATATATATATATATTATTTAAATTATTACATAAAATATCATCGTCAGATAATCAATCAGGATTATGTAATAGTAACATATCCACATTTTTATTTTATTAACTTTTAATTCTTCGAATAAGAATTCCCACCTTCTAATATGTATCGAAAATATCGAATAGGGGAATAAATTATTTGATTATTTTGAATATTGAATACATTGAATTTAATACTTGTGAGTAATCTACTTTGACATTAAATTACTATGCAAAACTTTTGAATATCCAACTATTCCATATTCTAACTTAAATATATGAGTCTCTTACATCACTAGTTATTATTGCTCATTTCTTATTCAAATATTTACTTTAGGATAACATTCATATTTAAATATGTAATTACATTTTGAATGTTATAATGTCGTAGTATTATAATCATTAAATATTCTATCATATTTCCTTCATACTTTAACAAATATAAATACAATAACAATAATATTCTCATATTTCTTTCTTAAGAGTTGGTGTGACCTCTATTCTATAAATAGGTTCTTTACATATAATTATTAATAGGAAAAATAGTGGTCTTAAAAGTGTATTAATTTTATTATATGTATTTATTAATTACAATATTTAACATAATGATAGATATTATATAAATCTATAATAATTGCATTTGTTATACAATATAAAAGAAAATATTTGATATAAAATTATATTTAACTAATAAATTATTATTATTTTGAATATAAAAAATAAGATTATGTATATTTTAAAGTTTACTAATTATCAAATTAAATAAAATGCAAATATTATGTTGTTATATATATTCTAAATTGTGTGAACATTTCAATTAATTTAAAGTATTATTGAAGGACTTAATAGTTTTTGAATGAGTGAAATTAGTAAAAATAATTATTCTAAGTAAATTAAATCTAAATATTTACAATATAATTATGAAAAATGTACGAAATATATATAATAAATTATCACATTATTTTATTATAAATAAATAGCCACTGATGAATATTTTTTATTTAAATGTATATAATATTCTTTATTTTAGATTTTAAAATTATAAAAACGATATTATATTCATTATGACGATTATTAGATTTAATTAATTTTTTTCAAATTGTTATTATAATTCATTTAAATGATATACTTTTAAAAGTGTTTATATATTTTTGTTATTTAATATAAATTATCATAATTGTCAGTATATTTAGATATACCATTGTTTTTAATAATATAATTTTATAATTACAATTTTATGTCATGTTTATATCATTATATTCACTTCTAAAAATGCATATATTTAATTAACCCTTATTTCAAAAATAATATATAATTTATAAATAAAAAATTTTGATCGTATTGATATATTCTTATTATACATGTGAACAAATTATGTACAATATGTTAAAACTTTAAAGTTGGAGAGTTTTAAATGATATTATTTTGTTCATATCTAATACAATCATGAACAGGAGGTTCCCGTTCCCCTTAAGTATATACTAGCTAAGTATATAATAGGCTTAGAGTTGTAGTTTTTATATAGGATAATATATTGATTATATAATATATTAATATATTGAAGCATTAATAATTGCATATTGTAGTTTAAGAGTATTCTATATATTATTAGGACCCATATGTAAACCCATATGTTTCGGTAATTATTGTAATAATAGAGATCTAATAATTTAAACAACATTATATTTAAATATTTATATAGTTATTTGTTAATTTGATTATTAAGAAGACTACATTATAATTAATTAATATTTAAACTTACTATGTATTTATTATGTTTTAAATGTTAGTTCAACATTGATTGTTAATTTGTTAATTTTATTTATATAATTTTCTTTATGACACCAAATTTAAGTAGTTAATAATATATCTTTTGGAATAACTTATTTTATTTGACTTATTTTATTTATATTCCTTTCTACCTAATTTAGATTTATTTTGTAATTAAAATAATTGGATAATACTCTTAATAATATGGTTTAGTTTCAATATTAGTGATCTATTTAATGAATTGATTTTACTCATCACTTTGGTCTTTAATATTTATTTATTGATATATTATTGTATCTGATGTTATTTATAATAATTATAGAACAATTATTTTATTAAATAAAGATTGTTTAGAGACCAGAATTCTTTCAGAATATAAGTGTAAACAAAACAGAAAAACGTCTCTAATCAATACATTAAAATTGTTCTTATATATGTATTATATTATGTATTTATTTTGAATTTATACTATAAATATATATATTAAATTATTAAATTCTATAACATTTTTAATTTTTAAAATCATCAATAATTATTGATGATTATAATAATAAAATTCAAATAAATTATTTTATATTGAATCAAAAATTATGAATTAGTTAAAAAATATAAGAAATATGTACACATTATTAAATTAATATAAGATAGACTACATTAAAAAATTAGTAAAATATTAATATGAATATTAATCAATTATCACATAATTAATTATGTGTTTTGAGTATATATATATAGATTAATATGAAACAAATTTGTCATACATATTTTATCTTTTTACCTTTTACCTATCCCATAGCATTTGGATGCCGTAGGGGCGCAGTAGATTTCGTCACAATTTTTTTCATCCCTCTCTATTTTATCTAAAAAATTATATTTTATTATATTCATTTTTCTTTAGTATAATAGTTACGAAAATTATCATCTTCATGTACACCTTCATGTAAAAGTATTGTAGAAAATTATTTATAACGAAAATATATAAGACACAAAGTGTGACATCCTCATTATTTAATATTTGTTATCCCTATAGGGATATAGCTATTGCTTTAATTCTATTATTGATATTATATTTGTTTTCCAAAAAATATCATAAAAAGTGAGAAAAAAATGTTTGTTCTATTAACATATTTAAAAAAAATATTGTGTTTTTATTAAAAAATATAGTTAATTTGCATAAATATAACATATTTGAGAATACATTTATATTTTTAATAATAAGTGTTATATACTCCAGACATAAATTGTAATAAAAATGTCGTTAATATCTTTAATTAAGGCCCTATCATAGTGTACACACTGATTGGACCACATTTACCAGATGTTTTCAAAATACAATGTATATAGATATAGGAAAATATATGTCTATTCAGAATACTTGTCATGATAGAACTATTATCTGTATTGAGTCACTTTTTTTTGTATAGTATACACATTATATAGTACAACAGTATTAAAATAGAAAATTCATAATATATATATATATATAATATTAATAACATCAGCTTTGGCATAAAGCCTGGGTGAATGAAAAAGCATGGCTTGTCAAGTCTTTCACCCATTAAGAAAATGAGGAGAAAAATTTAAATAAATAAAAGCAATAACGAGTATAATAAATTATATATAATTGAATCAAAATAAAAAAATCAAAATCAAAATTTTTTAAATATATTTTTAAAAATGTTGGTTAAAAATTCTAACTAAACAAGTTTAACAATACAATTTATATTTACGTATATACTGGCAAAATTCAACTTTTATAATTCAATACTTAATTAGGTATTCCTAAGACTTACCTTTGAAAAAAATAGTATTATTATATTTTATTATTGTAAGCATTTGCTTTCCTCTAAAAATTAATCATACATATAAAACAAGTCAATATATTATTAAAATATCAAAAAAGTGGTAATTATTAAATAAAAATATTAAAGAACTACAATAATAATATAAAAAACTCCTCAAAATCTAAATCATCATTTAATAATATTTACATAAAAGATAACAATAAAAATAAATTAAAAATAAAATAGATAAAAATATATATACAAGTAATATAGTAATTACTACCTTAAGATAGTCAAAGTTTAATACATTTAAGATTATATTTAAAAATTAATATCATTAGTTATTTATCATTAGTCATGTAAAAGATACAAAAATATATAGGTATAAACACACAAATTGACACAAACAATATATATATATGGACATAACAAAAAAACATCAAAATATTAAAATAAAATATAAAATAAATATAAAATTAAAATTAAATGTATATTTTTTTGAAATGTTTCGAAAATAAATTTAAATTAGAAATGTTAATTAATGAACTTGGAAGATTATTCCAGTACTTTACGCCAATATTTGTTAAACGAAATAGGTTTCTAGAAGTTCTAGATGCCTTTCTAATACATTTATTATAATAATTTTTATTTTTAATAAGTCTGATTTGCAAATTAATCGGTAATTTATTATAGAAGCCTCTATGTATAAATTTTATAGAATTAAATTTAACAATATCATCAAACTTAAAAATAAAATTGCTCTGCATGAAATCATGAATATTAATATTTGTATTTAATATTATGCATTTTAATGCTCTTTCAAAAAGTGTGAATCTCTATGATCAATTAACTTACTTATTACGAATAATCTTTTAAATTAAACAATGATTTGAATAATTTAATAAATATCTATAATCATAGTCTCAATTATTTTATACTATATGCTGCATTCTCTCAAACTTATAAATATAAATATTAAATATGATTATTATTATTTCTATAATGTTCATTATCGTAACTCTTCATTATTAAAGTCTATTATCTATTTAGCTGTGATTGTATCATATATTACTTTTCATTTAGCTTTGATTGTATCTTATATTACTTATCAATCAGAATCTGTATCAATATTTCAACATATACCTATAAGGAACGTGATTAATTCATATATACATCTCACCTATCTATGTATGCATACGACCATAGAGATAGAGAGAAATAGAGTAGTAAATAAGATATCTGACATGTGGAAAGCGTCGATCTAAATTGGTCACCGCAAAATGGCGGATTTGACTCATTTTATTTTTTATTTTGTAGCTAGAATAAAATTAGTAATACCATTGGAAAGAGGATACAAAAGTAATTTAAGTTTCTTATTTTATTCTTTTGATATAATTAATAATAAAAAAGTTATGATCAAAAGAATATTATATTTTAATATTTGGTCATCGCAAGATGGCTGTTTTTTATTTCTGCTTTCCGCATTGGCTTACGCTGCCAGGCATTCAGTATTACCACTCTATTTATCTCTAGCTCTATGCATACGACCTACAACATACTACCTACGACCCCTCTATTGTATCTTCTCTAGCTGGTCCGACACTAAAAATACCATCACCTCGTCAGATTCTCTATAGACATCGCAGAGGCTCTATTCTACCTACACAAACAGGGCATCGTTCATCTGGATGTGAAACCAGCCAACATTATCATCACTCCAGAGGATAGGTGTAAACTCGGTGACTTTGGTTGTAGGTTACTAGTACTCGCACGTTACACATTCCTTCCGACCACTTCTTCCGACCACTCCTGTACTTTCTATTATCCATTCCCAATCATTACTTCCCTCCTTCCACTTATTTATTTCACTTTCGACTACTCCTTTTACTCATTTTACTAATTACTTTCCTACCCATTCCCTTCTAACCAATCATTCCCTCCTTAGCACATCCCTTCCGACCACTCCTGTACTTTCTATTATCCATTCCCAACCATTACTTCCCTCCTTCCACTTATTTCTTTCCCTTTCGACCACTCCTCTTACTCCTATAATTACTTTCCTACACATTCCCTTCTAACCAATAATTCCCTCCTTAGTACATATTCCACAGCAATCATACTCTTCCATCATTAAAGCCCTTCCATCACACATTATCCAGCATCATGTATCATCAGTGATCTCAATAGATATTTATATAATAAGTGTATATATATATATATATATATATATATATAAATATATTAATTTCTCTTTTTCTCATTCAATTTTATTAATATGCATAGTACATAATCTATTTTTGTAAAGATTAGTTACGTAAACAAGATTAAAACCAGTATCTAATAAGCTGTTGTAGTCATACACATATAATCATATTTACCTTTTGAATTATATCTATTTATTAAGTATACAAATAATTATAAATCTGTTTAGTTAGTAAATATTATTGATCAAATCAATACCAGCTATGTCCAGTATACATATCATATATTACCTGCCCCTTAATAAGAATGTATTTATATTACTAGTGATTGATAGTGATACTAAGGACAGAACATCTGATCGTTATCGATGCAATGGTTACGCCGGACTAGATACTTTTCAGGGGTATATGTAATTATATTTTAATGATTTCAATATTTGAATTAAAGATATTTGAGATATTGATATATTTGTAAAATAACACGCATTCATATTTTTAAATTTCTATTTCCATATAAATATTTTTATTAAAACATACAACAAATTTATAAACTAGTTATGAATTGAACAATGTTTTTTTTATATTATTTATGTCGACATTCTAAATAATATAATGTGTTTTAAATTATATGAATTAAATATAATCATATTGAAATCATTGATTTAAATATGAGTTTTTTTATTAATTTTTGTATCAAATTTAAATTTGTACTCCTGGACCATGATGCAATACTATAAAATCACTTAAGTATAAAATAATAATTTAAAATGTATGCATTAGCAGACATCCTTTGTTAGGTGATATTATCACTTGCAAGTAACAATACATGTATTACGTGTATTATTACTTCATATAATTCATCTTTTTATAATACCAATAATAGAATCTATCACTGATAATAGAATATATTACTGATAAAAGTATTTATCACTGATAATAGCATCTATAACTGATAATAGCATATATCACTGATAATAAAATATATCACTGATAATAGAATATATCACTGATAATAGAATATATCACTGATAGGGAATCACGGAATCAAGCTGATTATTGTGCCTAACCACTTAAATACAAATAATAAGTATACGTATCTCATAATCTCCATACATCTCTAGTTCCGTATCTATATGTCGTCACCTCTTAAAGATAACACTCACTTTCTCTATCAACCTCGATCGCTAAATATGTGCTATAATCCCCAGTAAAATGACAATACATGAAGACACAGAACAGCTGTCTCCGACCTCTCTCATGGGAACTGTTGCCTATCAGTCTCCTGAACTGTTGACTGGAAAGTGTGCCACCGATAAGGCTGATATCTATGCATTCGGTACGAGTGCATTCATTGTGTGTGTGTGTGTGTGTCTCTCCACTCCCTATATCTCTCTCTATCTCTCCCTATCTCTCTCTTTCTCACTCTCTTTCTCTCTCTCTCTCTCTCTCTCCCTATCTCTCCCTATCTCTCTCTCTCTTTCTCTCTCTCTATCTCTCTCCCTATCTCTCTCTCTCTCTCTTTCTCTCTCTCCCTATCTCTCTCTCTCTATCTCTCTCCTTATCTCTCTCTCTCTCTTTCTCAGAATTAGGCATGCTCTCACCCTCGTATTATTCTCATCTATCTTTAAATAATTATCATTTATTAGAAGTGTTATGTTTATAATGAATGTATAAATAAAATCTAAATGGTGAAATAAATCGAGGTGTCCAAATTAAGGAATGTTCAACAGTTGTCAACTAGTACATCTCTAGATAGAGCAATAATGTTGAAAAAGTTGTTACCATGAACTTGTATTATCACTTATATGATGAATTATTAATTGTCATATTTGTATTCATTATTGATCATAATATTGCTCAAAATAATATATTAGATAATTTTGTTGTTAATTACGTATCAATATTAGTGTTTTATATATATATATATATAAATGATACTAACAACAATAAATGCATAATTTGTTGCGTTCATTATCATATAAAATAGTGTAATAATTATATAATGTATAATATACATATGTATGGAATAATTACTGAGATGACATTTTTATTAATTGTAAACTATGAAAATAAGAATGTATTACGTTACACTATATATAGCACACTTGTGACTATTTCTTTCATACTTGAAACATCATTCATTATGTCTACGTTAATATAATAGTCTTTATAAAATTATGTTTTTTTATGAAATTTATGTATCGGTGTGAATACACACACCGAACAATAATAGTAGATTCAAATACTTTTTAAAGCAGTAATAAATGTTAAGATAGATTTAAATATATCTTATATGTGGAGATTATTAAATCAGAATTAAATCAGGCTTTAATACTTAATTATTAAAGCAGTAGACAGATGTTTTAAAAACATTTAAATCAGTGGAATTAAAGCAGAATTTAAATCAGAATGTCGAAAATCTGATTTAAAATGTTAAAATTACTGCTTTAAATAAATATTTAAATCTGCTGTTATGGTTTGCTGGACATTTACTATGATGGTTTTATATTTAAATACACATATTGTTACATTTAAAACTTGAATAAATATAATTGTCTATGAAATATACTAAAGATTGTAAGAAGGATGGTTAATTGTTATAGTATATTAACAAATATTCACATTTAAATACTTAGCTTTTTTATAATTGTCTTTTATTTAATACTTATCTTATAAATGTATTTAAATTTTGATACCTCCTTATATATATTTAATAATGCATGAATTGTCATTTGTTTAAAAATATCTAATCACTGAGGATTTTAAAACATTAAAGTTACAAATATATCTTGTAAAGATATTTTTTTGTTATTTTATTTTACTATAAATATTATAATAGTCTTAAATAAATATATTTAATTGTTGTTCATTATATATATTTTAATATTATTGGAAAGTTAAATTTTTTATTTTAATGAAAATTATGTCTAATAAATGTTCAAAATACTTTAGGGAAACAAATTAAAATTAATATAATCAATCAACTTTAAAGTTTATAATTTATAAAATTAAATCTATACAATTTATTTTTATAATCATGCTTATCTATACTTTATTATGATCTTTGGTTTATTTATTTTTTTATTAAAATTGATAAATTTGAGAAATATACATAAGTATTCACAAATATAATCATATATTTATATAGTTCATCATAGCAAACACTATAGTATATACATAATACACTACAGCACATATTTATATATATATATATATATATATATATATATATATATATATATACAATATATAAGGTACACCTTCCAAAAGTTATTAATAATATATATCAATAATAGTTTTAATAATATATTAAACTATTTGTTTTTTAAAATATTATTTCTATTTAAAATAAGTATATATTAAACATTATATTCTATTTTCCATGGTAATCATATAGAGATCACATATGTTAACACACTTTTGCCCTTAACTCGCTACAGGAATAACACAATGGCAACTGTTATCGAGGGAGAAGTCACCTTACACCAATAAACATCATCACATCGTTATATTCGGTGTGGTGTCCAATGGCATGAGACCTAAAGACCCTCCTGTCGAAGGATCATCTACAGCTACCCACGACTCCTTTGTCGATAATACTTCAATGTATAACAACTGCATCAGGGTATGTATAATAATAATAAATATCTATATATATATATATACATATATATACAAAACACCACGAATTAAAAATAATGAATTCGAAAGGCTGTGATTAATATGCTACATAAATTGTATTTCTATAAATTTATCTTTTTATACTTTGATTTTTAATTATATCTATTTATAGCATATATAACAATTATATATAATTTTCTAACTATCTATTTTATAAAAATCATAAAATAATAAAAAAAACGATAATTAACAAACTTAATTTACTCAAAATAATTATTTTTCATATTGTACAACTACAATAAATATTACTATGCTGATGATAGGTATTTATTTATACACTCAAATAATATTATATTCTTGAGAGTGTGAGAACGAGAAAAAAAAACAAAAAAATAGAAAACAAAAATACTAGGTAAAAAAAATAATTTGGATATGATAGAAGTGGGGGTTTAAATAATGGGGTTGTTAATGATAAATATCGTTATACTTTTTTTGAACATTGAGAGGGTCATATCTGTTACAATAAGATTTCTCTGTAGCCTGTTCCAGAGATTAGAAGCCTTCCTGTGAAAAGTTTATTTTCCAAATTTGGTAAATTTGTAAGGTGATTCTTCTAGGAGGGGTGAAGAGGAGGATCGCAGTAGACAGGCGTTATTACTATATATAAAGTCATCAAATATTGGCGTGGGTTCGGTGGTATCAGTATTTTATGGAGAAGAGTCAGTGTTTCGTAGTTAATTTGTTGAGTTGTAGTAAGCCAGTTATGTTGTAGTCGGAGGTTGGTCACATAGGTAGTATAGTCAGTAGTTTTTAGTTGGTGTATGGTTCGTATAGATCTGTTGATAATTCGGTCTAGTTTAGTAATAGATGCAGTTTTTGTACCAATGAGGAAGGTGTTACAATAATTTAGTCTAGAGAGAACAAGTGAGTGCGCGAGGAGTTTGGCCGTAGGGAATTCAATGAAAGGTCGAATTTTACTAATATTGTATTGAAAGTGCGAGGTCGTCTTTATTAGTGAGGTGATATGATCATCAGAGTCTAATTTAGGGTTGAGGGTAATCCCAAGATACTTAACGGTAGAAGTGAGTGGCGAGGAGTCGATGTAGAGTATTGGAAAATTATCTAAGTTGGAGTTAGCGTTAATGTTGAGTAGTTCGGTTTTAGTAGCGTTAAGTTGCAAGTGGTTAGATGTTAGCCAGTTGTGTATAGTATCCATGCAGAGTTGTAATTCAGTAGAGTTTGTGGTTTCGGAGTGTAATTCAATGTCGTCGGTGTAGAGTGTGTAGTGAACATTGGGGAAGGTATTTAATATACTTGAGAGGGGTAGTAGGTAAATAGCGAAGATGATGGGTGATAGGATAGAACCTTGAGGAACACCATAATACAGTTTGCGGTGATGAAAATTGTTCATGAATTTTGACCAAAAAGTAGCGATCACGAATACATTTTAGCACAGTTCCGGTAATTCCTATTTGTTCTAGTCGGGTTAAAAGGATATCGTGATCAAGGGTATCGAATGCAGAGGAAAGGTCAAGGAAGATTGCTTGCGTTGGTGATTTATTATCAGCTGATATTAGAAGGTTATCCAGGAGCTGTATTATGGCAGTTTCCGTACTATGGTTGGGTAAAAGCATGTTGTCTCGGATCAAGGATGTTGAAACGGTTTAAGAAGTGTATGAGTTGGTAGTAAACAGTTTTTTCAAGTAGTTTGGCGGTTAGAGGTAGTTGGGAAATTGGCCAGTAGTTGGAAAGTATAGCTTGGTCAGCTGTGGGTTTTTTCAATATCAGGGTTATAGTTGAGTGTTTAAGTTGGGGGGATATCACCTGTGGAGATCAATAGATTGATAATATCTTTAAATATGATACATAGTTGGTCAGATAGAATCTTCGTAATAACTAGAGGTATTACGTCAGTTGGTGAGCTAGATTTAGCTGTCAGTATAAGATGTTGAATATCGATTGAAGAGGTTAGAATGAAGTTTCGCATATACGCTGGTGGGTAGTTAGGTAGCCAGTTATAGTTGGATGTAGAGGCAGTGTTAGTAAGGTTGTTGTGAATGGTTTCGATTTTCTCAGTAAAGAAGTCAGTAAAAGTATTGCAGAGAAGTTCATCGGGCATGTCAGTGAGTTGGGTTTGTTTAAATCATCCGAGAAGACTATCCGTGATTTTGTAGAGAGTTTTAGGTTAAGTTCAGATCATAGCATTTGAAAGTCATGATGAGGTTTTCTAGTAGAGTCAAAGTGGAAATTGAAATTTCCAAAGATTAGAAAGTATATGTCATGATAGTTGTGTTTAATGTCAGTAAAGTCGATGAAGAATTGTTGATAAGAGTTGTCAGGGGGGGGCCTGTAGAAAAGAATTATGTGGAGGGGTATTTTATTTATTAATAGTGTCGTTAGTAGGATTTCAGAGTCAGTACTTGGTAGTTGTTTGTGGCAGGTAATTATTATTTCTTTTGTAGTCAATAGTGCTACACCTCCTCCGTGACTGCAGCGAGAGTGTGTTCTAGTGAGATAAGTTAGCTTGTAGGATTGACCTTGTATGACCGCTGGAGTACAGGTATCACGTATGTTAAGCCATGTGTTGGTTAGCGAATATATGTCATAGTTGTGGTCACTGGTGTATTGGTTGCCTAGATCAATGTTTGCTGATAATGATCTTGTATTAATAAGTGCTATAGTGAGTAGTTTCTGTGAGTTATAGGGTAGTCATGCGTGAATATTTTCAGTAGGTTGATGGGTTTGATCCTTAAGGCTCTTTCTAAATTGGTTAAGTGAGTCTGTCCAGTCAGTGATTTGGGTATCATTGGGTTTAAGTGGGGGTGAATCCCAGTCAGTTTTGTTCTGATCGAGTCTATCATTTCAATTACTATCAAAAGTATATATTTTTGAGTATAAAAGTAATTATATTTACTTATATTTCAATGATATTTCATATATACCAGGAATATTTATTGATTTTTAAATAAAAAATATATTCACTTTTTAAAAATATATATTTATTAATAAATATGTTATTAAAAATAAGAATTATTTATAAAATAGGTTTAAATTGAAAGATGTTTTTCTATATTATTGTGTCAACATTCTAAATAATATAATGCGTATTACATTATATATCTAGATATAATCATATTGAATTCATTCATTTAAAAACTAGTTATAACATATATGTACTCCTAGAAAATTATTTAAGTATAAAATAAAATTTTCTGAAAATATATGTTCTTTCCTTGTATAAAATAAAATTTTCAAAATAAAATCATTTACTAAATGTAGTCTGGTATTAAGATTTGTTTTTAGTCATCATTTAAATTTATATTTTAAATATTATTTTTTTAGAATGTATTTTGAAATATTAATTTTCATTTTATTATCAATATTTGTTTTAATTTTCTTTAACTTTAATGGTGAGAGGAAATTGTTCATAGCATTTACTTGTAAAAGATATAGACAAAATAGGTCTACTAAAAAATTACATTTATAGATAAAATTACTTTATTTTGTTATTATATATATATAACATTGTTAACTAACTAAATACCTATTTTATAAGATTCTAAACATTTTGTGATAATGAAAAATGAAATTGTGTTTTTTTTACTGACAAAAAGATTTGATATTTATTATTTAAAAGTACCATTATATAACATCATAAAATCATATATAAACCCTGACAATTTTATAAAGATTTATCTAATGAAACGGTGAAATCTTCTAAACATTATATATTATGAAATCAAAGCTACCGAAGTACAAGCTTCTAGAGTTGTTTGTGTAACCTACATAATATAACCTGTACTATAAACGATATGCATTTATGCAAGGAATAATAATAGCATATCTAGTAATACTAGAATATGTACAATATATACATTATGATATATAAACTATAGCAATAATATACACCCGTATTATTACCATCGAATTTAGTGAAATTTATTAAATTTTCAAACATATTTTACAATATTATGTTTATAAACTTATGTTTAATACATCATTTTTATTTTTATTATCATACATCATTTTAAAGATAATTAGTTATACTTTAATATTATTAAAGTTAAATAATTATTGATATGAAAATTAAACGAAGGTTTTCCCCTTTAGAGGATACTTCAGTGCTCAATTATTTTGTGCATTTACATGTTAATAGATAGGAAATATATACTTCAATTCAACATTATTGTTAGATAAAAATACTCAATGCTTTGAACTAATTTTTTTTGTATATATAACAAATATATTCCTCTATAAATCTACCCTCGATTTTAATAATATATATAGTAAATATTTCATATATAAAAATAGATATAAATATTCACATTCATTTTTGTAATGTATTTCTATTGATATTGTTTATATCAAATATTTCTCAATATATTTATATACATATAATATTATATTTTTATTTATACATATGATATTTATATATATATATATAAAAACAAAATCTACAATATTGTTAATTATTATTATTATATGTACATATGTAGTGCCAAATAATAATTCTGAGTAACACATTCACATTTTTACAAATAATAAATTAATATTTTAATGGTATGTCATAAAATATATTTAAAATCAATAATATAATAAATAATATTAAATATATAAGTTATAAATAAATGTATACTAGTCAGGATGTTAGATTACACAATACATATTTATTTATATATATTTATTATAATTTTATAATGGTATGTTATAAAAGATGCTTTTTATGTTATTTATAGATAAATTGCATTTATTCTTGATAATAGATACTAAATAACATGTAAAAGATATACAAAAGTATACACCCTATTATAATGATGTAGTCATATTTAAACCTTTACCTTAACTATAACTTTAATTGTATTTAACTCTTTATTTAATTTCTAATGATTCTTTCTGTAATATTCTTATTTAAAATTCGTATATAAATTAAATTGTAAATAATTAAATCCTATTATTTCTATATAGTTATTAATTCATATATAAATATAGATATATTAATTATTTCTATTTGATATAAGATTTTAATCTTTATTAATGTATTATTAGTTATTATATTTTATATCTATTTTTCAAGCTTATACTACGATCATAAATATTTTTTATGGACATAATTTACAACAGATTATTATTTGAAATTCAAAATAGTTTGTCAAGTAAAAGGTCTAATAACATGTGTACATAATAAATTCTCATTTAGTATCAATTATAGATATCATGTCACATGATTCATGTCACACATGATGCTTAGTCTAGAATTACACTTAGAAATGAATACATAGACATAAACATACATGTATATATATATATATATGTATATATATATATTTAAATAAGAGAAATGTAAGTTGTATATGTGTATAGTATGTGCATATTGTAGTCTTACTAATAATAACGATCATCTAGTCAATTATAAATATATACTATAATATATATTATTATTATCACATATATGAATTACCAGGGTAATTATAGAATAATTAGATTATCGAGATAATTACCCTTATATATAATTATATTTATCAAGTTTCATATATTATTGACAAAACCAGTAAAGACGTTTCATTTCGGTGTTAATTTAATGTAATAACGGCAAAAACTAATAATTTTTTTGCAAAAATTTTCCAAATAATATTTTGTTATTTATTTTTAAATAATTTATTTATTACCTTAATTTAATATAATATATATTACTACTAACGAGTAGTTAATTGTTTTAATTTAAATTTAAATATATAGTTTATTAAAAAAAATTATTTGTATATTAAAATGTATGCATACGATATTTAATACTCTATTATATTATACTTGACCACATAGAACATAATAAGTTAACATTACTGCAGATAAATACTGTTATCATTATTATTACCATTAATATTACCAATAATAACCTATCGATATATAAGCCTCGACATATCTAAATTTACCATTAATAAATAATCACATCATTTATATTTTATTTTGAAACTTAGCCACAATAATTGTCTCCGCATTAATGCTTCTATAATTACCCTGGTAAACCTAATTCCTAAGGTAAGACCACACTTGAAAATATTTGTGAATACTCTCAGTTTTTCATAGATCATATTAGTTATTTGCTAATATTCTGAAATGTGAGTGTCTCAAGAGAATATTCTCTGGAAGTGTGTCCCCAGGATTTAGATGAATATTATGTATTCTTTAAAAGTTACTAATTACATTATCAACAAATAGGCTATCTATAAACTCTGTTGGAAAAGTGACCCCGAGGAAAGACCCAATGCTGCCTATTTAATTTCTGAATTAACGTACATCTACAAACAGTATACAAGATGAATCATCCTCGTCCATTATTTTGTTAAGTGATTTCATTGCTAATTTACTTTATTTACTCTTGAAATTATTTGTTAATAAATATTTTACATACTAATGTTTTACAGCATATTTTATTCTACTGAAATATTATGTGACATTGTTTTATTGTTATCGTTTACTGTATATTTTAAATCAATTTGTAGTTTTAATATTTTATTAACAAAATATTAATTATTAAAAATTGTAACACTATTGTGAAAACATATGCATCTAGGATTAACATTATATATATATATATATATATAAATAATATATACACAATATACATTATATATATACAGATATTAAATAATATATTTGTGATAACATTGATAACGTCTTGATAAATAATACATTTCTCATTGTAATCTAGAATAGCTTCTATTTGATTAGAAGTTATTCAAATATTTTATAAAACATTTAAATAATATTCACTATATAAAATAGTAATTTTTGAATATTTTATAATAGATCAATATAGTATGTTGGTGGTTTTTTAAATTTTATAAAATATAATAATGAAATAAATATTAGATATTTCTGAAGTTAATTCCGACCATAATAATAATAATAAACATTATTGCAAACAATCAATGAGAACTAGTAATACGAACGATCTATTGAATAGTGTGAGGTGTATGTGATATATATATATACATTATTATAGCGTACTTGGTAATATAATATACATTTTTGAAATAGACGATACATTAAGTTACTTAATAATTCCTTCTCCTGTACCTTCTTCTTGTTCCTGTATAATTAATTAATAAAGTGTCATAATTAATGTTAATCATTATTTGTATAATCATCATTATTTAAATTTAAAATTATTAAATATATCAAATTTCAAATAACTATTAATTTCTAAATTCATAAATATTAAACTAAATATATAGCGTTACAGATTTCTTGTAGTCCCCCGGAGTAAGCGATGTAATACATCTATTTTAAAGTATACATTTTTATGTCGACGAGCAATTTCGATTACATTCGTATTATTTATTTAAATTTTCGTAAACATTATTTTCTGATAGTTAAATTATCTGAGCACTTACTTCTTTTGGAGCGAAGTCGTCTCGAGTGGCAGATAGCTCTCGCCTTGAAGGCGTTGCACCTCTTGGGGTACCAGTCGAATAGAACACCAGATGCCATGGCACACCTTCTCCTCCTCGAATGCTTCTTCTCTATAATCAAGTATCCAGTGATGTATTAAGTGATGCAGTAAGTCGATGTTTGATCATCGTTGTATTTATACCTATGTTTGTATCATTATTATTCCAATTCGGAGTAATATGATTTTTATCTTTGCCATTCACATAGACCCATTTCTTCCTTTTTCTCAATTCTCTGTACCCTAATGTGGTACATAATGTAAAGTATATTTTATGTGTAATTTATGTATATATATATATATATATATAATTAATATTTTATAACTATAATGAAATAATATTGATTGGAATTTTAATTTGGTGATTGAAAGTTTGTTAAAAATAAAATTATAATAATTACCTATCAGATTAATACGTTTATGTTAAATTTAGATATTACTGATCTGATACTAACATATTCACAATTTAAATATTGTATTATATATATATATATATATATATATATAATGTATTTATTGACCTATTCATTATTAGGGTTGATTCAAATTATTCATTAATTAATTTAAATTGCATTCAAATATACATATCAATAATTGTAGAGTTTCTATTAAGTTTCTAATAACAACTCATTATTTTATTCTAATAATTTTATTGTAGAAAATTATATATTTGACCATGACCTAAATTATATTAATGAATTGAAGGCAAAATCATTTCGAATAATAGTAGGTATCTTAAATATTGAAATTGAAAATTGTATACTGTTAGTGGGTAAAGTTAAACCAATTAGATATGTATTCGTGAAAGTTATTCTATTTTTAAGTTTTATAATAATAATTATTTATTAGAATATTGTTTATAATCGTATTATACAATATATTTTTAATTCAGAAGGGCTTCAATTAAGATATCAACATGTTAAAGTATTGTCACTAAGAAATTATTGATAAACAATTACAGTATAAAATCCAACAATTAATATATATTACACACACACACATTCGCATGCGGTGATATCCCAGCCATTGAAAACCTCTAACCTATCCACATATTTTGATTGGACACCTTCGTGGTAAGGAATATCGTCTGTTTATACGTGCGAGGGATCACTAAATCGCCACCCCTCCTTCGACAGTTCTTCCTGGCTCTCTGCCAGGTTAGGTTAGCCTTCAACACCAGGTAACAGCCTATCCCCGGGGCGTGGGACCATCTGCGTCTGCACTATAGCAGGGGGCAGGGCGAGTTAACAACAATGATAATAGCTGTGATAGTTGTGATAAGAGAGTTGATCAGATGGATAGTCAGTTGATCAAATAGTAGACTGTCCTACTTTCCTACTATATAAATCACAACTTTATTCATACAATAACGTCCTTTTTAACATTCATTCACTAATCATTAATTTTCAATTAATGTTATTAAGGAAGGCTATGATTATTAATCGCATCCTAAGTGATCCGTACATACTTATGTAGATATTTAATCTTTCCTATTTTTCGATCTAATAAAGTATATCGTCGTAATTATTACTTCACTATTATTATGTCTAAATTATTAGAAAATGTAAACACTTTTGAAACTATTTAATAATTATTTAAGAACTATAGTTGTTATACCAATTAAAATTGATTATCTTAGGTTTAATATGAAACAATAATAATCAATATTTATTAGTGTAGTGTTAGTAGAGTTAGATTGGTAGCATTCATATTAAACTGGTTTTAAAATATCACCAGAAAATAAAATATCATTAGAAAGACTTACAAATCTAAGAAGGAATTATTTTATTTAATTATTACAGATTTAATTAATTCTATACTTACGATTTTATATTTTTGGATAAAGTTAAAGGCATTAGTAATGTAGTTAATAGCAGTATTGCAATTTCAACATATCTTGCTTATTGTCTTCATATAAACATGTGCATAATGATATAGCGATAGCGCGTAGAATAGTGTACAATATATACAATGATGTTTAATGTTATTCATAGACTGATTCGTAGTCATGTGGGAAACCTTTATTTTGTATTTCCTCGCCGGGGAATCACTAGCAGTAGGTTTAAGTGTGTCTTTGTTTCGGTGACGTCTCTTTCTTTTGTTCTTTAGGTTTCTCTGCAGGTATAGGTATGAATATTATCCATGTATTCATTATTAGAGATTAGAATATAAACACACAGAATATATACACATATATATCTATCCACAAAGTAAAGAGGGTATCCCACTACATATAAATATTTTAACTTGAAAACGATTTTCTATCGAGTTAACTACAATTTTAGTGGAACCACTTACTTTCCGGCAAATCGCCTGAGATATAATAACTTTATAGGGGGTATCCCATTATAACATGAAAGAAAATGGTTTTAAAGTTACAATATTTCCGGCAAATTTGCCGGAAAATCTTGTAGTGGGATACCCCGTTAACATGCATGTATTGTACAACAACAAGCCCAGTAAACCAACATCAGATAATTGCCGGCTAATATCTACTTTTTATCCAGTAAATTGATGAATAAAATTACGACACTTCGCCAGCTATTAGCTGTCTAATTTGAGATAAATTTTCATCATATGAGATAATTTATCTTAAAAATTGTCAAATATTATCTGTAGAATTTGAGATAAATTATCTATAACCTCTCCCTGGTATTATCATAACAACAAAAATTGTCTAGAAATATCTCTCAATTATCGCAGTGTAAATATTAGGCATATCTAACTATAGATCATTGTTCTCAAAATATCTCACTTTTATCTGTATTTATTGAGATAGACACATTTTCTCAAATTATCTTTGATTTATCTGAAATTATCCAACATTCTCTGATTTTGGTTTACTGGGAGGACTACCACGCTACACCTCACTGGGAGGACTAACCCCACTGGTTAAGACTAACTCACTGGTTCAGACTAACCCCACTGGTTAAGACTAACCCCACTAGTTCAGACTAACCCCACTAGTTAAGACTAACCCCACTGGTTCAGACTAACCCCACTGGTTCAGACTAACCCCACTGGTTCAGACTAACCTCTCTTTGTCGTCGTCTTCTTACCCTGTTACGATTCTTTCTCTTAAACTTTCTCACATCCTTATTTCTATTCTTCTGTATAACAAAAGGTTAACGCGGTGTAAAGTATCGTAATCAACGGGTAACGATTGCCCCATAACTTCAACAATAGCTATATTGTTATCGATGTTACCAATACTAATGTCTATTTCTCTAACCTTGGTGCGAGTGGCATTACTTCTGTGCAGGGTTTTGTAATCATTATTCTGTAAGAAAGAAAGGAATGTTTAACAGAGAGGAGTGACAAGATCTATCAGTGGTAGTATCCAGCTAACAGTAATAGCAGCATAATAGCAACATAATAGCATAACTAATAGCTTCAAATTTTTAAATTGTGCTATTATGCTGCTATTATGTTGCCATTAAAATCTATTGCTGTTGCAGTATCAGTAGCAGTAGTAGTAGTAGTAGTAGTAGTAGTAGTAGTAGTATTCAGGTAGTAGTAGTAGTAGCAGGGCCGGCTTAAGCATACTATGGGCCCCGAGCAAAAAAAACGTATGGGTCCCATAATAATTTCATAACATATTAAACGGGCCATTTTAGAAATAACTAATATCCATAACTCTTTCATGTATTTATATATTATATATATATTATATATATATATATATATATATATATATATATATATATATATATATAAATGATGTATTATTATTCTATTATGCGTGATCAAATTATGTAAAAATATTTATAATCTTTAAAAAAAAATCATATATATTTACATGTATCGTGTAAAGGAGACCCACTTTAATGAGTCTACTATATAGGGGGGTATCCTTCATGCTATGGATGTAAATAGATATTACGATACCCAATTAAAATCATTGCCATGTAATATTTTATAATTTACAACTTAATTAATACAAATGATATACTTATAGGTTAAATGATATAATTAGTTAAAATTATATTATTACATATTTATTTTACTCGATTTCCTCTTCTAAATCAGTATTATTTATTCATTATCAATTTAATTAATTAACTTTGATTCTAAATATAATATTACAGATTTGAAAGTATTTATTGTGTCAGATAATGTAATAGAAAGGTATTTATAAGTTTAAGTTTACTGAAGCTTCTCTCTCAAGTGTAATTATTTACCATTACATATATTAGAATGAAAATGTCTACAATTGGATATATCTATCCCATCATATATATATATATATATATACAGTCAACTCCCGATAAGTCGGACTCGCAAGGGACCGGGAAAAGTGTCTGAGCGAGATGTCCGACTTATCCGAGATTAAGAATATCATGCAAATAAGACATGAAATGCGCAGCGCGAGTTAAATGGTTACCGAAATATGGAATTATGCAACAATCAGCAACATAAAATGTTTTAATCAATTTTATTACTTACTAAAATTATTATATTAATTATTTAAAGTAAACATTTATGACAATTTATAAAAAGTCCGACTTATCCAGTATACAAATCATAAAAATGACTATAATATGTGTCCGACTCATAGAAAAGTCCGACTCATCCAATCCAACTTATCCGACTTATCCGATTAATTTAACATGGAACTAGATACAAATCCAACCAAACCAACTAAATATGTACGACTTATCGAGAAGTCCGACTTATCCGTTGTCCGACTTACAGAGAGTTGACTGTATATATATATTAATATGTGTATAGTCCATTCCTTTGAGGTGTATATCAATATGGTATACTATATATTTAATACTGCATTATCTTATATAATAATCATCTTAATTGCTGATTTCAGATGATATATGAATGAATGAAATCAGTTTATAGACAATTGTCTAAGGAGGATCATTGAAAGCTATAAGTAGCTTTATTAAGTCGATACCTCCATAGTATATGAATATAATAGCTTTGGGACATTTATACAATAATAATAAGACTTGTGTACTAGAATTCAATATAATAAGAGTAAAGAAATATATATAAAGAGAATAATAATAATAAAAATAATGTCCCTCAGCGTATTTCATCATGTTTCATCAATCCATTAAATAAACTAATAAAATAAAATGTTTTAAAACTTGTGCAAACAAATATAAAACAAAAAGTGCGAATAAAATAATAAAAAATTATTGAAATGTAATAACATAAAATGATTCTAATGGTTTAGTATATACAAATTAAAATAAAGTATGTTTAAAACTTGTGCAAACAATTATATAACAAAAAAGTGCGAATAAAATAATAAAAAATGATAAAAATATAATAATATAAAAATGTTAAAAATATACCCAAATTATACCTTTACATAATTATACCCAAGTAGTTTTAAATATAAAAATTTTAAAAATTGACGAAGATTAAAAATATTAAAAATTATTAAAATGCTAAAATATAAAAACTAATATTTATTTAAAAAGTAATTCTTTAATACTTTTTTTAATTTGTGTATATTATGTATATTTTCAGATTTTAATATATTATTACTCATTATATTATTATAGTATTTTGGGCCTTTAAAAAAAATTGTGTTTTGAAATTTCGTTGTTTTCATTAATGGTAAAATAAATCTTGATTTGTCTTTATTATAAATAAAAAATGTATCTAGATTAATGTTATAGTTATTATGTAAAAGGTTATATAAAAATAATATTATTCTAAAAGATATGAGTTCATTCAATTTTAAAATAGAATTATATTTAAACATATTATTAGTGTGTGATAAACGAATCAGAGGTAATTGAGACTTGTCTATCATATTTTTATTGATAATTCGAATTGTTTTTTTTTGTATTAATACTAGTTTTTTTAATCTATCTTCATAAACATTACCCCATATTTCTATTCCATATGACATATTTGATAAAAATAGTGAATTATATAATATAATTAAATTGCGTATGTTAAGAAATTTTAGCTTCCGAAAAAGATATACAATTTTTGATAATTTATTACACAAATTTATAATATGAAACGAATATGTTAAATTACTATCTAATATAATACCTAAAAACGTATACCTATCTACTATTTCTATGTTCGCATTATTTAAATTTATATTATTTATAATTTTTGTATTAAAATAAGGAAGTATTTTAGTTTTTTCAATATTCAATTTTAATTTATTTATATTAAACCAATGACATAATCTATCTAAATATAATTGCATATTACTACTCAATTCTTCATTTGAATTTGCAAATATAGAGAGTGATGTGTCATCTGCATATATATTTAAATTTATATTATCATCATTATTAAATATATTTGATATGTCATTAATAAATATTATAAAAAATAATGGACCTAATACTGATCCCTGAGGAACACCAAAACGTACATTTCTAACAGATGATACAGTATTATTTATTCGAGTTTTAACTTTTCTATCTAATAAATAATTTTTTAAAAACACATTTACATGACCCCTAAAACCAAAGTATTCTAATTTTTTTAATAAAATGTCATGGTCTACAACATCGAACGCTTTTTTAAGGTCTAAAAATAGCGTAGCAATTTTTTTATTTAAACTATGTTTAGTAAATAAAAAATGTTGTAAGTTAAAATGTGAAAGGGTAGTATAGGATTTTTCAATAAATCCATATTGGTTATCATTAATTATTTTATTTTTATATATAAAGTCCATCATTCTATTATCAATTATTTTTTCGAAGATTTTACTAATTTGCGGTATATTAGTAATGAAATGGGTCTATAGTTGATTATCTGTTTTTTATCATTTGCTTTAAATACTGGTTTAATGATAGCAATTTTCATATTATCAGGAAATTCAGAATTAGCCAAGCATAAATTAAATAAATATTCTAATGGTTTAGCAATAGAATTTATTAAAAGCTTGATTAATTTCATGTCCCAGTTATTTATATCTTTGGATGATTTAGATTTCATATTAAGTGTAATATTAATTATTTCCTTATCAGTAATAGGTAAAAAATAAAAACTGTTCTCAATAGAGTTTAAAAAATATCTAAAATCATTATCATTAGTTATATTATCATTAGTAATATTATAGTAGATATATACAATATATATATATATATATATACAATATGTATAATACATATTATTTATATAATTAGTAATAACTAAATGATTATCTTTTTTAGTATTTCCTATATATTTATAAGTATATATCAATTAAATTGTCAAATATTATTAGAAAATAGTCATTTTTAACTTATTATATGATGTAAATTCATTAATTTTATCATATGTTATCATTATACTAATTATTTTGTAATTTGTTTTTATATTCTAATCAACTCCTCATAATCATTTATTTGAACGCCTATATATTTAGAGAGTGCATCAATATTTTTTATTACCACTTTTATCTCAATTTAACCTAAGTGCAATACTTTTCTGATCGACTTTAGTTTACAAAGTAATTAGCTCCACGGTTTTCATAATATTGAAGTCACAAATACTTGCATTTTATTGAATGCAATACATTGACTCTAGTAATGTAATTTAAGTAATATTTTAACATATATAATATCAGATATATCTTATGTAATTTTGGGAAATCCACAAGATACTGCTCTAATAAAATCTGCTTGTGATGACCATATTATATTCGATAATGCTTTTAATAAAATTGCATTAATTTATGTTAATATATTATATTCTTCTTATAGATGATATAGATGTTAATATATTCTTTATTTAGTTTGGCTAAATAAATTATATATATTTGGGATGAAAGCAAATAATATTGCTACAATTGTCGAATATTCAACGGCATTTTGCCCAACCTGATTTAAGGAATGTACAGCGCAGATATAGAGATTCATATTGACAATGGACTATGGTATATTATGATATATTTTATTTTATTGAATCTTCCAGACATATTGCTGGATTTTTCATAACTTTGAGCTCTATAATCTATTATAATTATATTATTATTTAAAAAAATCGACTAACTCATTATCTAAATATTGACCAATGTGATAATGAATCTTAGCGTACATTAATAAATATATATATAATAATAATACCTAACTTAGTATATCTGACGATGACTTATTAACGTACCTACATGTGATATATCTGGAATTGAGTACACTGATTATAATATAATATTTTGAATTTTATATTTCTTCAATTATTAAGTTATCAGTGATAACTTTCACCTGTTCTCCAATAAGAATATCGCCATTGTGTGTATTTATATATAAATATAGATGAGGTTGATGTAAATCTAAACATTCAGTTGTAAGTAGCCTACTAGTTGGATAATTGCAAAAATGCCTTTAGTATTATATTTAGATTATATATATATATATATATATTTATAAATAATATCTTTTTCAATAAGTATAAATATAATTTCTTTCTCTAATAATAGGTAGTCTGTTAAAAATATTATGAACAGAATTCCATTTCATCAATAATAATTATTAAAAATACTATAAAGCATACTATTCCTATTTGAATTTAAACAATTTTATATATATATATATATATTATTTACACTATCAAAAGTATAACAATATATACACTATGAGAAGATACACCTTTTATTAATACGAGAAGTAGATAGAGAAAATTAATTCTTTTGAGACAACATATTTTGAAAATATCTATTTAGTTATAATTAGTTATAATTTTTTTCGTAATTTATAATCAATATAATCCTTTACAAATATCAGAAATAATAGTTAAAATATATCTTAATTTATATCTCATATTTAATTTTAATATAAAGAAGTATACTTTTTTTTCGTAAATTATTTTAGAATTATAAATTGTTAATATTCAACTATGGTAAATATCCCATTAATACGTTTATCATTTATAATTTTCTAGTTTAACAAACAATTATTTATCAATCCGTTTCATACTATTTTATCTAACAAGCATAGATGTATGAGATGATCTATGGTTATCACTATTAGCATGTGTTCCAATATGTTCATATATCTGTTTTCACAATATCTTCGTGTAAATTTAGAAATTTTTGTAAAATCCACTTTTCAAATCGGCCTAAATGACTCATATTTAATTAATTTATTATATTATTTTTATTTATTTAATTAGAATTAATAATATATAATAAAAATACAATTAAGACTATTTTTTTTATATAAATAGTAAACTAAATGTTTCTCAAATAATTCATGGGCCCCCCAAAATGTGGGGCCCCGGGCAATTGCCCGGTTTGCCCCCCCCTTAAGCCGGCCCTGAGTAGTAGTAGTAGTAGTAGTAGTAGTAGTCATGTAGTAGTAGTAGTAGAGGTAGTAATAGTAGTAGTAGCAGTAGTAGTAGTAGTAGTAGTCATGTAGTCATGTAGTAGTAGTAGTAGTAGTAGTGGTAGTAGTAGTAGAGGTAGTAATAGTAGTAGTATACTATAGTAGTAGTAGTAGTAGTAGTAGAAGTATCAGTAGTCAGGTAGTAGTAGTAGTAGTAGTAGTAGTAGTAGTAGTAGTAGTATCAGTAGTATCAGTAGTAGTAGTAGTAGTAGTAGTAGTATTAGTAGTAGTAGTAGCAGTAGTCAGGTAGTAGTAGTAGTAGTAGTAGTAGTAGTAGTAGTAGTAGTAGTAGTAGTAGTAGTAGTAGTAGTAGTAGTAGTAGTAGTAGTAGTAGTAGTAGTAGTAGTAGTAGTAGTAGTAGTAGTAGTAGTAGTAGTAGTAGTAGTAGTAGTAGTAGTAGTAGTAGTAGTAGTAGTAGTAGTCAGGTAGTAGTAGTAGTAGTAGTAGTAGTAGTAGTAGTAGTAGTAGTAGTAGTAGTAGTAGTAGTAGTAGTAGTAGTAGTAGTAGTAGTAGTAGTAGTAGTAGTAGTAGTACTAGTAGTAGTAGTAGTAGTAGTAGTAGTAGTAGTAGTAGTAGTAGTAGTAGTAGTAGTAGTAGTAGTAGTAGTAGTAGTAGTAGTAGTAGTAGTAGTAGTAGTAGTAGTAGTAGTAGTAGTAGTAGGTAGTAGTAGTAGTAGTAGTAGTAGTAGTAGTAGTAGTAGTAGTAGTAGTAGTAGTAGTAGTAGTAGTAGTAGTAGTAGTAGTAGTAGTAGTAGTAGTAGTAGTAGGAGTAGTAATAGTAGTAGTAGTAGTAGTAGTAGTAGTAGTAGTAGTAGTAGTAGTAGTAGTAGTAGTAGTAGTAGTAGTAGTAGTAGTAGTAGTAGTAGTAGTAGTAGTAGTAGTAGTAGTAGTAGTAGTAGTAGTAGTAGTCAGGTAGTAGTAGTAGTAGTAGTAGTAGTAGTAGTAGTAGTAGTAGTAGTAGTAGTAGTAGTAGTAGTAGTAGTAGTAGTAGTAGTAGTAGTAGTAGTAGTAGTAGTAGTAGTAGGAGTAGTAGTAGTAGTAGTAGTAGTAGTAGTAGTAGTAGTAGTAGTAGTAGTAGTAGTAGTAGTAGTAGTAGTAGTAGTAGTAGTATTAGTAGTAGTAGTAGTAGTAGTAGTAGTAGTAGTAGTAGTAGTAGTAGTAGTAGTAGTAGTAGTAGTAGTAGTAGTAGTAGTAGTAGTAGTAGTAGTAGTAGTAGTAGTAGTAGTAGTAGTAGTAGTAGTAGTAGTAGTAGTAGTCAGGTAGTAGTAGTAGTAGTAGTAGTAGTAGTAGTAGTAGTAGTAGTAGTAGTAGTAGTAGTAGTAGTAGTAGTAGTAGTAGTAGTAGTAGTAGTCAGGTAGTAGTAGTAGTAGTAGTAGTAGTAGTAGTAGTAGTAGTAGTAGTAGTCAGGTAGTAGTAGTAGTAGTAGTCAGGTAGTAGTAGTAGTAGTAGTAGTAGTAGTAGTAGTAGTAGTAGTCAGGTAGTAGTAGTAGTAGTAGTAGTAGTAGTAGTAGTAGTAGTAGTAGTAGTATCAGTAGTATCAGTAGTAGTAGTAGTAGTAGTAGTAGTAGTAGTAGTAGTAGTAGTAGTAGTAGTAGTAGTAGTAGCAGTAGTCAGGTAGTAGTAGTAGTAGTAGTAGTAGTAGTAGTAGTAGTAGTAGTAGTAGTAGTCTATGTAGTGATGAAATGCTTCACAATGATGTAACAATGATGTAACAATAAGTGACCATGGTTGACCACTGCAGTGGTTAAAGACCTTCACAGTCAGTAATATAGCTACAGCGAATGCTTGTAATTATACATTAACACAGCTATGGCATCAACGTAGGGTATACGATATTAAGTGTGTATAAATAGTAGTTCAATATATTGATCTATTGGATTTTATAAAGTTATCATCTATTCACAGACTGATACATATTCATTCCATTAGCTATTTACACACAATATAGGTTACTATATTACGAGCTTATTGCGATCTCTTACATACAATGCCGTAATCTCAGATACATACATGTTTCTACGTACATAGTGTATTGGTATCATTATTCACTTTTATTTATAATAGATATACTATTTTGTATAGATATACGGAATACTAATTATATAAGTTTGCTCAAAAAGGTATTGGTGATTTTTCGTTTTTATTTAAATTGAAAATGTATGTTTTTTTAAATCCATTAATTTAAATTAATTTTTTCATATTTATTTAAATCTTTAAAATTTAGTGATGACATTAATAAATATTAATTACTGTTCTATATATATATATATATATATATATATATATATATATATATATATATATTAATTATATTAAATATCAAACCACCCTATATTAAACCAGAAGGTTTAGTTAAACCACTACTTTAATTTAAAAATGACAACCAATTTGTATAAAATAAAAGTTTATGAAACTTTTCATATACAACTATAATGATACCACATTCACAAACCTGTATAAATATTCTTATAATTGTTGGTCTATTTTCTTTTTCAATTGCATTGTAATTTATTCCTAGCCTATTGTGGGTTATATTATTAAATAAATATTGATATATAGACTTATATGTTTTAAATAAATTCGATAGTATAACATTGTTTAAATCTATAGTCAACTAATTTGTCAAATAATTAGTTAAATATATATTCTGTATTAATTATTTATATGATATGGAATTTTTTTGTTAACTTATTATAGAAATTATAAGCTTTTGATTAGCTATATATATTATATAATTAATATATATTAAGTTATATTATTGTCTGTGTCGGAGTATTATATATAATATATTTTATTTTATTTTAATTTCTTCTGTACTAAATATTTTTGCGGAAAATAATAGTAAATATTATGTCAGAAGAAATATTATTTAAGTATTATATAGGTATTAATAGTATCCTAGTATTAAAATATTATAATAATAATAACATATAGAAAATAATATTTCATATTCTATTTTTTGCACATTATACTTTGAAATTAATTTAAATATATTATTTGAGCAACTCAATTAAAAGTTACAACCTATTCTGAAATCTACGATGTAGGTGCTATAGTATATAGGTGTGTGTGTGTCCTACCCGTGTGTGCGTGGTGTGTGTGTGGGTGTGTATGCGTTAAGGGTGATCATAGGAAAAAAGTTTTTTGGACACATCGCATATTATAGCTATTGAAATTCTAAGAATATATGTATACTTCAATTTTTTTTTGAGTCATTTTTTACGACACGACATACTGTTAATCTTTTTTTTAGTCATTTTTTACGATTTTTTACATGTGTTACACTGTTAAAATTCCAAGAAATTTCCAGGATTTTTTTTTTTAATTCTATTTTTTATATTTTCTATTCCATTATTATAAAATAAATAGTGTGTTAAAATTTGATAAGAAATTATTCATTACAAAGGTTTCAAATACTTATTTTTTTATAATTTATTTTTTACATAGCAATATTTGTATCTAACTACATGTTAAACTTCACGAGGCTGTCGTGTGACCTTAGATTAATAAAAATTAAAATACAGTTGTGTGCTTCATTTTAAGGGTATATTTATTAAGAAAAACATAGTCCAATGTTAATCTGTTAATTTTCAATTTTCTATGATCGCCCTTAGTATGCGTGCATATGTGTGTGCGTGCGTGTGTGGGGGGAGTTCTAGTAGGTTCTCTAATATCGACATGCACGTAATATCGACACCCTAAAAGATCTCCTATAATATAATACAAATCAAAAAATAATTAATTTATGAAATATTAATCAATATAATTCTAATTCATATAAGTATAATTTTTTTTTAATATTTATATTTTTATAATTATAAATAAACAAATAATTTTTTAGTTACAACTCAAACATC
>OZ025239.1:3253698-3273698 GCA_964019155.1 Osedax fenrisi
AAACGTGTACAGCTAATAACTGTACTAGTTATAGCTATAACTCCTTATACGGAGTTAACGTGTGTATAGAGAGATAGTAGTTAGGTGTATGTAGTATGTGTGGCGGCGATAAGGTATACCTTATAAGGACATAGACATTAGAGTGAGGATAACATTACACTCAATATCCATGGGTAGGATGGCCACATCGGTGTTAGCACCATCTAGCGCATGCGTGGACATACGTATGTATGTGTGTATGTGTATGTGTGTGTACGTCACTGTACGCCGTAGATAACCTGCTACAGTGTGTATACACCATATATACATGTATACTTATACTAAATATGCGTATTATCTTTTAGAATGTTAAACGTATTTACGACTTTATATTATACATATATAACAATAACATACATTATGTAAACTGCCCCGTGTTTGATAACGCTCTGTATGAAAGCTATAACAGGTAATGTATACACATACAGTTTACTGGTAGCGCGGTGCTTGTATATACACATTCTATAGTAGTAGTAACACCTTCATGTGTGAGGTACTATAGTAGTAGTAGTAGTAGTAGTAGTAGTAGTAGTAGTAGTAGTAGGGTAGTAGTAGCTATAGTGTCGGGGTGCCTATATAGTAAACCCCTCGCCCCGCCGCCTGATGAGGACTTGTGAGGTGGCGATGTGATTTACGACTTCGTTACTACCCCTACCCCTACTGCCGTTACTGGTGGTATCGCTATATAGGTTATATATATATATATATAGGTTATAACTAGATAATGTTTGGAGCGAGCGCACTTATAGGGTGGCCTCATATCGTATTCGTAATGGTATAGGTATACTATAGTAGGGTATAGTAGGGTGTAGTAGGGTGTAGTAGTAGGGCTACCCGACATGCCGTAAGGTGGCAGCAGCAGTAGCAGTACATGATATACGCGCAGTGATAAATCGCTAATTGCCGAGTGGTCGACGATGAAACAATGAGATGCTGAGCGAGAGAGGCTGAGAGGCTGAGCGAGAGGCTGGGGCGAGATGACTATAAACAATTGTTTGTGTGCTTAGTACCGCCGTTGTGGTGGTGGCTATTGTATCATCTTTAACGTGTAACAGTGACGGATGTGTGTGTGTGTGTTTATTGTTCTAGTTGTATTGCTTTATAATTGTCTACGTTTAATACTTTGACTACTGTGATTAATTTATATTAATACCGACACCTTGCCGTTATTAATACCTGTGTATATATGTTATTTATAGGTAGATTATTAATTATAACACGCTTTGGCTCTAATTATTATATTATTATATAACTATTATAACACATGCATTACTACATTGATATTAAACTGATTTAATTTAATATAATTTAGTAATGCGTGTATTATAATAGTTATTAAATATATTTAACTACATGTGTTATAAATATTAATTATATATTGCGATTACATTGGAAATTCTAATAAGTTTGATGATATTTTGAATGCTATTTTAATTCAAATGGTTAATACGCAACCACAAATCCGACCCATATTGTCTTCTTATATATAAGAATAATATAAATATTTGAAATAAAATAAAATAGTACAAATAAGGTAACACATATTGTGTATATTTCAGAAATATGTCCGTAATTATTAATTACTAATTAATGAAGTATCGTAATATCTAAACCAAGCACTACTATAGTAGTATACTACTATAGTAGTAGTATTGTACATGATATTACATGGGTTAGGTTTCCCCGGGTTAAAGGAACATGTTGTAGCTATACACCTAGGTGAACCGTGTATAGCATAGTGGCAGCTTGATCACCTATAGGTTCTGTATACAATAATAGAGTTGTGCATATGTTTGTTTATTTTCTAGAGGTTACCTGACCTATTCGATAATATAAATCATATATAAGGGTTAGACCAGCCGTCAGACAATTAATAAATCATTAATGAATATACCACCATACACTATTATATGGTACCTATAATACACTATTATATGATGTAGCGGATTGAAATAAACGTTCACAATTATCTCACACCACTACGACAGATATCGCATACTACAATCTAACAGATATATCTAACATTATAGATTATGATAAGCTATCAAGTTGTGTATGATAAGCTATCAAGTTGTGTATGATAAGCTATCAAGTTGTGTACGATAAGCTATCAAGTTGTGTACGATAAGCTATCAAGTTGTGTACGATAAGCTATCAGATATATCACTATGGTGTACACACTAACTGATATCACGTGATAATCAATAAGATAGTAACGCACCGTGAATAGGGGGTGTTTCACGTGTTATTAACGGTCAGTACACACTGTACAGTGTACAGTGTACAGTGTACAGTGTACAGTATAGTTGTGTATGTAAACTACCTTTATACAGGTAAGTATACACACTCCAGTGAACTATGGGTAGTTAGTACACGGAACACATTAATAACCCTATGTGTAGGCCTATACAACCCCACATATAGATCTACTCTTAACTCTACATCCATATCTAGCTAACCATACATATATACCTACACTTAACCTTATAGCTCTACATAGCTAAACCTACATAGAACTACCTAACCATATATGGTGTATACATCTATTTCTACACCTAGAATTACATATAAATCTAACTACCCCTATACTTAGGCCTACATAACCATATACTTAGGCCTACATAACCCTATATATAGACCTACATAACCCTATATCTAAACACACAACTAATCGAAATACAATACTGGGTCTCGGTATCTATAGAAACATACTACATATAGTATAGTATAACCGTATGCTCGTGACGCATGTATGTATGTATGTACGACGTGTTCACTTTGTATAGAGTTACCATGCTCATTTCGAAATTACAATTATATATAAAACCAACCTTCAACATTTTTGTTATACATAATATTAAGATTATAAACCATTTACAACCAACAAATGGATATGAAATATATAATATGTATACGCGTTTACCCATCTTACTGTACGTCGTACACTGTACGGCCGTACACATGGTATACCGGTAGTGACGCATAGTGTGCGCACTGAAGACACGCATGCGTCAACACGCGCTAATCACGTGTACTCGAGAGTGTAACGTGCGCGCCTATGTCACGTGGTCATGTGTCACGTGATAGAGAGAGAGAGAGCTTAAGAACACACCGCTAGTATACGATGTCGTACGTTACACGACTGTTGGCTACTTTACATAATCATTCGGTTTGCTGTCGGCTCTCTTTCTATATTATAATATATATGTGTATATATATATATATATGACAACATCTATTTTGTCATATTTATATTAACTACGAAATTATTCGACGCGTAACGTTTGTTATCAACAATGTTAGTTAGGTATATATGTATGTAGGATATATAGAGTTACTATAGTTAGTGGAACCTAAATTGGAAGTTGTCAAGGGTAGCGGAGAGGTCATAGCCCTGACCCGAACCGCTCCGATACACCAGATATCCGTTATTAACGTCTTCTTGCGTGAATCCGGTAGTTATCTATGTAATATATGTGTGGGTTTAGCGACATATGTGTGGGTTTAGCGACATATGTGCGGGTTTAGCGACATATGTGTGGGTTTAGCGACATATGTGTGGGTTTAGCGACATATGTGTGGGTTTAGCGACATATGTGTGGGTTTAGCGACATATGTGTGGGTTTAGCGACATATGTGTGGGTTTAGCGACATATGTGTGGGTTTAGCGACATATGTGTGGGTTTAGCGACATATGTGCGGGTTTAGCGACATATGTGCGGGTTTAGCGACATATGTGTGGGTTTAGCGACATATGTGTGGGTTTAGCGACATATGTGTGGGTTTAGCGACATATGTGTGGGTTTAGCGACATATGTGTGGGTTTAGCGACATATGTGTGGGTTTAGCGACATATGTGTGGGTTTAGCGACATATGTGTGGGTTTAGCGACATATGTGTGGGTTTAGCGACATATGTGTGGGTTTAGCGACATATGTGTGGGTTTAGCGACATATGTGTGGGTTTAGCGACATATGTGTGGGTTTAGCGACATATGTGTGGGTTTAGCGACATATGTGTGGGTTTAGCGACATATGTGTGGGTTTAGCGACATATGTGTGGGTTTAGCGACATATGTGTGGGTTTAGCGACATATGTGTGGGTTTAGCGACATATGTGTGGGTTTAGCGACATATGTGTGGGTTTAGCGACATATGTGTGGGTTTAGCGACATATGTGTGGGTTTAGCGACATATGTGTGGGTTTAGCGACATATGTGTGGGTTTAGCGACATATGTGTGGGTTTAGCGACATATGTGTGGGTTTAGCGACATATGTGTGGGTTTAGCGACATATGTGTGGGTTTAGCGACATATGTGTGGGTTTAGCGACATATGTAGGTGTTATAGATATGTTGAATTGTATACATCGGTTATGTGACATATGTTAGTAATGCGACATATTTCGCTCGTGAGATATGTCGGCAATGTGACATATGTCGGTAGTGAGACATATGCCACTTGTGATATGTCGGTTATATGACCAATGAACGGTTGTGTGGTCTTAAGCGATACACACACACAATAGTGAACGGGGCGGGGCGGGGATGTACACTGCCTACAGTTATGACATAATAGCGTTTAGTTAGTGGAAGAGGTCAACAATTATGACGTAACAATTGTCATTTACATTACCGCGGCCTATATCAATCATCACGGAGGATGGGGAGGAGGAGGAGGAGGAGGATGGGGAGGAGGAGGAGGAGGAGGAGGAGGAGCGCGATGTTCTAGCTACAACGAGATGAAGATACGGCGATGAGAGCGGTGAGTGACAGCTCGTTTAGTTCGATGTGTTATCGATTGTTGCGTAATAGATTCACACGAGCCCACACGTGATGGCCGGCTGAGTTACGTCACGTCACGTGAATGTCACTGACAATGTGTACCACTGACTGTTGCGTGTATTTATAATCGTGAATACTCGGCTGTTATTATTGTTGTTCGTGTTATTGTTATTGTTATTGTTATTGTGGCGGAGTATTTCATCCCACTGATATATAATTAGGTATCTATGTATGTGTTTCATCCGGTCCAGGAACCTAGGTGAAGTTTATACTTATAACTAAATAGCTCTATAAAAGTATTTCGTTATAAGTATAACGTCATCTAAGTTCCCACATTGTAATGTCGCCTCTTATATCGTTATCGCTTATCAACGAGAACCCGTTATAACGACGTAAGTATTGCTCGCGCTCTCATGTTAGTGAGCACGTGGTGGTGGTGAGCGATAATACAGCACGTCTACAGCACGCTAACCTTACTTCCGTTAACCAATAGCGTGCCGTGCTGAGGCTTTGTGACGATGCTGAAGGTCACGTTTGTGTCGGGCATTAGCTGCGATATCGCCTTCAGGTACTTCCTGTGGACACGGCGTGGGTTAAGGGGGATTTATAATAAATGTGTGTTAAATAATACACATATTCATTAGCACTTATTGCACATAGCGAAATATGATCGTTAGAATTAAAAATCCGAATTTTTTGAAATTCATATATAGGGCGATCTCCACTAGAAACTTTACATGGAAGAGATAGCGATTTTAACATGGTGTGGATAGAAATATACTTTAAATGTATATATTAACACCTTATATATATATATATATATCAGTTATTAATAATAATATATACCAGTAATAATAAATATTAATAACAACACATTTAAGTGTCAAAACATTTTTTTTAAATTCTATAAAAAATTCATGGAAATTCCAAGAATAATTTTCAAAATATAAATTTTTTTGCTTTTTTTTATTTGTTCTCAAAAATTATAAAATATTGATAATGTAATATATAATATACCAATATTATCATTATATTAAACAATATTTGTATTCATTTTAACAAATAAATGATCAATAAAGTACATTATATAATATTTTTTTGTTTAAAAATTAACAAATTTGTATGTCTATAAAAAATAAACTAACGATTTTTTTAATAATTGTTTACGTGTTAATAATCTAATACATAATGTTTGTCTACAACTACATCTTGAGAAGGTTGGATCATATTTTATATTTTAAAAAAAGAATGTAAAAAAAGTATGAAATTGTACAATTAATTGTACAAGATATCTGTTACCGTGTACACATACACTATGATTGTGTGTTTGATGACTGTCACCATTATTAAGTAAGAGAATTAGGATGTTTAGACCACCCACGTGTGATGGGGTTTAATAGAGATTAGGGTAAAGAATAGTAACACTGTAACGCAACTAAAGGGGGCGTTTATTTGCGTTACACTGCGATTAATTTATCACGTCGCGTTAATAGCGTTCACACACACGTTCACACACCCACACACACACACATCAGCACACACATACTCGAACACACGAGCTCACTGATTACGCTGACGCGTGAACTCTGACACGCGTGAACTCTGACCTGTCGATAACGATCTGCTTTCCTCTGACAACGTACACTTTCTTAGGCTTCTCAAGAGTGGGATTCGACTACGGGGGTGAACGGGCAGAGTGATTGAAATGTTGGCATATTTGTGTCATGCGCGCAGTAATGTTCACATTATATAATTGTATTCACAGAGTATAATACCTATGTATACCATACAGTTCATTATTAAGACTTCAGTACTCAAATCATATTAAAATCACTTTTTTCAATACGAATAATACACGTAAAAACGTGTACGAATGCGTCTATAACATAGTGATAGTTTATTATTAATCACTTCGAACTAAAGTCATCGAGTCCTCGACATTTCAATAGATCGATATCAATAGACGAACGGTTGCATAATAGGTCTTACGAGGTTTACATCAACATCCGGTTGTGTCACGAGGTTCCGGGCAAGGACATACCGGGTAAGGAAATACCGGGCTCTGTCATACATCACATGGTATATTCTATATAGGCGTGTTACTATTATATCTCTCATATTTAGAACTAGTCTATTTATAGTATCACGTGACAGGTTTCCTATTAATAGCTCGGCAACACCTGTACTTTAGCCTAGTTGTGTTTACACACGTGTACAATGTACACACTAATTAAAAGTGCTAATTAAGTCAATGAATATAAAGTTATACAATCTGGATAGGTTGATAGATGCGTGATTATATCACATCATATATATATATATATATATATATATATATATATATAATACAAATATATACTATATTATATGTGTATAATGTGTGTATATGTTTAGTTTAAAAGTTTGAATTGCCATCTATCCATCAGGCGAACCATAATGCATCAGGCGAACCATAATGCATAACTTTATACTACATCTACATATACAGTGTACATTTTTTAGTAAATATCATAGATTTATAGTTCACCTACAAGTAATTACTTGTATTTTAAAATACAACTCCTTGGTAACCATAAGCGCACAACTAGGGGCGATGCAACAGGGGTGGGGGCGGGGGGATATGCCCCCACCCCCCCTTTTGTATACGTACCTCCAGTATCAGTATTCGGAACTCCCTCAGTTGAATGGGGTTTACGTTCAAAGACCGGAACTCGAATCTATCTTCGGTGGCTTCTTTTCTATTGAAGTACCTGACGAGTAGAATTTGCATTAATCACGTGACTTCATTACGTAATCATTAATGTATATATAATGTGTATTTATAATAGGTTGAAAATGGTCTTCAATTCGATACAAATTAAATAAAAATAGATTATAATATTCAGATGTTATTAATATATTAAAATAAAATTCTAGATTAAATCATTTAATACAATATAATCACACGATGTATCACTGTTCTTACTTACGCTATCATACGTATTATATAGTGATAATAGTGATACTAGTGATACTAGTGATAACCCTTCACTTATAGCCGATATATCTATTGGGATATCCCTACGTGTAAGCCCTTCTTGAGCACCCGATACATACACCAATGTGTCGGGGTGTTCAGTATTATAATTGAACGTACATTTGTATTTAATTATTTATGTTATCCGATTAATAAATAGTATTCAAATGTTATGCAATATGATTTATAAGATATTATTTAGTTATTATTTAGTAAAGTAGCACAACAATGTTTTAATGTATATATTCAATTCAATGTATGTTAAAGACTCTTTGTGCCATAGCAATCAAGCGTCTAAAGTAAAAACAAAAAACAATATAACGGAAAATAAACGAAAATAATAAACTAATAATAATATAAATAGGAATACAGAAAGTACTCAACATTAATATAAATTTTAAATAAAATTGTAGATATTGATAGATAGTTATAAAAAAAATGATCAGGGAAATGCAATAGTAAATAGATATGTTTTTAATAGAGATTTAAAAGAGGTGGTGGATTGAGTGGAGCGTAGATTATGTGGTAGTTTATTCCATAGATAAGGGGCCGATATGTTCCATGCACGAATATTAGTTGTATGTAGATTAAGCTTAGAGGGTAGATGTAGAAGGTAAGAAGTAGTTGAACGGAAAGAGATAGTGTGAGTAGGAATAGAGATTAAGGAATATAGATATTCAGGTCGGTTGTGGTGAAGAGAGTTATGAGTTAATAGAAGAACTTTAAATATTATTCTAAATTTTATTGGTAACCAATGCAATCTATGTAAATATGGGGAAATATGTATTTGGGAAAATCGATGAATTTTAAAAATTGATCTGTAGTATTTGTAATTTTTTAATTTGATAGCCAGGTAAGGAGAAAAGGAGAATATTGCAGTAATCGAAAAGCGGTAATATGAAAGATGAGGCGAGAGTTATAGAAACACTTAGGGAGATTGAGTTACGGATAAGACGGAAAGAGTGAAGATGAAAATTTATAGAGCGAAGAAGATTTGAGATATGGCGATGAAAAGATAAAGAACTATCGAAATAAACACCAAGATATTTAACATTATCAGAATATAAGATATTATGATTGTTAACCATGATAAATGGTGGGACTGTTAATGGGCGTCTGGGAGAAGGGAGGTGAAGAAATATAGTTTCTGTTTTATTGTGATTCAGTGATAGAGAGTTATTTGAAAGCCAAGTATGTATAGATTTAATACAGTTAGACATAAGATTGGGAGCAAAATTGATATCAGAAGATATATGTATAATATGTCAGTATGTAATACATATTACATGTATATATGCATTCTAAATATATATATATATATATATATATATATATATATATATATATATATATATATATATATATATATGACTATACAAGTCACGTGATTATTCATTGTTGACATCACAGCGGTCTCGCATGTTTATTAACACTCTAGCATTAATCATAAGTGTCGGTAGTCACAACAGTGGGCCCGACATAACAATTAGTATAGCGGTACTGGTATATCGATGACATTAATACAAGTGCCCGAGTAGCTGAGCAGGTAAGGCGTTAGCCCCGCAAGTAGTAGGTCGCGGGTTCGAGCCCCGTCCGCACCAATAAAATAGGTCTTAGAATAATATACAGAAATGATATTATATAACTGCGTATATATATATATATATATATATATATATATATATAATAGCAAGACCTCATATAACCTCGCGAGGTTAACCCGCGGGTTATAATAGGTTATATGATGTATTGATAATAGCAATACCTCCTATAACCTCGGGTTATAAGAGGTTATAGGAGATATTAATAATAGCAAGACCTCCTATAACCTAGGGTTATAGTAGGTTATAGGAGGTATTGATAATAGTCGGCTATCGTTAACACAATTGATGTCTTAATATGAAAGCTGAGTTGAAGATACATTATCATGTGGTTATAAGTGAAACATTCACCTACATCGACTTCACCAGAATAAGAATACGGGTAAAGAAAGGGAAGCGAGAAATCCCGCGATAAAGCGAGAACTGCGTGCACACTTCATCATGTGACACCGTAACATGCCACGTGATACATATCACGTGTGTATCACGTGCGTACTTGTTAGGTGGCGGCCTACAACTGTTGCAACTGTATTGAATAATTGATAACCATACTAAAACATATATAATTGGTGTATATATACACACATACAAACACACACACACAATCACACGCGCTTCGAGAACTATATATACTTATGTATACTTCTATTGTGATGACCCATGAATATGACTCATGACCAACACGTAACTACCACTACCACTAACACTACCACTACCACTACCACCACCATGTGTATGCGCGTGGTGCCCACATTGTTGGTGCGGCCACTATCTAAGTGTATTACATAATATGCTGTAAGTGGGAAGAAAAAAGTGAAAGTGAGGCGCTCCGATGTTAAGATGTCTCTGATTGACAACGCATTGATTCGCTAGTTGCTAGTCGCTAGATGCACGCAACCTTCATGTATACATACATACATATGATATTGGTATATTACTTTATAATGTAAGTATACATCAACATGTAATCAAGTGTATTTCAATTGTATTATAGAAGATCCGTGTTTATACATTTGCATTGGATTAATACACCCATGGGCTGTAGTTAATGCTAAATTTAAAAATGCGAAAACAACATCATTAATTGTGTAGTAATAATAAACAAATCGTGACTTTATTGACGATATTCGAGCTGTTCCGATTGGTCAATATCTATTGTTATGGTGTTTATCATCCTTTGTTGCGTCACGTGACATACCGATACATACCGATGACGTCATTGTGACTCATTTCAATAGATAACGTATATAAACATTACATTCTGAACAATCATAAATAATATATAATAATAATAATATTTATTCATTGAAATCTCATATATATATATATATATATATATATATATATACAATACAAATATCGGATACAATTATAATAATTTAAATGGACAAGTCAACAAGTCATAGACTTATATATTACATATACATTTTATAAATAACTGTGAGGGGCCCGGATAATACAATACAAATAGTAACACTTGTTTCTTGAGTTATCGTTTAATAAGTTCTTGATAAACACAAGAGAAAAACAATAACTGTCTGGAGTCGAACCCGGAACCTCTGGCTTACTATACCGAAAGCTATAGCTTTCGGTTGTCACACTGAGCCATCGACCCCAGCCTATATATATATATATATATATATATATATATATTTAAACGTATGTATATAAGTTAGTATATATATCTATGTGTACACATATATAACACCAGTAAACACGAGTAGATGTGTATGTATGCCTATAGGTATGCCTACATCACGCCATGCACAGATAGCACTGCATTCATTAATATGCGCTAGATGAGAGGGCGATGTTTGCTTATCTCTTACGCAATAAACCATTGTGAATATACCATAGCTATAGTATACTAGTACTGTATCTACTGTATATACTATATAGTACTGTATATAGTTGATGAACACGGTGTGTAAACAACTATAGTTTCTAAACTTATAAGTACAATAAAAACGGTAAATGTAAAACGTTTAAATTTCTTTATTTTTGTAATTTCGTATTATTCTTTGTTTATTTCACTATATATAGTTATAACTTTAGTTATACGTTATAACGTATTTTATCGTTAGACAATATTTATAGTTTATACTTTCGATTATATATTTCTACAGTAGATATATATATATATATATATATATATATATATATATATGCTTAAATTATCAATCAATCAATATACACATTATTCACCACCCGTTGTTTACCCGTATATCTTGTCTTAGAGTAAATCCTTTGTTAACGGTATCTCCCCCATTGGTAACCCGTATTTACCCCTTTATGCCAACACATATAAATCTGCATCTACCCGTCATTACCACCCGCTGATAACCCGCATCTCCCGTTCCGACCACCTGACCACAATAAACACGTAGCTATCGCAGTTATACAGGTGTTTCTATCAATCTCTGTATGGAGGAGGAGGAGGAGGAGGAGGAGGAGGAGGAGGAGGAGGAGGAGGAGGAGGAGGAGGAGGAGGAGGAGGAGGAGGAGGAGGAGGAGGAGGAGGAGGAGGAGGAGGAGGAGGAGGAGGAGGAGGAGGAGGAGGAGGAGGAGGAGGAGGAGGAGGAGGAGGAGGAGGAGGAGGAGGAGGAGGAGGAGGAGGAGGAGGAGGAGGAGGAGGAGGAGGAGGAGGAGGAGGAGGAGGAGGAGGAGGAGGAGGAGGAGGAGGAGGAGGAGGAGGAGGAGGAGGAGGAGGAGGAGGAGGAGGAGGAGGAGGAGGAGGAGGAGGAGGAGGAGGTGGAGGAGGAGGAGGAGGAGGAGGAGGAGGAGGAGGAGGAGGAGGAGGAGGAGGAGGAGGAGGAGGAGGAGGAGGAGGAGGAGGAGGAGGAGGAGGAGGAGCATGAGGAGGAGGAGCAGGAGGAGGAGGAGAATAAGAAGGAGGAAGAGGTGGAGGAGGAGGTGTACGTCGTACATGTACATTGAGCGACGTGTATTGGCTGGTACTACAATCAGAATACACCTACGCACTCACCTACGCACTCACCTACGCACTCACCTACGCACTCACCTACGCACTCACATAGTGTAGTGTGCGATATATACAATCGTATCAACGAGCGCGTGTATACACATACGTACAAGCGCAACTCGGCCGACGCGTTTAGAAGGACCACTCGGGTGTGCGGTGTGCGGGTGTGCGGGTGTGCGAGAGCTATACATAGAACCGCACCGATAGTAGCTCCGCGCCTATCTTTTAAGTGGTTTTACATTTGACTAATTAATCAAAGCTACTGCAGCGGCCGGGTTCTATAGGACTTAGTGGTAATCGATAGAGAGTTGCGAACACTCTTCTGTGCGAGTGTGTGTGTGTGAGTGTGAGTGAGTGTGTGTGTGTGCGCACTCGCTTAATGTGGATCCTACTTGTAGGTATGTACAGCACATCTATATATAACGGTAATGCTTATAGCCGAGATCCCAAGTACTTACTTTCTAAAGAAGTATAATTATGTCGTACTTTATGTTAATGAATATTGCATAATGTTCCGTAGTATCAATGATTGTTGTGACATGATATCACTAAGGCTGAGGTTGTCACTGCACCTCGTCGCAATTATATATCGAAGTATTCAGTTTCGACATTTATACAAAAACGACATGACATTAGTATATAATTAATAGTACTGCAGTACCAGAAAAGAGATTACATCATACTTGTTGACGAATGTTTCACATATCGACGGCGTGCTCTTTATTAAGGGTTATGTTATATTAAGTTATATAAACATGTCGAATAATAGGATGTTCATGGTATCAGTAATATGCTTGACGTGCCAAAGTTTTTCTTTGTGAAATTTGACGGCGAAAGTTTTCATACGACAAAAAGCAGATTTCCTATGATTTAAATACGTATACGATATATTATTATGGTGCGAAACCGGACGATATTCCACACGGCAGGAATCACACAAATAGTGAGAACACCACGATGAAAGCATTAACTGGGGAGGTGGGGCAGGGGTGGATAATAATAATACTGTTTGTTGACACCTGTCATGTGTATTTCATTGGAGATCGTTTATCGATATTCATGTATCTGCAGATAAATATCTACATGTAGATGCCATATTAAGCTATAGTAACATACACTATACAGTGCACAGTGTACAGTGTACAATCTGTACATTCGTAGTCGAATACACGAATACTCTATCGATATAGTAACGTAATATTACATACAGTGTACGGATGAATGTACGGATGAATGTACGGATGCATGTACGGATGCATGTACTGATGCATGTACGGATATATGTACGGATGCATATACGGATGAATGTACGGATGAATGTACGGATGAGTATACGAATGTACGGATACATGTACGGATGTATGTACGGATGAATGTACGGATGCATGTACGGATGCATGTACGGATGCATGTACGGATGAATGTACGGATGAGTATACGGATGAATGTACGGATGAGTGTACGGATGCATGTACGGATGCATGTACGGATATATGTACGGATGCATATACGGATGAATGTACGGATGAATGTACGGATGAGTGTACGGATGTACGGATGCATGTACGGATGCATGTACGGATGCATGTACGGATATATGTACGGATGCATATACGGATGAATGTACGGATGAATGTACGGATGAATGTACGGATGAGTGTACGGATGTACGGATGAATGTACGGACGCAAGTACGGATGAATGTACGGATGAGTGTACGGACGCGCGTATAACATCGATATCGGTCACATCACCAGTACACATCAGTAGCTACTATGCAGTAGAGGCGCGCCGCACGTTCCCGAGGCTATGCGCTCGTTCCACTGGGAATACACACACACACACACACACACGCGCGCATTACCAGTACCAGCACTACACACACTCGTGAGGGCATGTGTGTGTGGGCACGTGACGTAAAGCTGATAACCTAATAGCGTGTTGCGCAATGCATTACGTATTGCGTAATAATGCGTTATTGATGATTATTGTTATAATTATATATATATATATATATATATGCATATGTATATACGTATGTATATGTGTGCATATCTAAGTGCGTGTGATTAATATGACTACACGTGACTTTACTAGATTATCATAACATTGTTGATGTAAACTTTGAATCATACACATACCAAACGCCCTATAGGGTTGTACCCTATGGGGTACTATCGTGCCGCTATCTCTTTTGTTATCTCCTTTGTTATCTCCTTTGTTATCTCCTTTGTTTATACACGCACCACAGTTCAGCACCGCAACTCATTAATTATGATATCATAAATACACAAGCACGGGTATATAGTGAATTCTGCGCGATATCTATTTTGAGAGAGAGATAAGGAGAGAGATAATGAGAGAGAGAGGGAGAGAGAGATATTCCACCATAATTCAGCTATCACTATTAACACAGAGACAATATTAACATTAGTGATATCACATCATTCGTTTCATCAGGACCATGCTATAGTATAATAAGTGTACTTCTATAATATACACTCTTGCAACTATATTAAGACTAAGAATCACTCAGCACTATATCTTACCTCAGATATAATGCTTATCTTATCAATCTATATAATATAATATATATATATCATAATAATAATAATTATATAATAATTACATCAATTATGTGTTACAGTTAAATTCCTCGATCGCACACTTTTTATAACCTATAGGTACACGCACCCGTACCGCACACTCGCACACCCTCACTCGCACACCCTCACCCGTACCACACACTCGCACCACACACTTTCTTTGATCATTTAACTGTGCTATCTAATATAGAGATCTTCGGTGACACCGTGATACTTTTTATAGCGAGATCGTATAGTACCTCGCTGCGGTGAAAGTCATGCGGGTAGACTACCTGTGTACATTGTAGACTATATGTATACATTGTAGACTATATGTATACATTGTAGACAATGCCGATGCGCATATTAACAGTATGTTTAATAGTGTGTTCTTATCTTTGCTACACGTAATAGTAGGGGGTACAGGGTAGGGGGTACCAAGTAGGGGTACTAGACAATACGTCACGGCTACTTGTATGTTCGTTGTAGTTCTACTATCGGTGTCATCTAATTAAGCCTGTAATCTAAGCTATAGTGCACACACACACGTGCTTGTTGTATTCAATTTACTCTTATTTATACATGTATACATGTATTATATATGATGAATATATGATGTATATATATTAATAACTATACACACACGAATATAGACACTTATAATTATAAATAAATATATATATATATATATATATATATATATATATATATATATATCTACTATACATACAAGCATTGATATAGTCTGCGTGGAAGTTGTATTAAAAACATAGAGGTTAAAGGTCATAGAGGTTAACGAGGTTAAAGATATCTGACTAGTAGATACCTCACCGCTGACATGAAAGCCGCATGCGTACGTATATATATATACGCAGTTATGTTTTTATCTACGAATGCATATCTGTTCGGCTATATATATATATATATTTTTTAATTTGATGAGATAATAAGATATAGACCCTGCACCGGTTATTACAAATTATTATAATATCTATAGTAATATCTATGATATTATTACCCCCGCCCCTCACATGAGTACGTACATAAATACACACATAAATACACATATACATACACATATACATACACATATACACTGAGTACATATCCAGGGTATACCATTATGTATACATGCAATGCAGTGCACTGTATACGTATATATGTATATATATATATATATATATATATATATATATACATATATATATACATATATATATATATATACATATATATATATATATACATATATATATATACATATATACATACATATGTATATATATATATATATATATATTTATATATATATATATTGTTGGATAATTGATTATGCCATTGGATATACATTTTTGAATAAAAACCGTAAGTTAATATATTAAATTACTAATTTCAATATTAAATATATAAGTCACATAATAGGTTATGCAGTAAGCCTGTGATGCATGATGTAAGCCTGTTGGTTTAATTTTAATATTCGCTTAATTTGAAATATTGTTTAGGATTTGTCGTTGTTTATTTGTAGGTTGGTTTACCACATTAAAGTAGGTATATTATAATATTATAATATATATTATAATATTTACTTATGGTCATATGCAGGTTGATATTAATAATTACACGTGTTATTCAAGGGGTTATATAGTTTGTAATATATTATAATATGTTGTGATAACATACACTTTAAATGTGTTATTACAGTGATAATAACCTATAGGTATATATATATATATTATATATATATAGAATGTATACATTTCATGTGATATATATTATATGCGATATCTTATAAAGCATTTTGATGGATTCATTATTTATATTTAGTTGAAGAATGAAGACAATTTATAGTTATTTATTTTACAATTTATTCCAAATTTACCAGTTCATTATTAGTAATTAATAATAATTAATAATAGTTTTATTAATTAGAATGAGTAATTGTATTATTTTCTAACCTTAAATATATAATGAATCTTTATTATTTCCACACGTTTCTATAATAACTTATTTCGGCTATTTTAACATGACATTTACAATATAATATTCGGTAAACATTATACAATAACACACGTAAATAGTCTTTACTAAACATATAATTAATCTGAGTTTAATTACAAACATATAATGTAAAGTAAATAATGAACTATGTATATTTCCAATAATTATTGGAAATAGACATAGTATATTATAATGCATTAGAAACGTTAGAAACCTTATTTTGTGGATTTTAAGATCTTTTTCCGTGAATTGAGTAATATCCTTGAGAATCTTGTACCAGAGATTGTTGACGGGCCGATAGACCTGCGTGATGCAATTATACGCGATGATGTCATATTATCTATATATAGAAAAGTTACATAATATTCTATATATAGAGAGAGTGGGCTATGTTATGCTATAATACGATAATAATGTAACTAATTTCTATAAATCACATATATTACGTAATCTATTCGTATAATTGACTATCTTATAATCTACGTATAACCCAAATGGGTACTGATATTACTGTCATATATCAAAGATAGCAATGTTAACTTATTAACACACATATCAGAAAAGGTCAATTAAACACGAAACAGACGAAGTAATGTCGAATTTAATTGTTAATAAATACATAATTCATTGAGTTAAATCGGTCGTTGTATATTTCCGCTGACTTATCAATATATATATATATGTGAATCAGATAGAGTGTAAACACTCAGGAAAATACAAAAGCAAAGCTTGACTAGGTATTTTCCCACTCAACTTGATAACAGCATTACAAGAATAAAAAATAAAAAAAATATTAGTAAATTATAAAATGACAATAACTTATTTTAAAATTTCAATTTTGTATATCATTAGAACTATAATTTTGTATATATATATATACTATTGTATATATTATTAAACTTATTTGATTTGTAAATGTGATTCGTGTAAATGAAAATCGTGCTGAATAAATAAGTAAGAATATACTTGAATATTGTTATCAAGGAGAGGTCATCATTTTCAGTTAAATACAAAATAAAATATAATAAATAATAAAAGTATATATAAATAAAATAAATGTATATTAAAAGAAGAAAAATATATAAAACAAATGAAATAAATGCATAAAATATGTAAAAAATATAATAATGAAAGAGAAAAAGATAAAGAAACTAAACACAATAAAAAATATAAAAAGTTAACTAATACGAAGAGGTAATAAATAATTTAATATTTGTTTTAAAAGTTTTTTTATTCATTAATTTGTGAAAAGAAGCTGGTAATGCATTCCATATCTCAGGAGCTTTGTTAGTAAGGCAAAACGATTTTCTATGTGTTCTAATTTTGGGTAAAACCAATTTTTTAGATAAAGGCTTATAAATATTTGAATTTTGTGTAAAAAGATATTGTAAAATTATAGGCAAAGATTTAGTCATATATCTATTTATATATTTTAAGATATTAATCTTTATAATATCTTGAAATTTTAAAAGATTGAATTTTTTATAAATTGTATCTATATCTACATTAAAAGAAAAAAACAAATTTTTTATTACCCTATTTTGCAATATAATAATTGGTTGAATATTAGACAAAAATGTACTACCCCAAATAGATGAACAATAATTTAGATGACTTTCAAAAATACTATGATATATTTGTATACGATTTTGTAAAGGTAGTTTATGTTTTATTTTATTTATAATAGCAATGGATCTACTTAGTTTTGATCTGATATAATTTATATGATAATTCCAGTTACATTTATCATCAATTATTATACCAAGGAACGATAAATGATTCACCTGCTCTATAATTTCATTATAAACTTTTAATTCTAGTTTCTTTTTTGATTTAGAATTTCGAATATTATAGAGCATAACTTTGGTTTTTTTTACATTTAATGTTAATTTATTACTAAATAGCCAGTGAGTTAAATTATAAAGGTCATCTTGTATATTAGTTTGCAGAATATCAAAAGATTTACTACTGAAAATTAAATTGGTATCATCTGCAAAAATTATAGGTGTAGAATATTTCAATATATTAGGCATAGCATTAATATATATTAGAAAAAGTAATGGCCCTAAAACTGAACCTTGCGGGTAAATATATATATATATATATATATATATATATATATATATTTGTATATAATAATAGTAGGTATATATATATAATAGTAGTCTATATATATAAGTATAATTCATTTAAAGTTTACACCTTGATTTGAAACCACTAAATGAAATCAGTATTTAATTCATCTATCTTATTGATCCCAGCCCTATGCGGTCAATATGTGTATTACGAAGGCAGATAGGTATGTAGCACTATATGTAAGAAAGAGATAAACAGACACTACGCCCAGGTAAGCCACGCTATACAGGTAATAGATACATTACTTACACGCAATGGAACAGGGACTCGAGTGTTGGGAAAGCGACTGAACTTAACCCCCCCCCCCACCTCCCCTTTCTCCCTCCCTCCCCTATCTGTAAGTCCCCCTCTCCCCTACCTCCCTCTAGTGGTAAGTCTCCATGCCTATCTCCCTCTAGTAGTAGTCCCCCTCCCTATCTCCCTATAGTAGTAAGTCCCCCCTATAAATAATAATCGTACACGCCATAAAATAGACATCACATAATATTACATTATAGATCGCATTAAACACGCAGCGTGGTCTCTGATACCACCCACCTATACCAATCTATATATAGATTACATTATTATAGTATACTATATGAGTAGTAGTAGTAGTAGTAGTAGTAGTAGTAGAATAAGTAGAAGTTACGTTATTACCCCCCTACCCGACAACCCGTACCGAAGCACTCCCTTACCGACCTGTACCGAAGCGAGTACGTGTGTGTATAGTATACGAAACATTACGACACACACCCACGTGACGTCATCATTACGTAACACTAGCGCGTTAGAGCGTTGACCACTGGTCAGTTAGGGGTCAACAGTGGCGCCATCTACATGTACCGAGCAGCACTACAGTACGGGTCGTAATGGTAGT
>OZ025239.1:3283698-3299844 GCA_964019155.1 Osedax fenrisi
TAATATTATATTTCACCGATAATTATAAATATGCTAATATATGTATATATATATTGTTCTATATGTCATTAAATTTATTAAATACATAGCTATTAGTACGCTTATATACACATACCTACGAATATATATATATATATCTGATTCACTAGTGTTCTATTGAAATGAGTATGTGATAAATAATTAATTATGATAGCGAACTATAAACAGGTTAATATGCAGATTAATATACCGTATTGGAATTCACTTCGATAACCTATATAGTTATTTATATAAGCATATTCACCATGAAGATATTGGTTAATAGTAAACATGTACTTTTATTAAATTAACTTTATTTACTAATATAATTAATAGGCAACTAATATATAAAATATTTGTTTACTGTAATTGATATTATCAATACAGTATCATATATTAACGTATACATAGTATTATGATATGTTTACATTATTATATATATATTCCGATTTGTTTATATTTGTATATGTTATATAATATTCTTTAAATATATAGATTGATATATTAATATATTATAATATATAAAAACATATGATTATAAAATATATTTGTTTTTAATTTATTGGATAATTGCAATTATAATAAAATTACGAAATGTATCACAAAATGTATTGAAAGTTATTTATATACATATTGAATTGTACAAAATAAAAAAAACAATAAATGAAATAATGTGATATATAATGCAAGTAGTAAATCATAAATAAAAAGCAGATAAAAACGTGAATAAGAAATTATTTAAAATAAAGAATAATATTTCATTTTATACAAATTATAAATCAAATCTATTTATAACAAACAGTATGATATACCATGATATAACATATATATATATATATATATATATATATATATATATATATATATATATATATATATATATATATATATATACCTATAGGTAAATAGTTACATATTTAAATCCTCAATTGTAGATAATGTTATTTTATAAATGTATAATAAATTATAACTTTTAATTCGTGAAATTTGTAATGCCCATTTGTATATGTATACATGTATCTAATAGATAGTATCTATAGGTAGTATACTACTTCGGTATACCTATTATGTAGGCTTTGTATCCGTCGTATAGGAATAGCCCAAAGTTGAAAAAGTACAATAATAAATTGTAATCTCACATATTTTAAATTGATATATATACACGGCACACTCTCGATATCTCAGGCTCTCTATATCTTAGTAACCCCGCTAACTCATACTCAACAAGTGCTAGTTTGATTTTGTACCTATGTAAATACATGTATATATACATGTATACATGTATTATAGGAATAATAATATATCTTAGAAACCTTTATGTGGTCCCTTGAATTCTGAGTTATGGTACATTAACTGTATATATATATATATATATATATATATATATATATATATAAACACTACAATATACGATTAATTACTAAGAAAAATGATATAATATTAATTTATTTATCGAAATAAAAATAATTAATTAAACCTAAATATGAATAGGAAAATAATAAATTAATAGATGACCATGGACATATATGTGCTATGGTTATAGGGCTATAACCATAACCAGGTTATAACCATATATTTATATTGCTATAGCCATAACTATATGCATTGTAGCCATGACTATACTTTTAGATTTAACTTATAGTAATTTATAAATTTCTATAAATATAATACAATACTATTTAATAGTATTATAGTAATAATATATACTATAATAGGTAGGTATACCAACAGTGGTCGAAGTATTACAAATCCCGGTGATCAACAGAAGAAAGCAAATAATAATATCCAAATCCATTGTCATCGTTGCATACTAAACTAATTATTTTCTAATTTCCAATTAAATATTCGTTAACGATGAAATACCTATATAATAAATAAATATGAACGCCTTTAACTAATAGAATGAGTTCAGATAATACGCTTTGTGATATATAAACATAAGCTCTCTCACACGCACTCGTATATATATATATATATCTGTGAAATTGGAATCGATGGGCGTGACTAAGCGGTATAGGTGTATCGTGGGCGTTAACATGGGCGTGTCCTAATTGAATCGCGCTTGACTGTAAACAAATAGACTAATCGGTGATTAGTGTAGGTGGCGCTGGTGGTGGTGGTGGTGGCGGTTTTGATTTGTGTGTCGTAATTACCCGAGAGAGAGAGAGAGCATAACGGTAAATACCCGGGTAAATAGTGAGTAGTATTATTAGTATTACCTGTAAACAAGTTATATCCGCTGTTTACCGATGATATGTCTTAACTATAGAGCGTTATACGTATAGCTACACGTATAGCATGCGCTACCACTGTATAACCATACCGCTACCACTGTATAACCATACCGCTACCACTGTATAACCATACCGCTACCACTGTATAACCATACCGCTACCACTGTATAACCATACCGCTACCACTGTATAACCATACCGCTACCACTGTATAACCATACCGCTACCACTGTATAACCATACCGCTACCACTGTATAACCATACCGCTACCATTGTATAACCATACCGCTACCACTGTATAACCATACCGCTACCACTGTATAACCATACCGCTACCATTGTATAACCATACCGCTACCACTGTATAACCATACCGCTACCACTGTATAACCATACCGCTACCACTGTATAACCATACCGCTACCATTGTATAACCATACCGCTACCACTGTATAACCATACCGCTACCACTGTATAACCATACCGCTACCACTGTATAACCATACCGCTACCACTGTATAACCATACCGCTACCACTGTATAACCATACCGCTACCACTGTATAACCATACCGCTACCACTGTATAACCATACCGCTACCATTGTATAACCATACCGCTACCACTGTATAACCATACCGCTACCACTGTATAACCATACCGCTACCACTGTATAACCATACCGCTACCACTGTATAACCATACCGCTACCATTGTATAACCATACCGCTACCACTGTATAACCATACCGCTACCACTGTATAACCATACCGCTACCACTGTATAACCATACCGCTACCACTGTATAACCATACCGCTACCACTGTATAACCATACCGCTACCACTGTATAACCATACCGCTACCATTGTATAACCATACCGCTACCACTGTATAACCATACCGCTACCACTGTATAACCATACCGCTACCACTGTATAACCATACCGCTACCACTGTATAACCATACCGCTACCATTGTATAACCATACCGCTACCACTGTATAACCATACCGCTACCACTGTATAACCATACCGCTACCACTGTATAACCATACCGCTACCACTGTATAACCATACCGCTACCACTGTATAACCATACCGCTACCATTGTATAACCATACCGCTACCACTGTATAACCATACCGCTACCATTGTATAACCATACCGCTACCACTGTATAACCATACCGCTACCACTGTATAACCATACCGCTACCACTGTATAACCATACCGCTACCACTGTATAACCATACCGCTACCATTGTATAACCATACCGCTACCACTGTATAACCATACCGCTACCACTGTATAACCATACCGCTACCACTGTATAACCATACCGCTACCATTGTATAACCATACCGCTACCACTGTATAACCATACCGCTACCACTGTATAACCATACCGCTACCACTGTATAACCATACCGCTACCACTGTATAACCATACCGCTACCACTGTATAACCATACCGCTACCACTGTATAACCATACCGCTACCATTGTATAACCATACCGCTACCACTGTATAACCATACCGCTACCATTGTATAACCATACCGCTACCACTGTATAACCATACCGCTACCACTGTATAACCATACCGCTACCACTGTATAACCATACCGCTACCACTGTATAACCATACCGCTACCACTGTATAACCATACCGCTACCACTGTATAACCATACCGCTACCACTGTATAACCATACCGCTACCACTGTATAACCATACCGCTACCATTGTATAACCATACCGCTACCACTGTATAACCATACCGCTACCACTGTATAACCATACCGCTACCACTGTATAACCATACCGCTACCACTGTATAACCATACCGCTACCATTGTATAACCATACCGCTACCACTGTATAACCATACCGCTACCACTGTATAACCATACCGCTACCACTGTATAACCATACCGCTACCACTGTATAACCATACCGCTACCATTGTATAACCATACCGCTACCACTGTATAACCATACCGCTACCACTGTATAACCATACCGCTACCACTGTATAACCATACCGCTACCACTGTATAACCATACCGCTACCACTGTATAACCATACCGCTACCATTGTATAACCATACCGCTACCACTGTATAACCATACCGCTACCACTGTATAACCATACCGCTACCACTGTATAACCATACCGCTACCATTGTATAACCATACCGCTACCATTGTATAACCATACCGCTACCACTGTATAACCATACCGCTACCATTGTATAACCATACCGCTACCACTGTATAACCATACCGCTACCACTGTATAACCATACCGCTACCACTGTATAACCATACCGCTACCACTGTATAACCATACCGCTACCATTGTATAACCATACCGCTACCACTGTATAACCATACCGCTACCACTGTATAACCATACCGCTACCATTGTATAACCATACCGCTACCACTGTATAACCATACCGCTACCATTGTATAACCATACCGCTACCACTGTATAACCATACCGCTACCATTGTATAACCATACCGCTACCATTGTATAACCATACCGCTACCACTGTATAACCATACCGCTACCATTGTATAACCATACCGCTACCATTGTATAACCATACCGCTACCACTGTATAACCATACCGCTACCATTGTATAACCATACCGCTACCACTGTATAACCATACCGCTACCACTGTATAACCATACCGCTACCACTGTATAACCATACCGCTACCATTGTATAACCATACCGCTACCATTGTATAACCATACCGCTACCACTGTATAACCATACCGCTACCATTGTATAACCATACCGCTACCACTGTATAACCATACCGCTACCACTGTATAACCATACCGCTACCACTGTATAACCATACCGCTACCACTGTATAACCATACCGCTACCATTGTATAACCATACCGCTACCACTGTATAACCATACCGCTACCACTGTATAACCATACCGCTACCATTGTATAACCATACCGCTACCACTGTATAACCATACCGCTACCATTGTATAACCATACCGCTACCACTGTATAACCATACCGCTACCACTGTATAACCATACCGCTACCACTGTATAACCATACCGCTACCACTGTATAACCATACCGCTACCACTGTATAACCATACATGTGATCCACACACGCACACACACATATGTATATATATGCATATACTTTAGATTAAATATACACACCTACATATATAGATATATACTTTAGTTTAAACTTAACTTTCACATAAATTAGTTAAACCAGGGTGGTTAACCTGCCCGGTTAAATATGTTATGTGCCAATTGGACATGTGTCTTTTTCTAGCATAATAATATCAGTATGTTAATGTCAATGTGTTAATGTCATCAGGCTAATATACACCCCCGCTTGTTATCATTCTCAGGACTATAGTATCGAAGGACATTTTCTAAGGAAATATATAACACTTACACAAATCATGTATGCAATATGATAAGTTGGTTTTAAATGTTATGTGTATATATATATATATATATATATATATATATATATATATATGTGTGGGGAGTAAAAGCTAATTTATATCGCATAATCTTTGGTAGTATTCTGAAGCGTAATTCGGTCACATAAACATCACCGAAGTACTCACGAACTACTATATTCTCCTATACCCCTATATTATCCTATACCCCCTATATTATCCGATACCCCCTATATTCTCCTATACCTCATATATTCTCCTATACCCCCATATAGCTAGAGAGAAATAGAGTGGTAATACTCAATGCCTGGCAGCGTAAGCCAGTGCGGAAGGCGGAAATAAAAATCAGCCATGCGTGACCAAATATTAAAATATAATATTCTTTTGATCATAACTTTATTATTATTAATTATATCAAAAAAGTAAAATATGAAACTTATATTACTTGTTATCCTCTTTCCAATGGTATTAGTCCTACTTTACAATAATTTTATTCTAGCTACAAAATAAAAAATCAAATAGGTCAAATCCGCCATTTTGCGGTAACGAAATTAGATTGACGTTTACCGCATTTCAGATACATTGTTTACTAATCTATTTCTCTCTAGCTCTATGCATACCCCCTATATTCTCATATACCACCTATATTCTCCTATAGTACTCAATCATCTAGCATACTAGCTAATATCCGGTTATGACAACATCGTCACCAGTGTTAGGATGTTGTGATGACGTAATCAGTCGGATGGCTCGAGGTTTAAGTCGACATTGGAAATAAGAAGTAACCTTCAATATAGATATCCGTAAGATTCTGATGAATCATCAGTGGCAACACCTTTCTCTACACTATTCTACTCTATAGAGTATATAGTATATGGAAACTATTACATTATTTAAAACTAATAGTTGAGTGTCTAAATAAAATTAGTTGTATTGTTATTATTGTTATTATCTCCGTATTTTCATTATAATGTAATGCCTTCCACTTCCTACTATAGTGAACTTATAACAATGATATAATACAACATAATCGAAGTAGATAATAAAGACATACTATGTAACATACTACAATACTATACTCTGTATATATACTGTATATATATACATAAAGTAAAGCATATATATTTTATATTATATTGTAAAATTTATATATATATATATATATATATATATATATATATAAATATATACACATATAGTTATATTTCACACCTCAGAATTACCTATAGATACTAATGCGAGCTATATCTACATTCATCTGGACACCTATAATATACACCTCTATCTAAACCCGAAGTATACATATATATCACTAACCTGTCACTAACCTGTCACTAACCTGTCACTATCCTGTCAATTCGAGACTTCTGTATACATCAACATTGCTGGCATGTGTGCGAATTACTATGATTAAGAATCGGTATAGAGTTAAGCTTGATTGACATATATGTATATATATATATAGGTAATATACTACTATAGTATACTACTATACTACTATTGTATACTACTCCATTGATATATACTATATAATATATTCGATAGAGTTATATGTAGGGAGTGATATAGGTTGTGGTGTAGGTATAAATCCATGGATAGCTATATATATATATATATATATATATATATATATATACTGCCGAGCAAGTTCGACCTGGTAAGGTAAGTAAGTAAGTAAGTAAGTATATATATATATATATATACTTATATAAACTTATACCTATGTGCTTAAGATATGGCTGGTTGTGGCCTAACGCATATGTAAATATGTGTATAAACAATAATAATAGATAACATGGTGTACCGATAATAAGGACATCCTCTAGAATGTCCTTATTATTAGTATATAATATATATATATATAAATATATATATATGTGTGTGTATGTGTGTGCGTGTATTCGTGAATACCCATAGAACTACATACAGGTCGCTAATAACCCCTACAGGGTTAAGTAAGCTATAGCTGCACCTATAGGTGTTAACTCGAGTTACAGAGCTATTACGTCGTTTACCAGAGCCGGGGTGTTACTATTACCACGCTGTATTACCCGCCACCGCACACCTTCACACCTACATCTATCACAGTCGCTGACACCTGTCAATTACTTCTAAGTGACGTGTACGTTTTAATTCCCAGGTCACGATGTATTACGCAACACTTATACACAATATATACATATCATATATATATATATATATATATCATATATATATATATATACACACATACGGCTATAGAGCCTCGCGTGCGGGGCTTAAGTAGGCAGCGCTTACGATTACCTAACATAGTTATACACCGGGCCGCCGCTGGGTGGCGCTACGCCGAGAGAAGGTGTGATCGTTACGTAACCCAGCGGCGGTGTTACGTCATCCGGCCACCTAATCCGGCCACCTAAGCGTTGGGTCAGTGGCCCGAGAGCTACCGGTCAAGCTAAAGCCATTCCGACCTCAGCGGTCACGTGTGAGGTGGTCCGCGAGGTAATCCCGCCAGGTGTCGCGGCGGGGGCGGCGCTCTCTAGCACGCGTAACAATGCCATTGTTGTAGTCACGTGGAGCGGAGGAAGTGGTCGTCGTCGCGTAGGTGGTCAGTCGACAGTGGACAGTGGTCAGTGGCTCCAGACACGTGGTGGTACGCATGCCTACACCCCTATCGGCGATACGGTAGTATACTATAGTAACGTGTGAGGAAAACTCGCATGTTCCCTACACGAGGTTAACTGACGCACAGAGCTAGAGAGAAATAAAGTGGTGGTAATACTCTATGCCTGGCAACGTAAGCTAATTCGGAAAGCGGAAATAAAAAATCAGCCATTTTGAGGTGACCAAATATTAAAATATAATATTCTTTTGATCATAACTTTTTTATTATTAATTATATTAAAAATATGAAACTTATATTACTTTTTTATACTCATTCCAATGGTATTGTTTTATTCTAGCTACAAAATAAAAAATTAAATAGGTCAAATCCGCCATTTTGCGGTGACCAAATTAGATTGACGCTTTCCGCATGTCAGATACCTTGTTTACTACTCTATTTCTCTCTATTTCTCTCTAGCTCTATGAACTGACGGGTCCCCTGACGACGTACGGGTTTAACAATGGTTGTGCACTCGTGCTTATTATCGCTCACTCGATGACCACGTGGCGAGATATCGGGTCACGTGGTACCTAAACGTAGCATGCGAGGACATGCCCTTACTAGCAGGCGAGGACGTAATAAATGTTTCAGTTTTCATTGACGTAATGACGATGATGGTGATATTAGGTTTATTAAGCACTAAGATAGGTTCATGTTGACCGTGCGGGAATAAAATAATAATAAGATAATAGTAATACGATAACAATTTAATAATAATATACGTTGAATATAACACGGACACAAATAATAAGTGATATAGAGTAGTGGTATATATATAGTATACTATAGTCTGCATTGAAATACATTAGGTATGCATACCTGCAGTTGATCACGTGATCGCTGACTCGAGTCACGTGATCGGTAACTAGAATCACGTGGTCGGTGACTAGAATCGCGTGGTCGCTGACTCGAGTCACGTGGTCGGTCACTAGAGTCACGTGATACAAGTGTCGGGCAGTGCGCGGCAACACTATATAGCAGTGCAGTATTGCCAGTAATAATTGATTGTCAGGTGCTATTGCGTTCATACAATTACACGTTAAAGTGGAAGAGAATGTTCTATTTGGCTAGTAATACGTATACTGTATTACGTATATGCATGGAGAGCTAGTGCAAGTGCAAGTATAGATTGAATAATCCTCATCACACGACATGGTAGCTATCTACCTATAGGCTGCAGCCTTAACATTATCCTAGTATATCGCGCAAGAAAATGCGCATTATGGGATGGCACAAAGGACAATAGGAACCCATGGCGAGAAAGGGGCGTTACCGTCACGCTTGATCGATTACGTAACAGATAAAGGGAATTAGGTGAATCTAGGTGAATGTAGACCGCTTTGTGATTAATTATTAAACTGATTATATCGTGAACATAAATAAAATGAATTAATTACACTAATTAATTAAAACGACTATTGAAAATTGATGTATTTTAGATTATTAAACAAGAACTTAAGTTAAATGTACAGCTATAATACGTTAGTGGATTGATAGTTTACTTTGTATACATACTTCCGGAAACTACGTAGTAGGTACACATTATAGTAGGTATACATTAGAGTGGTACACATTAGAAATACACGCTTTTGGCTACGGTTCAATTTGTAACTCTACAATTGTATCTGAAATATATCACGCTATTTCTGAAATAGATATCCTTAGATATACCTTAATATCCTGCATGAACTATATAGACGCAGACATATCTGTTATACAACTGTGTATAATAGTTGTATAAGTCGTTAGACACGCAATATACACCTTAAATGAACGCAATATGACTCGACTTTAATCATTCAATGAATACAATAGGTTTACAATAATATTTAGAAGTGATATTATATAATGCTTTAACAAAATAAGTTAATACTATTTATAATGCCATGTTAATACGCATGTTAATACGCATATATGCGTTAACATATGATAGTGGCTTCGAATACCTTCTAGATCTAGTCTGGACCATTCGCTTATAGAAAAACAGTTCTCCAATCTATAGAAAGTTCCTGTAACACCTGAAAGGACTCTATCAAAATACAATACGAATAACAATATATATAGTCGTTATATCGAATATAGTCGTTATATCGAGTACACGTAGAACAGAGTGTCACTATACGTCACCCGTATCGTAAATGTGACACGACATGTGTAGATAATACGGTGTTTGGTCATTATCATTAGCATCTGTAAGGTGCATTTCCTGTTGTCGCATCGAAGTACTGGAATAGATAGTTAATAAGTATACTTATTTAAATATATCATTATAATGATATATTTAATACGTATTAAGTAAGTTAATTATATAATTATATATATATATATATATATATATATAGAATTTCATATATCATCATTGTAACTACATAATTCACTATAATATTCACATATTATTATCTGTTTATTGCAGCATCGCCTTTAAACAACAATCATCTTGTATTGAGTCACCAATTGTTACATCATAATTATTGATATCGTGAACATTTATCGTTTGCATATATTCTGAAATAACTAAAATAATAAATTATGTATCTATAAATTATAATTAACTAGTTCACAAATGTTAATCACGTTGTCTGTATAAATACGTGAAGCATAATCATTATAACATATAGCGATTGTGGAATTTAAAAAGCTTGATTTTTAATTTAATTTCAGCGCAATTCTTGATTAATTCAATGATTTCATTAAATTATAAACTTTTTATGATAACATTAATGAACTAAATTAAAATACAATATATGTAGGGGAAAGTCCCCGATTACCGACCCCTAAATGATTAGTTGTAATAACGTATTCAATATTAAATATATTTATTTGAAATTTTGTAATTAGGGTAATATTATGGCAATGAATAATGTGGCTATTTTAAATTTTTAATGTAATTATATTTACAAGAATAAACAGGGGGGTCGGTTACATGTACCTAATACCGGCCCCTTCTCCTATTACCGACCCCCTAAAATAATCGTGATATAAATAATTGTAGTATTATAATTTCCAATAAAAATAGTAGATATACACAAATATAATTAATTATAACATTCACGCAATTTATTTTGTATTGAATTTATGTTTTAATAGTAATATTAAATTTAAATTTAACTTTATAGTAATTATATTAAAATAGTGTATATTATTATTTAATATTTATTTATTAATCAGTATGTATATAATCAACTGGAATCATGAATCCTAAATCTATATCAATAATACATAAACAACTTACGACATATTTTAAAGTAAAATACGAATCTATTTTGATTGGATATTACAAATCACATGCGGTCGGTATTAGGGTAATTTAGGGGGTCGGTAATAGGAAATCATATGGGTTGCTATAATTATAATATAGTGGTTAATAGTTACTCAAATTAAATTATTTTTATAATAGTTATAACATTTTATTTATCTACAATATTATTCACACAATCAAGTTTTCTTTTAATTAATAAAGTATTTACAATGATTTAAAAAAAGTTATTATTCAAATATTTAAAAAGTAAAAACATAATATTACATTTTATCAAATAACAATTGTAGGATTAAATATTTGTTTAAACAAAATACTTATTAATAGGTATCATTAAATTACTAACAGTTAGTGTATATATTTTTTTTATATCTCTTATAGTTACTGAGATACGAGAGGGGGTCGGTATTAGGAGGGGGTCGGTAATCGGGGACTTTCCCCTATATATATTATTCAGTATATTCATTAATTGGATTGTTAAATCCAAATGAATATACATATAGCCATTAAAAGTAATCTTACTATAATATTCCTGATAATATGAAGTGTACAATTACAAATATTAAAATTCGAAACAAGTTACCTTCATTCGGTAATCATGATAATCGTTAAGTGCCAGCCATTGATTACTTCTCAATTATATTCAAATATATAATCTTCCAAAATAAAATATCATATTATTGAATACACTATCAAAAAAGGAAAACTATAACAGTATCTGTATATTGTATACCTATAGGTAATACATATATATTCTATATTCCATATATATATATATATATATATATATATATATATATATATATATATGAGTGTGTCCTATATAATATATATATATATATGATCCCAACTTAAATTTACATTATCCTATTATTTAAGTACAATTTAATGGCACCTATTACAAAGGCGGCATTGTCATGAGTCACAGCACGACACTTGTTATGATACCTCTAGTGACCTCTGACCGGCGGCGCATGCGTACGTACGGAGGACATATCGTCCGTCCTTCGTGTATCTAGCTAGTGCCGATATGTGTGCGCGTGTGTGCGTGTGTGTGCGCGTGTGCTACATCGTAAGCTTATGTCACGTGATGTTATGCCATGTGCACCGAGTTATGTAATATCTAAATATGGTAATTGTAATGATTACCTTATATGGACGTCACAGGATGATGGATCTGACCTATTTATGTTCGCGGCTTTAATTCATAGTATTATTGTTTACGATTAATATTTATATTAAAAATAATACTAGTGATAATGTTAATTATTATATGTTAGTTTCTTAACTCCGTAAATAGTAATTTTAATATTGGTAATTAGTAATTACCATAATTGTTAACAATACATCAAATTACGAATTACAAAATGATATGTATTAATAGGTCATATAAAATAAATATAATAAATAACAGTGAATTATATAGTTATTTTTTTAATAATTATATAATATTATATTTATCATATAGTATAGTATATGGTTATACCGTAATTATGTGGTAATTATTACACTATAATATGCAACTCAAAATGTACATGATATGAATTGTATTATGTAATAACCTTCTTGTAACCTCGAGGCTAGTTAAATCGTCAGTCTCTTTATTTATTAATACACTTTTTTATACACTTTTTTAAGATATAAATTATTATATGATTTATCAATTTTATTAGCGAATATATGACCTAATAATAGGCATATGTATGTATACGATAGGTATACCAACTATATATAGTAGTGTACATGTGTGTACCTGCAGGCGTGTCATTATGTTTACTTATTATAATTGATATAAGGAATTTCAACAATTCACATAAATAAGAAATTATCTACATTTATTCATTGAATTTTAATTAATTTTACATATTTATTAAGTTATTAAATTGTATATATATATATATATATATAGAGTTTATATACGGATTCCATAAATATGTGTATACAAATACATGTCGATAGAATACATGTATTAAATGCATATATTTCTATATGTAACATGGCCACAATAAAATAGTCGCTAAGTTAACCAACACAGTCAACACAACACGGTGCTGTGATAACAATGCGTTACGTAATGGCGCATTCCTTTGTAGCAGATAATCGATGTGGGTGGTATCCAGGCCCCAGCCTCCGACCCCCCTCTTTATCCAGGCCCCAGCCTCCGACCCCCCTCTCTATCCAGACCCCAGCCTCCGACCCCCCCTCTCTCTCCAGACCCCAGCCTCCGAACCCCCCCCTCCCCCTCCATCTCACTATCTATCTCTCTTGTCTACACAGCTAGAAGTTGTTACATCGATTAACTGAGACCCGAGTCTCGCTCTCTACATCCATATACACGGCCTTGTATATAAACTATATATATATATATATATATATGTATATATACGCGATGTCACCACTAGACATAGACACGATGTTACCAGTAGGAATCGATGTAATCCGTATACGGCTATATCTATTATATTTAATAAAGTAGCGTCAGTATACTTTTGTGTTGAACTTGTGTTGAACTTGTGTTGAACTTGTGTTGAACTTGTGTTGAACTTGTGTTGCACTTGTGTTGAACCGGTACGCTACGGTGTAGGTAGTACACTATACGTTAAATACTCGGACGAGTTCACTTTATGAACACTATCGCTTAGTTTATGATAAGTTAGTAAGATAGTACCTCATATAGTGTTCACTATTATATATATATGCACATATACTCTCTAGATATTTCCCTCTTTCTTTAATTTTCTCTATATTTTCATTTCCTCTCATTTCACTCTCTCTCTCTCTTTATATATAGTAGATAAATAAAAAATTAATTTATTGTATAATATTTACTCGAAACATATACATACGTGTTGTAATAAGAAATAGCACATGCGATATCGTACGAGATACGACGAGATACGTCGAGAGTTACGTAACCGCATACGATTACGTAAGAGATGATGCATACAAGTTACGTAACATTGAACTGGCAGACATCGACATATACAGCAGGCAGTGTATGATACAGACCCACGGGCACTTAGATATGGCTTCGAATATCTGTACATACGTATACACAATATCACTACTGATATTATATATATATATATATATATATATATATATATATATATATATATATATATACATATATATATATATATTTGTAGGCATTTAAATGGATGGTAATTTAATATATTATATGTATTATATAATATATATATATATATATATATATATATATATATATATATATATATAATGCCTGGATTTATTGTAGTCGTCATAGATATGTTTATATATATGAATATGTGAAATAATTTGTAATATATATTTATACATTATATCACTTATATTAATATATACATTCAATGATATTATACAATGGTATTCGGTCCCCATTGGAAGTAATGTCATTACTTCTGTGAAATAGTCATAATTTCACTAACAACTTATATAGGTAACAATTTTTATTTATTTGTTGTAAATAATGTCTAACACTAAATTAGTTGTACTCGAAATATTTTCAGCAAGACTTAGAACTAAATTACAGAACTGACGAAAGTTTATCTTTACTAAATATATATATATAATAATAATAATACATTTCATTTTAATTATAACTTCATTCGACGATTTTAATTTTAAATAAATATGTTTATAATCAAATAAAAATGTTGAACAAAAAGTGAAAATGAACTTAAAGATGCGTTCACACCAACACCGTACAACCCCCCCTCCCATCACCCCACACCCCGATACCAGTATACCCCACCCCCACACCCCCCCCCCGATATCAGGCTAGAGTTTAATAACCGATACTAGATGCTTCAGATTATTAATTTTATATCATTTACTAATTAGCTAAGAAGTTGTATTGCATGAATTCATATAATAATAACGATAATGCTACGTGCTTTTCCGTTGTTATTAAGTTATCAATTTCACATAAATAATAAATATATAACATCCACTTATGATAGTTTGTTGATTAAATGTCATTTGTCACATTGTTTGATATTGCACTATATTGTCAGATATTTTTAATATGTATAAAATATTGTCGGCCTAATTTATGACAGGTATTTCATGCCCGATTTTCAGCCTATATTTTTAGCAGTTCAAACTAAAACTGTCCGATTTTAATATTCATGGATATCAGGCAAGTGTGTTGTTTGAATGTAGCTTAATTAAGATTAATTATAATTAAGTATATTTTTTATAAATCCACTAGCTTAAAATAGATATGTTAACATATAAAACAGATTAACTTTTATAATTGTATATATATATATATAACATTATATATGTTAGCTTATTGTAGCTTATTGAAATGTATGGTATACATGTATATTAATGTAAATGTTACATATACATATAAAATAGTTTTATAACACATATTCAAATGTAGTTTGAATCCATGATCACTAAAATATGAACTATTTCCAAGTACTCCCATCTAATTCCACTGTATAAAACGCCAAACACTAAATCAGTTCATTTTCTACCATCATCTACACGCATTCTCCTACATGTATGACTCA
>OZ025239.1:3300044-3462544 GCA_964019155.1 Osedax fenrisi
TGTGTGACTAACTCTTCCCCTACATGTCTGACTCATTCTTCTCCTACATGTCTGACTCACTCTTCCCCTACATGTCTGACTCACTCTTCTCCTACATGTCTGACTCATTCTTCTCCTATATGTCTGACTCACTATTCTCCTACATGTCTGACTCACTCTTCTCCTACATGTCTGACTCACTCTTCTCCTACATGTCTGACTCACTATTCTCCTACATGTCTGACTCACTCTTCTCCTACATGTCTGACTCACTCTTCTCCTACATGTCTGACTCACTCTTCTCCTACATGTCTGACTCACTCTTCTCCTACATGTCTGACTCACTCTTCTCCTACATGTCTGACTCACTCTTCCCCTACATGTCTGACTCACTCTTCCCCTACATGTCTGACTCACTCTTCCCCTACATGTCTGACTCATTATTCTCCTACATGTCTGACTCACTATTCTCCTACATGTCTGACTCACTCTTCTCCTACATGTATGACTCACTATTCTCCTACATGTCTGACTCACTCTTCCCCTACATGTCTGACTCACTCTTCCCCTACATGTCTGACTCATTATTCTCCTACATGTCTGACTCACTATTCTCCTACATGTCTGACTCACTCTTCTCCTACATGTCTGACTCACTCTTCCCCTACATGTCTGACTCACTCTTCCCCTACATGTCTGACTCACTCTTCTCCTACATGTATGACTCACTATTCTCCTACATGTCTGACTCACTATTCTCCTATATGTCTGACTCACTATTCTCCTACATGTCTGACTCACTCTTCTCCTACATGTGTGACTAACTCTTCCCCTACATGTCTGACTCATTCTTCTCCTACATGTCTGACTCACTCTTCCCCTACATGTCTGACTCACTCTTCTCCTACATGTCTGACTCATTCTTCTCCTATATGTCTGACTCATTCTTCTCCTACATGTCTGACTCACTCTTCTCCTACATGTCTGACTCACTCTTCTCCTACATGTATGACTCACTCTCTCCGCTACATGTCTGACTCACTCTTCTCCTACATTTCTGACTGACTCTTCATCTACATGTATGACTCACTCTCTCCGCTAAAACTCTGATGTGTCCCCTTTATCATTATGAAACGTGCCTATTCCGATATAGTATCACATCTCTGAAATTCTATCCACCCATTCCATACATCAATACACTTCATTGTATACTTATAAATAGACAATGTATACATTAAAGCCTACCTCCCCTTCATTTAACTTTTCTTTTCTTGTCAATTTTTATATTTATTTTATATTTTTTAATTTATTGTTGTTATTTATACTTACGAGGGGTTTATACTATACAGTATATACTATACTATACTATACAGTATATACTATCTATACTATACTATACTATTATATAGTATATAAATATACATTGTATATTTACTTTGTTTTATTACTTTTTAATCTAATTCATCACCATCACCACCACCACCACCACCATCATCATCATCATCATCATTATCATATATATATATATATATATATATATATATATATATATATATATAAATATATGTATACATAGTATATTAAATATATTTGTAATATCATATATATATATATATATATATATATATATACAAATAGCTATAGTTTTTTTATGATAGTATAGTGCGCAGTATATATAGTTATTAATTAATGAATTACAAATTAAATGAATACGCTGCACGTATATGTGATGACGACTATTGTTATAGCTACTGTTAAGCTGCTATTGTTAAGGATTGTAACGCAGTAGAGTACCTATAGATAATATATAAGATAAATATACTTATAGATTATATATATATACAAATATAATTCATATTTTATTCAAAATAATGGTGTTAATATTTAGATTCATGTTTTATAGGTTAACATAGTATCCTCGTGATTATAGCAGGTGGTGGATGTGTTTTATTACTGTTAGTATGTGCGTAGCACGACGGGCGACGCCGATAAGGCGATCATAGAAAATTGAAAATTAACAGATTAACATTGGACTATGTTTTTCTTAATAAATATACAATTAAAATGAAGCATAGATATTGTATACATATATTCTTAGAATTTCAATAACTATAAGATGCGATGTGTCCAAAAAAACTTTTTTTTCTATGATCACCCTTAGCGTGCGTATATACTGATTAGGTATACAATTCAATGACATAAAGAGTGTTCGGCTTTCAATACGGTCATGTTAGATATATATATATATATATATAATTATATATATAATTATATTTTAATTCATATTCAAAGCATATACATGATTGATATATCAGTAGAACGTTGGGGGGGGGGGTACATGGTGCACCCCGTGGGTAACGCCTACACCTTATAAGCCCGCTGCGAAACTCTGATGTCAACACTACTCGTTGAACAACTCACACAGGCTGGCAACACTTTCACCGGAAGTTGTCAACAGTAGAATAACACCCTCCCCCCCACTAACTTATTACGTAATACGAGTAGAATACACGTATGATGTATACATCCTAGAGGACATAGCTAAGTCATAGAGGACATAGATAAGTCATAGGACATAGCTAAGTCATAGGACATATCTAAGTCATAGGACATAGCTGAGTCATAGGACATAGCTGAGTCATAGGACATAGCTAAGTCATAGGACATAGCTGAGTCATAGGACATAGCTAAGTCAGAGGACATATCTAAGTCATAGGACATAGCTAAGTCATAGGACATAGCTAAGTCATAGGACATAGCTAAGTCATAGGACATAGCTAAGTCATAGGACATAGCTAAATCATAGGACATAGCTAAGTCATAGGACATAGCTAAGTCATAGGACATAGCTAGTTCATAGGACATAGATATGTCATAGGACATAGCTAAGTCATAGGACATAGCTGAGTCATAGGACATAGATAAGTCATAGAGGACATAGATAAGTCATAGGAAATAGCTAAGTCAGAGGACATAGCTAGGACATAGCTAAGTCATAGGACATAGCTAAGTCATAGGACATAGCTAAATCATAGGACATAGCTAAGTCATAGGACATAGCTGAGTCATAGGACATAGCTAAGTCATAGAGGACATAGCTAAGTCATAGGACATAGCTAAGTCATAGGACATAGCTAAGTCATAGGACATAGCTAAGTCAGAGGACATAGCTAGGACATAGCTAAGTCATAGGACATAGCTAAGTCATAGGACATATCTAAGTCATAGAGGACATAGCTAAGTCATAGGACATAGCTAAGTCATAGGACATAGCTAAGTCATAGGACATAGCTAAGTCAGAGGACATAGCTAGGTCATAGGACATATCTAAGTCATAGGACATAGCTAGGTCATAGGACATATCTAAGTCATAGGACATAGCTGAGTCATAGGACATAGCTAAGTCATAGGACATATCTAAGTCATAGGACATAGCTAAGTCATAGGACATAGCTAAGTCATAGGACATATCTAAGTCATAGGACATAGCTAAGTCATAGGACATAGCTAAGTCATAGGACATATCTAAGTCATAGAGGACATATCTAAGTCATAGGACATAGCTAAGTCATAGGACATATCTAAGTCATAGGACATATCTAAGTCATAGGACATAGCTAAGTCATAGGACATAGCTAAGTCATAGGACATAGCTAAGTCATAGGACATAGCTAAGTCATAGAGGACATAGCTAAGTCATAGAGGACATATCTAAGTCATAGGACATAGCTAAGTCATAGGACATAGCTAAGTCATAGGACATAGCTGAGTCATAGGACATAGCTAAGTCATAGAGGACATATCTAAGTCATAGGACATAGCTGAGTCATAGGACATAGCTGAGTCATAGGACATAGATAAGTCATAGAGGACATAGATAAGTCATAGGAAATAGCTAAGTCAGAGGACATAGCTAGGACATAGCTAAGTCATAGGACATAGCTAAGTCATAGGACATAGCTAAATCATAGGACATAGCTAAGTCATAGGACATAGCTGAGTCATAGGACATAGCTAAGTCATAGAGGACATAGCTAAGTCATAGGACATAGCTAAGTCATAGGACATAGCTAAGTCATAGGACATAGCTAAGTCAGAGGACATAGCTAGGACATAGCTAAGTCATAGGACATAGCTAAGTCATAGGACATAGCTAAATCATAGGACATAGCTAAGTCATAGGACATAGCTGAGTCATAGGACATAGCTAAGTCATAGAGGACATAGCTAAGTCATAGGACATAGCTAAGTCATAGGACATAGCTAAGTCATAGGACATAGCTAAGTCAGAGGACATAGCTAGGTCATAGGACATATCTAAGTCATAGGACATAGCTAGGTCATAGGACATATCTAAGTCATAGGACATAGCTGAGTCATAGGACATAGCTAAGTCATAGGACATAGCTAAGTCATAGAGGACATATCTAAGTCAGAGGACATAGCTAGGTCATAGGACATAGCTAAGTCATAGGACATAGCTAAGTCATAGGACATAGCTAAGTCATAGAGGACATAGCTAAGTCATAGGACATAGCTAAGTCATAGGACATAGCTAAGTCATAGGACATAGCTGAGTCATAGGACATAGCTAAGTCATAGAGGACATAGATAAGTCATAGGAAATAGCTAAGTCATAGGACATAGCTAAGTCATAGGACATAGCTAAGTCATAGGACATAGCTGAGTCATAGGACATAGCTAAGTCATAGAGGACATATCTAAGTCATAGGACATAGCTAAGTCATAGGACATAGCTACGTCATAGGACATATCTAAGTCATAGAGGACATATCTAAGTCATAGGACATAGCTAAGTCATAGGACATAGCTAAGTCATAGGACATAGCTAAGTCATAGGACATAGCTAAGTCATAGAGGACATAGCTAAGTCATAGAGGACATATCTAAGTCATAGGACATAGCTAAGTCATAGGACATAGCTAAGTCATAGGACATAGCTGAGTCATAGGACATAGCTAAGTCATAGAGGACATATCTAAGTCATAGGACATAGCTAAGTCATAGGACATAGCTAAGTCATAGGACATAGCTGAGTCATAGGACATAGCTAAGTCATAGGACATATCTAAGTCAGAGGACATAGCTAGGTCATAGGACATAGCTAAGTCATAGGACATAGCTAAATCATAGGACATAGCTAAGTCATAGGACATAGCTGAGTCATAGGACATAGCTAAATCATAGGACATAGCTAAGTCAGAGGACATAGCTAGGACATAGCTAAGTCATAGAGGACATAGCTAAGTCATAGGACATATCTAAGTCATAGGACATAGCTAAGTCATAGGACATAGCTAAGTCATAGGACATATCTAAGTCATAGAGGACATATCTAAGTCATAGGACATAGCTAAGTCATAGGACATATCTAAGTCATAGGACATATCTAAGTCATAGGACATAGCTAAGTCATAGGACATAGCTAAGTCATAGGACATAGCTAAGTCATAGGACATAGCTAAGTCATAGAGGACATAGCTAAGTCATAGAGGACATATCTAAGTCATAGGACATAGCTAAGTCATAGGACATAGCTAAGTCATAGGACATAGCTGAGTCATAGGACATAGCTAAGTCATAGAGGACATATCTAAGTCATAGGACATAGCTAAGTCATAGGACATAGCTAAGTCATAGGACATAGCTAAGTCATAGGACATATCTAAGTCAGAGGACATAGCTAGGTCATAGGACATAGCTAAGTCATAGGACATAGCTAAATCATATGACATAGCTAAGTCATAGGACATAGCTGAGTCATAGGACATAGCTAAATCATAGGACATAGCTAAGTCATAGGACATAGCTAAGTCATAGGACATAGCTAAGTCATAGGACATAACTAGGTCATAGGACATATATAAATACACTGAAGTACTATAAAATGGCTGTAGTTAATAATAATAATTATATATATATATATATACAAGATAGAGTATACTATATAATATATAGTAGTCTACATACTATAGTATCATTGTACATATGACATACCGATGATGAACGCAAGCACAACATATGAGTGTAAGCATGACCACGTGACAGCGAATAGACTCGATAACAATAGGTGTAACAATAGGTACATGTACACCTACAACAACAATACATCTCGTAAAGAAATGTCCGATGTGATTACCTACGCCGCCCGGGTGATATTAACACGTGACAATCTCTATAGTTGTATCACGTGACAACTACGAACGATAGTTATCACGTGGTGCGTGTGTGTGTGATGAATTGTGACGCGCCGGAAACGACTTCTAAGTCGGCAGGATATATCCATAGGTGTCCGATTAATTAAACTTCGGCCTACTTCGGCCACGTCATCCGGCGGTCAATTGACCTATAGGTGTCCGCCGGGCGATAACATCGCGCGGATGAATGGCTTAATATGCTATAAACTATTGTTTACGCTCGAGACAATAGGTATATTGTTACGCCGGGCTGCCTACACAATGTTGGCAGAATAAATCTAAATGATTTTTGAATTTAACTAAAATTTAATAGGTCATAGTTCAGTCAAATTTCGCTCGCAAAACCACATTTTCTAATATTCGTAAAAGTCAAACATGTTTACTTAATCCTTAAAAACTGCGAATATTATTCGAGAATGTTCGCTAATTCGTGCGTAAGTCTTGGTGTCAGATGTAGAACGTTTCCAATTTAAACTTTAGTGGAACATTGAACAGGAGAAGACAACAACTTCGGTATGCTAAATAGGTTACCACTTATGCGACGAGGAAGTAGATAAATGTTATTTAAATCTTCAATTTATTTAATACGATATTACATAATACAAATTCTTATACGTTTATACGTTTATATCGGTTTATCTAGGTTTACAATATATACCTATAGGTTTCAAATAAATTGTTGTATTAATATTAATCTATAAAGTAATGAAATATACGATTTAGGTCATATTGATATTACATGTTTATGTATGTGTTTATAAAATATTATCATTTAGATATATATATTCACTTCATATAATTTACATAAATTATATATATATATATATCTTATTGGATTATAGAGATTTTCAACTTATATGAAATTACGGATTATTATATATAATAATCCGTATTTAATATATTAAATATACATATTTTATAGAATAATATATATATACCTATATAATACGTAGTATAAGTAATACGTTATCACAGAAGTAGGGTGTTACATTATATGCGTGCTAGCACTAGTTCCCCATGACGGTATGCACAGTGGCCGCCATTGATTCACCGAGGTGATACCTAATTCATTAGTGTACCAGAACGATTAGTACAGGTACATGTAGATATATCTATAGAGAGGTGTAGGTATAGGTATTTGGTGAACTTTAGTCATGCGCAGAACACCTCTCTTAGAACTGCGCATACGTCGTCATTAAAATCAATTTAACTTCCACTTCATCATTGTCGCACCCACACATACACCCACACCCACACCTGCAACCGCACACGAACATGCACACCCACCCGCACCCACACACACTCCTGCAAACGTACCCATACACTATCCGAACCTGCACCCACACCCACACCAACTCCCACACCTGCACCCACACCCACACCCACACACACACACACCCACACCCACACCCACACCTGCACCCACACCCACACCCATACCCACACCAACACCCACACCCGCACACGAATATGTACCTGCATCCACACACCCAACACACCCACACCCATACCCACACCAACACCCACACCCGCACACGAATATGTACCTGCATCCACACACCCAACACACCCACACCCGCACCCACACCCACACCCACACCCACACCTGCACCTGTACCCACACCCACACCCACACCCACACCTGCACCTGTACCCACACCCACACCCACACCTGCACCCGCTCACCCGCACACCCGTACTCGCACATAAGTGCGTGTACGGTACGACACATACACGCACGTACCCGGTACGTGTGCGACACACACTGTGCGCATGTGCGACACACACTGTGCGCATGTGCGACACACACTGTGCGCATGTGCGACACAACTCGCGTATAACACACATAAATATAAATAAAAGCGTGTTTTATTTAATTCTATGATACAGAGTCGTAAATATTGGGTTTATTTTATTTATATTCAAACACGCGTATATATTTATATATCGTAAGCAAAGATTTGAAAAAGGAAAAAATCTTTGTTGTAAGTAAGTAATTCATTATTTATACACTTGTATATTTTTCGATCTCATAAGTGTAAACGAAAATAAAAGAACACAAATGATAAATAGAAAATATAATAAAAAATAAAAATAAATATTAATATATATATATGGTTATGATTATAATTTAATTAAATAATTTCGTAAATGAACTTGAAAGTTGAGTGGCATCTCATGTTTCGCAAGTTTCATGGTAAGTCGTTTCACAACCTAGGGGCATTTGGAATAAATGATATTTTCATTATTCGTTGTTGTACGTTATCGAAGGAACACGCCTGCAGATGTACCCCTTATCACATCGATGGAACGGAATCCTCTTCAAGTCCGCTATAAAGATATTTATGAGGCGGTCTAGGTTCGCAGATAATAATGTTTTATGTATTACGAAAAACACCTTAAATTTAATCATTATATCTAGTTGAATCATATGGTGGGCCATATGTTGGGCCATATGTTGGGCCATTTCAAATATTCTTAACAATATTATGCACCATGGTCAATCCTTTTTGGATTAGGTATTAATCTAATTGAATATGTTATCATCCTGTCAACTCTATCGTATATATCTACCCTACAGTAATACTATAATAAATACGTGATCTAGATATAACTAGTGATTGTAATAACGACATTGTAGAAGATATAGTTACATATTAACTTATTCTGAGAATATTAAATAGGTTTTTAATAGGTTTTAAATAAGTTTTAATTTGCAGATTTACAAATAGATGATATGACACGCGAGAAAGAAAGTTTACAATCTTAACAATTTAACGCTAATTGATTTAACCAATGTTACCCAATGTTAACCAATATGTTTTATTATATTAGAGTCAAGCATTATAACAGGTAGGTGAATGGTTTAGTGGTGATATAAGTTTAGTTTTGGATGAATTTGGGATAAAGTTATTAACAATGAGCTATCTAGTAACTTGTTCAACACAACATTTAACTCTTTATCACTTTTTACATTTACTTTACAATATAATTGTATTTCTCTGTATATATGGCATAATAAATATTGGAGAACTGCTTGATAACTAAAGAAAGAGGAACAATGTATATAGAAAATAATAATGATCGAATGACAGAACCTTGTGGTATGGAGTTTATGCAGTAACTTTACAATATGTGGATATACTATTTTTATCTTTATAGAATATGTTCTACTAGATAAATAAAAAAAATATATATATATATATATATATATATTATTGTCACAAATAGGATCCCTAAGGAATTGGACCTGACGAACACATATCCTTGAAGTTGATACACCATATATCCTCATTAATTTCAATTACTGTTGGCTACTCTGGATATAATTTTAATAATATAATATCTCTGATTGTTATAAGTTATTATTCTAATAGATTACTAAATAATTAAATTTTATTTATAATTTTGTCTTTTAACATATATTTTTGTATATATTTTATATATTTTCTTTCATATATAAATCTTATCATTTTATTTTATTTTACTTTTACTATACTTTTATCCTCATAATTGTCCTTTAGAAAATTGTAACAGGTAAACGACTAGATAAGCATCGCGCTTCTTCGTTTACCATGGCCATACCTACATTCTGATATTATTATTATTATTATAGGTGTTTACATGAATATGTGAGGTGTATAATTGAGTATGAATAATATATTCATTGTAATTATAATGAATATAAGTTAACAAATAATTTATAAGTGATATCAGAATAATCATAATAAATAAATATTACGAGTTTGTGATATTTTATTAAGTATACTACTTAAAGTATATACACACATATACACACATATATATATATATATATATATATATATATATATATATATATATATATATATTGTATACATTGTGGTTTCATATTACGTTATAGAATACTGAATAATGATGTAGCTGTTCTATAAAGTGTAATAACAATGTTAGGTTACATCATAGTTAGTGACGTCATTAATTTGTTTGCGATTTTAAATATGACCTATTTATTCAGTAGGACATATTTCCTCATTAATAAATTGTAATATAAATATTTAAATGGAATATATATATAAAAAAGTGTACATATATATATTTAAATGTAACTATATATATATTTATAGAAATAGACCTATATATATTTATATATATATATATACATTTGTTTATTTTATAGAAAATAGAATATATATAATATATATCCCTGTTAATCTATACTTGTTTGTTACAAATATAGAGGTGAAGGTATGCTGTAATGTGTGACGCAATATGTCACGTGACGTTTGTAACGTGTTTCAATGTCAATGTTAATATAAAATACACTAGTTAAAATAGTAAAATAAGCATATTTAATATTATATTATCATTATAAGTATATTTTTTATATTATATATAGTACTAACTGTACTATAGTACCAGTATTATAGTAAATATACTATAGTAAATTACATAAACATTATTATTTATAGTGTTTATATATTTCTATATTTCTATATTTACATTGTACATAATTACCGATGGTAACTTACCCATTGTATCACATATATACTATCTATATATCCATACTTATAGTAACTTATCATAACATATATTATATGTAGAATAGAGAATATCACACACACATATAATGTATTCTAATCAATAGCGGTATCTATAGTTCCATTAGGTACTCTATTATTAGTTAACATGATAGGCTTCTGCGAGATACTATAGTATGAAAGGTACTATAGTATGAATGATACTATAGTATGCATGCATGGTACTATATTATGAATATAATACATATCAATAGTATAGTAGTGTATGACGTACTACTATTATTACTGCAATTAGAACACATACAAATAATAAATGGACAAACACAAATAGTCAGTAAGAATTTCAAGGTGTTTGAACATAATAATTTAATATATATGTTATATGAACATTTCATAATGAAATAAAATTTAAGTTATATTATAAATATTATAAATTAGATGATCTCATCGAACAACTATGCAGGCCCTATACTGCATGGTTACAACTTCAACCCACTCCGAGTGACGAGGGGGGGGGGGTCAATAAGGGGGCTCATTAGTAAGGAAGCTTCCGGGGGTTTCCTAGCCCCACACGGATTGACTAAGCTCTACATTGTAATGACGTCATCGATTTTAGTATTTCAAACAATAACAAGTGTCTCACCCCATTGTTACCCCATTGTTACCCCATTGTTACCCCATTGTTACCCCATAGGACGATGGATACAACTCAAGTATATTAAAACAATATATGTTATCTATAAAATATTAACAATAATAACAAAAAACAAATGTTCAAATGAATGTAAACATGTTTATTCTCTGTATTATGTTGAACAGTGCACGCGTATATTTAGGTAGATACACACACGCATACACACACACACATACACACACGCACATACACACACATACACACACATATGTACGATGCCAATGAATTAGACCGCACACTACTATACCAGGAATACACGTATTGTCACACAAACACACCTAGCTACCCAAGTTAGCAATGAATCAAACTTTACTTCTATATCATTAAGAGAAAACACCTCAAAAGTATTCACACCCCGGTGCTCAATTATATACACATTACTCATAATTCCGACAGAGGTGTGTGTATTATTTGATGTGTTATTAAATATGAATAAATATGTATGAATGTTATTCAGGAATATACTTATATAATGAACTATATATATATATATATATATATATATATAAATATATATATAAATATTTAATTCTTAAAATAGTTATTTTATTGAATAATATACACAATTTGTATACTATATAATGAACTATATATATATATATATATATATATATAAATATATATATAAATATTTAATTCTTAAAATAGTTATTTTATTGAATAATATACACAATTTGTATACTATATAAACCTATTTTAAAATAATGTTAATAAAACCTATTATATAAATGTCATAGAAACAAGATAATAATATTTTATTTATTTTATATTTAGTAAATAGTAATTCTAACATAACGTAACAAGAGAAACATGTATATATAAAGGGTTATGCTGGTATACCTTTACGGGGTATACTATTACTATTATACCTATCAGGTTATACTTCCCGGATTGTATTTCTGGCCCCGCAAATATCACCGTCTATGTTATACTATAATACACTGTTATACAACAGTAGGTGGTGTTGTATCTAACGCCAGGTGGTGTTGATCAGGATTGTTTTATATCTGTACCTATAAATCAAATATAATATTGATTTTAATTCCGAATTAAATTATTAAATTAAAATTTATATTTCAGTTCAAATTCCAATGTATACATTTAATATACATGCATACCTGTAGGTATGTCATCATGTTCATTTGCATGTAAATAGATAAGAGTAGCACAACATTGGCATATTGAAAATATCACCGTAATTATATAAACTAGACATATAGTTATATGTTAGACATATATAGGAAAAGAGAGAATTTTTAATAAAATTCAATATTATTAATATTGAAATTTATTTTTTTTCTACAAATTTAGCAAATTTATTTTGTTCAATATTCAAACTATATATGACTACACAATGTGTAGTACCCATGCATACATTACATTTACTCTTGACACTGTCATAGCTACTCCCTGATGCACATTACTATCATGTACCCCTTATAATACCTATATTACTAAAACTATAGTTATACATCGTTCTCTTTACTAATATATACACTAGTATATAGTACATTCTATACATCTCTATTATTCTACTCTGTTCCATTCTATCCAGTATATTGCCAATGTCATTATCCGCCCTCTATATCCTAAGTACTCCTCCTTGTCCATTGCTTCCACTATACGTGCCTCATTAACACCCAATCCTCCCTTATAGTACGTTAATATCATCAACATTGAGATCACCTTCACTCGGACGTCAAGAGAGTGCTTCTGCTACAACGTTAAACTCCCCCTCTCCGTGTTTGATTATTAACTCAAGATATGATAATATCGCCCAATAAAGCTGCACCATTTCAGTCAAACAAATTATTGCTCCTACCAACGACTCGATACAATCACATAGCAGTAGTAGTAGTAGTAGTAGTAGTAGTAGTAGTAGTAGTAGTAGTAGTAGTAGTAGTAGTAGTAGTAGTAGTAGTAGTAGTAGTAGTAGTAGTAGTAGTAGTAGTAGTAGTAGTAGTAGTAGTAGTAGTAGTAGTAGTAGTAGTAGTAGTAGTAGTAGTAGTAGTAGTAGTAGTAGTAGTAGTAGTAGTAGTAGTAGTTGTAGTTGTAGTAGTAGTAGTAGTAGTAGTAGTAGTAGTAGTAGTAGTAGTAGTAGTAGTAGTAGTAGTAGTAGTAGTAGTAGTAGTAGTAGTAGTAGTAGTAGTAGTAGTAGTAGTAGTAGTAGTAGTAGTAGTAGTAGTAGTAGTAGTAGTAGTAGTAGTAGTAGTAGTAGTAGTAGTAGTAGTAGTAGTAGTAGTAGTAGTAGTAGTAGTAGTAGTAGTAGTAGTAGTAGTAGTAGTAGTAGTAGTAGTAGTAGTGGTAGTGGTAGTGGTAGTGGTAGTGGTAGTGGTAGTGGTAGTGGTAGTGGTAGTGGTAGTGGTAGTGGTAGTGGTAGTGGTAGTGGTAGTGGTAGTGGTAGTGGTAGTGGTAGTGGTAGTGGTAGTGGTAGTGGTAGTGGTAGTGGTAGTGGTAGTGGTAGTGGTAGTGGTAGTGGTAGTGGTAGTGGTAGTGGTAGTGGTAGTGGTAGTGGTAGTGGTAGTGGTAGTGGTAGTGGTAGTGGTAGTGGTAGTGGTAGTGGTAGTGGTAGTGGTAGTGGTAGTGGTAGTGGTAGTGGTAGTGGTAGTGGTAGTGGTAGTGGTAGTGGTAGTGGTAGTGGTAGTGGTAGTGGTAGTGGTAGTGGTAGTGGTAGTGGTAGTGGTAGTAGTAGTAGTAGTAGTAGTAGTAGTAGTAGTAGTAGTAGTAGTAGTAGTAGTAGTAGTAGTAGTAGTAGTATTAGTAGTAGTAGCAGTAGCAGTAGCAGTAGCAGTAGCAGTAGCAGTAGCAGTAGCAGTAGCAGTAGCAGTAGCAGTAGCAGTAGCAGTAGCAGTAGTAGTTGTTGTTAGCAGTAGCAGTAGCAGTAGCAGTAGCAGTAGCAGTAGCAGTAGCAGTAGTAGTTGTTGTAGTAGTAGTAGTAGTAGTAGTAGTAGTAGTAGTAGTAGTAGTAGTAGTAGTAGTAGTAGTAGTAGTAGTAGTAGTAGTAGTAGTAGTAGTAGTAGTAGTAGTAGTAGTAGTAGTAGTAGTAGGTAGTGGTAGTGGTAGTGGTAGTGGTAGTGGTAGTGGTAGTGGTAGTGGTAGTGGTAGTGGTAGTGGTAGTGGTAGTGGTAGTGGTAGTGGTAGTGGTAGTGGTAGTGGTAGTGGTAGTGGTAGTGGTAGTGGTAGTGGTAGTGGTAGTGGTAGTGGTAGTGGTAGTGGTAGTGGTAGTGGTAGTGGTAGTGGTAGTGGTAGTGGTAGTGGTAGTGGTAGTGGTAGTGGTAGTGGTAGTGGTAGTGGTAGTGGTAGTGGTAGTGGTAGTGGTAGTGGTAGTGGTAGTGTAGTAGTAGTAGTAGTAGTAGTAGTAGTAGTAGTAGTAGTAGTAGTAGTAGTAGTAGTAGTAGTAGTAGTAGTAGTAGTAGTAGTAGTAGTAGTAGTAGTAGTAGTAGTAGTAGTAGTAGCAGTAGCAGTAGCAGTAGCAGTAGCAGTAGCAGTAGCAGTAGCAGTAGCAGTAGCAGTAGCAGTAGTTGTTGTAGTAGTAGTAGTAGTAGTAGTAGTAGTAGTAGTAGTAGTAGTAGTAGTAGTAGTAGTAGTAGTAGTAGTAGTAGTAGTAGTAGTAGTAGTAGTAGTAGTAGTAGTAGTAGTAGTAGTAGTAGTAGTAGTAGTAGTAGTAGTAGTAGTAGTAGTAGTAGTAGTAGTAGTAGTAGTAGTAGTAGTAGTAGTAGTAGTAGTAGTAGTAGTAGTAGTAGTAGTAGTAGTAGTAGTAGTAGTAGTAGTAGTAGTAGTAGTAGTAGTAGTAGTAGTAGTAGTAGTAGTAGTAGTAGTAGTAGTAGTAGTAGTAGTAGTAGTAGTAGTAGTAGTAGTAGTAGTAGTAGTAGTAGTAGTAGTAGTAGTAGTAGTAGTAGTAGTAGTAGTAGTAGTAGTAGTAGTAGTAGTAGTAGTAGTAGTAGTAGTAGTAGTAGTAGTAGTAGTAGTAGTAGTAGTAGTAGTAGTAGTAGTAGTAGTAGTAGTAGTAGTAGTAGTAGTAGTAGTAGTAGTAGTAGTAGTAGTAGTAGTAGTAGTAGTAGTAGTAGTAGTAGTAGTAGTAGTAGTAGTAGTAGTAGTAGTAGTAGTAGTAGTAGTAGTAGTAGTAGTAGTAGTAGTAGTAGTAGTAGTAGTAGTAGTAGTAGTAGTAGTAGTAGTAGTAGTAGTAGTAGTAGTAGTAGTAGTAGTAGTAGTAGTAGTAGTAGTAGTAGTAGTAGTAGTAGTAGTAGTAGTAGTAGTAGTAGTAGTAGTAGTAGTAGTAGTAGTAGTAGTAGTAGTAGTAGTAGTAGTAGTAGTAGTAGTAGTAGTAGTAGTAGTAGTAGTAGTAGTAGTAGTAGTAGTAGTAGTAGTAGTAGTAGTAGTAGTAGTAGTAGTAGTAGTAGTAGTAGTAGTAGTAGTAGTAGTAGTAGTAGTAGTAGTAGTAGTAGTAGTAGTAGTTAGTAGTAGTAGTAGTAGTAGTAGTAGTAGTAGTAGTAGTAGTAGTAGTAGTAGTAGTAGTAGTAGTAGTAGTAGTAGTTAGTAGTACTACTACTATTAACTAGTATTAATGATAAATTAGATAATATTAAAAAACTAATTGCAACTACCACTCATGACTCCAATAATAATATGAAATTATCATATGCTGACTCACTGAAATCTATTTCTAATTTATCTACTCAACTAAAATCTTCATTAGAAACAAATAATAATTATAATCAAGCTTCTAATAATAGTTCTAATATAGTAGTTTTTGATAATATACCTCAACTAAATAATAATATGAATAATCTTCAATCAATTTTTCAATTATTTAAATTAGATATTAGTATAATTACTAATGCTAAATTTCATTTTAGTTCTGCCATTATTACTCTTAATTCTACCTTTTCTAGAGATCTAATATTATCTTCTACTAATCTATTGCGAAATTCTGATTTCAAAAACTTATTCGTTCACCCTTTGTTAACACCTGAAGTTAAACAATTCAAACATATTTCTTACCATGCTTTAAAAAGCAAATTAATTCAAGGTTATAAATGTGTTTTAAACCGAAGAAATAATAAATATGAATTAAGAAATATTATAAATAGTGATGGTTCTGATGTAATTGACTGGAGTGGTAATCCTTATATACCATGTGATAATACATTTAATGAATGGAAAATATCATTTAATAGTTATATAAGTGATATCAAAAATAAATCTTCTGATCCACAATCAGCTTGACTAAATGTGTCTACTAAGTTCTACCACCCTACAATTTCATTAATAAATGCTCGTTCCGTTAAGGCAAATTTGATTTTCATTCTTGATTTTATTAATGAATTTAATCATGACATCATAGCATTAACGGAAACATGGTTTAATGAAAACGACTGTGCAGTCATTTCTTCATTAAAATCAACAGATTATAATTTTATTCAAGCTAATCGTGTGTGTGGTCGTACGGGTGGTGGAGTAGGTATACTGTATAAAAAAAGTATTGAACTTGTCAATTCAAGATTATTTGACTTACCTAATAGTGAATGTTTAATTTCAAACTTTAAATTAAATTTTTGCAATAATTTTAAATTAATTGTAATTTATAGACCTCCAAGTAATGCTTATTCTTCTTTCATTGATTGTTTTTTTGAACTTGTTTCCCACATCTCTCTTACTAATACCGTTATTTTAGGAGATTTCAATTTTCATATTGGATCTGATAATACTGCTGCTCTCTCTTTTAATAATATTTTACAATCTTTATCTTTAACTCAACATGTATCTGAAAGGACACATATATCTAATAATATTCTTGATTTAATTATCAGTTCCAGTTTTCATCTAAATTATTTAACAATTCTTCCAATTAAATTTCTTATTTCTGATCATTATGCTGTTTCATTCATTCTGAACGTTAATATTAACTGCAATTCAAATCGAACGATTAGCTACAGAAATATTCGCAATATTGATTATGAATCTTTTAGTACTGATATCAAGTATCATACTAGCTCCAATTTCAACAATATATCTATATCTTTTTTAGATCAAATTCTTACTTTTCTACTGAATAAATATGCTCCTTCTAAAAATAAAGTAGTTAGTGATCGTACTAATGAATGGTTCTCGAATGATAATTTATATATCAAACGCCAAATGAGAAAAGCTGAAAGAGTGTTCAATAAAAACTCAACATCGTTTAACATGATAAATTTAAAAAAGTTAAAATTATCTTTTAAAAGGAGTATAACTTCTACTTAAAAAGAATTTTACAAAAATAAAATTTTAAATTGTGGTAATAACATGGGCAAGCTTTATGCTTTCACTAATTCTCTTCTAGGTAAATCTCATCACAAATCTTATCCTAATATTCCTGATGATATTTTATGTAATAATTTTAGTGATTTTTTTCATTTCTAAAATTGATATTATTTACTCAGTCATTAATATAAATCAATACAATTATTTGAATAATTCCTCTGAAAATTCTCAAAATACTCATTTAAATCAAACTCCTACTCTTACTCATTTTACGCTCCCTTCTAATGTTGACATCTATAATCTTTTAGTTACGGCTTCTTCTGCTTCTCCCTCTGATTCTCTGCCTCTTACTGTGATGAAATCTTTAGCTAACACACTCACTCCACTTTTTTCTTCAATCATTAATCAATCCCTTATTACAGGTGTTATTCCTTCTATTTTAAAACATTCTATTATTACTCCTATTTTAAAGAAAAATAGTCTTAATATAAATGAACTTTCAAACTTTCGCCCTATTGCTCAACTACCTTTAATCTCTAAAATTCTCGAAAAAATTGTTTTTAAACAGATAACTACTTTTATTGATTTTAATAACTTATCCTGTAACTTACAAAGTGCTTTTAGAAAGAACCACAGTACAGAAACTGCGATAACTCTTATACTAAATGATATATATATACATCTTTAGATAGAAATAAGAAAATTCAGATTCTACTTCTAGATCTGTCATCTGCCTTTGATACGCTATCTTTTGATATCCTTTCAGATAGACTTTTAGACATTGGTATATCTTCAACTGCTCATGATTTCTTAATTGGATTTGTCACTAATAGAACTTTTTCTGTTAAGATCAATAACTCTTATTCTAAATCTCAATCATTTAAGTACGGGGTTCCGCAAGGATCCGTCTTAGGTCCACTACTATTCTCTATATATCTGAACCCAATAACTAATATCATCAAATCATTTAAAACATTAAGATTTCATCTCTATGCTGATGATATTCTTATTTATTCTGTTAATAGTAGATTGGTCATGAATAATGAGCTAGTTGAATGTGCCAATCAAGTGAATAAATGGCTACTTATGAACAAACTTCTACTTAATACTTCTAAAACTGAATTACTGAACTTACCGCATAACTTTAATAACTTCACTGATGTATTTATTGATAATATTAGGATTATTCCATCACTAAAAATTAAATATCTTGGTATTACTATTGATAATAAATTGAATTTTGATGATCATATGTCAACTGTTTGCAAGAAAGCAAATTTTCATTTATATAATATACGCTATATAAGAAAGTTCATTAGCAAAGACCTCACTACGATGCTAATTAAAGCAATGGTATTTTCGTCGACTAATTATTGTAATTCGATATATTTAGGTCTATCCAAAAAATTGAATAAATGTATCTATAGAATTGATCATTCGGCAGTACGATTAATCTATCAACAACCTTTATTTGATCACTCGAGTGTTACATTGCGTCAACATAATCTTAATATTCTCAACAATATTAATAGAAGCAAATATAGAATTCTATGTATAATTCACAAATCACTCACTGCAGGTCCTTCATATATTAGAACTTGCCTATCAGTTAAAGTGCCTATCTGTCGTGAACTTCGATCATCTAATGATGTATACTGCTTATAAGTCAAGAAATCAGTGAAAACAGTAACTTCCAAGAGAGCCTTTCAATACTATGCGCCGCCACTATGGAATTCTCTTCCCTTGGAAATAAGAATGATTCCTAATCACGATACCTTTAAATTTAATTTAAAACGTTATTTATTCAATATTGAAAAGTCTTAATTTATTATTTTTACGTTATTTATGTTATGTATGTTATTGATATGTTTTTATTTTCCATATGACATTATATCATATGGTTTTTTTTTTATATATTAATAACCAATATTGTATTTTGCAATGTACAGTTTATAATAATATTAATTATTATTTTGTTTATATTCAATTATGTTATTTTTGTTTGTTTGCTTTGTTACACTCTTGAGAACGCCTGGTGTGTTATTTGCAGTGTTCAAATAAATCGTTTTGATTGATTGATTGATTGATAGTAGTAGTAGTAGTAGTAGTAGTAGTAGTAGTAGTAGTAGTAGTAGTAGTAGTAGTAGTAGTAGTAGTAGTAGTAGTAGTAGTAGTAGTAGTAGTAGTAGTAGTAGTAGTAGTAGTAGTAGTAGTAGTAGTAGTAGTAGTAGTAGTAGTAGTAGTAGTAGTAGTAGTAGTAGTAGTAGTAGTAGTAGTAGTAGTAGTAGTAGTAGTAGTAGTAGTAGTAGTAGTAGTAGTAGTAGTAGTAGTAGTAGTAGTAGTAGTAGTAGTAGTAGTAGTAGTAGTAGTAGTAGTAGTAGTAGTAGTAGTAGTAGTAGTAGTAGTAGTAGTAGTAGTAGTAGTAGTAGTAGTAGTAGTAGTAGTAGTAGTAGTAGTAGTAGTAGTAGTAGTAGTAGTAGTAGTAGTAGTAGTAGTAGTAGTAGTAGTAGTAGTAGTAGTAGTAGTAGTAGTAGTAGTAGTAGTAGTAGTAGTAGTAGTAGTAGTAGTAGTAGTAGTAGTAGTAGTAGTAGTAGTAGTAGTAGTAGTAGTAGTAGTAGTAGTAGTAGTAGTAGTAGTAGTAGTAGTAGTAGTAGTAGTAGTAGTAGTAGTAGTAGTAGTAGTAGTAGTAGTAGTAGTAGTAGTAGTAGTAGTAGTAGTAGTAGTAGTAGTAGTAGTAGTAGTAGTAGTAGTAGTAGTAGTAGTAGTAGTAGTAGTAGTAGTAGTAGTAGTAGTAGTAGTAGTAGTAGTAGTAGTAGTAGTAGTAGTAGTAGTAGTAGTAGTAGTAGTAGTAGTAGTAGTAGTAGTAGTAGTAGTAGTAGTAGTAGTAGTAGTAGTAGTAGTAGTAGTAGTAGTAGTAGTAGTAGTAGTAGTAGTAGTAGTAGTAGTAGTAGTAGTAGTAGTAGTAGTAGTAGTAGTAGTAGTAGTAGTAGTAGTAGTAGTAGTAGTAGTAGTAGTAGTAGTAGTAGTAGTAGTAGTAGTAGTAGTAGTAGTAGTAGTAGTAGTAGTAGTAGTAGTAGTAGTAGTAGTAGTAGTAGTAGTAGTAGTAGTAGTAGTAGTAGTAGTAGTAGTAGTAGTAGTAGTAGTAGTAGTAGTAGTAGTAGCAGTAGCAGTAGCAGTAGCAGTAGCAGTAGCAGTAGCAGTAGCAGTAGCAGTAGCAGTAGCAGTAGCAGTAGTAGTAGTAGTAGTAGTAGTAGTAGTAGTAGTAGTAGTAGTAGTAGTAGTAGTAGTAGTAGTAGTAGTAGTAGTAGTAGTAGTAGTAGTAGTAGTAGTAGTAGTAGTAGTAGTAGTAGTAGTAGTAGTAGTAGTAGTAGTAGTAGTAGTAGCAGTAGTAGTAGTAGTAGTATATAATAATAATAATAATAAACGACAATTTGGTAAGTATATTTATTGAATAAACATTTACCTAAGTTCCAACACTTTCATTATTCCGCAACTTAAGACCTGCGTTTAAGACATTTCATTACTAAACTTTTATTCGCCACTTTCTTATTCTGTACACGTCTAAAAGATGATCTGCTTTGAGATTTTGAGGATTTTCTTGCTTTCTTTGACTTCCTGATAACTGAACGTCTTTTAGACGCCACTGTCTTCTTCTGTGTACGTCTAATAGATGATCTGCTTCGAGATTTTGAGGATTTTCTTGCTTTCTTTGGCTTCCTGATAACTGAACGTCTTTCAGATGCCACTCTCTTCTTTTGTACACATCTAATAGATGACCTGCTTCGAGATTTTGAGGATTGTCTTGCTTTCGTTGGCTTCCTGATAACTGAACGTCTTTTAGATGCCACTCTCTTCTTCTGTACACTTCTAATAGATGACTTGTTTCGAGATTTAGAGGATTTTCTTGCTTTCTTTGGCTTCCTGATAACTGAACGTCTTTCAGATGCCACTATCTTCTTTTGTACACATCTAATAGATGACCTGCTTTGAGATTTTGAGGATTTTCTTGCTTTCGTTGGCTTCCTGATAACTGAAAGTCTTTTAGACGTCACTCTCTTCTTCTGTACACATCTAATGGATGACCTGCTTCATTTTGAGGATTGTCTTGCTTTCGTTGGCTTCCTGATAACTGAACGTCTTTTAGATGCCACTCTCTTCTTCTGTACACTTCTAATAGATGACTTGTTTCGAGATTTTGAGGATTTTCTTGGTTTCTTTGGCTTCCTGATAACTGAACGTCTTTCAGATGCCACTATCTTCTTTTGTACACATCTAATAGATATCCGGCTTCGAGATTTTGAAGATTTTCTTGCTTTCTTTGGCTTCCTGATAACTGAACGTCTTTTAGACGCCATTCTCTTTGAGGAAACGGCCGTTTTCTTAACTGAGGCCCTCTTGCATATGTTCTTTTTCATTGTACGTGACTTCAACATTGGTACTTTTGACATTTTCTTACATCTTCTGTTTACGTTGTTTACCATCTTGTTGTAGAGAAGCGGTTGGTTAATTGTATTTATTTGTATTTATGATTAGTATTAATAATTCAATTGCGATATCGGTGCTTTAAAGTAATTAGGCAATCAATTAAGTGATTTTATTTATTAGCAATTTTTAATATTCGTATATTTGAATTACACAAAAAAAACTAAAAAAAAAATTAAAATGCGATAAAATTATTGTTTATTTATTAACAATTTCGATTTAATTTTAATCCTATCGGAAAAGTAAATCTACTACTACTACTACTACTACTACTACTACTACTACTACTACTACTACTACTACTACTACTACTACTACTACTACTACTAGTACTACTACTACTACTACTACTACTACTACTACTACTACTACTACTACTACTACTACTACTACTACTACTACTACTACTACTACTACTACTACTACTACTACTACTACTACTACTACTACTACTACTACTACTACTACTACTACTACTACTACTACTACTACTACTACTACTACTACTACTACTACTACTACTACTACTACTACTACTACTACTACTACTACTACTACTACTACTACTACTACTACTACTACTACTACTACTACTACTACTACTACTACTACTACTACTACTACTACTACTACTACTACTACTACTACTACTACTACTACTACTACTACTACTACTACTACTACTACTACTACTACTACTACTACTACTACTACTACTACTACTACTACTACTACTACTACTACTACTACTACTACTACTACTACTACTACTACTACTACTACTACTACTACTACTACTACTACTACTACTACTACTACTACTACTACTACTACTACTACTACTACTACTAATACTACTACTACTACTACTACTACTACTACTACTACTACTACTACTACTACTACTACTACTACTACTACTACTACTACTACTACTAATACTACTACTACTACTACTACTACTACTACTACTACTACTACTACTACTACTACTACTACTACTACTCAGGGCCGGCTTAAGGGGGGGGCAAATCGGGCAATTGCCCGGGGCCCCAAATTTTGGGGGGCCCATGAATTATTTGAGAAATTTTTTTTACTATTTATATGAAAAAAAAAATTGTCTTAACTATTTTTCTTATATATTATTAATTCTAATTAACAAAATAAAAATAATATAATAAATTAATTAAATATGAGTCATTTAGGCCGATTTGAAGAGTGAATTTTACAAAAATTTCTAAATTGACACGAAGATATGGTGGAAACAGCTACATGAAGATTTTGGAGCACATGCTAATAGTGATAACATAGATCTTCTCACACATCTCTGATTGTTAGATAAAATAGTATGAAACCGATTGATACATAATTGTTTGATAAACTAGAAGGTGATAAATGATAAACGTATTAAGGTATTATTAACCATAGTTAAATCTTAACAATTTATAATTCTATAATTAGTTTACAAAACAAAAGTATACTTTTTTTTATTAAAATTAAATATATTTTATAAGATATATTTTAACTATGATTTCTGATATTTGTAAAGGATTATATTGATTATAAATTACGAAAAAAACGATATTCTATATAGATTTATAATTGTTATAGTAATTAAAAAAATAGATATTTTCGAAATAATTTTTCTCAAAATAATTAACTTTCTCTATCTTATGCTCGTATTAATCAAATGTGTATATTCTCATAATGTATATATATTATTATAGTTGTATTATTACACATAATATATATATATATATATATATATATATATATATATAATAGTTTTAATTTAAATAGGATTATTCTGATTTAGGTTATTCCTATAGTATTGTTAATAATTTCTATTGATGAAATGGAATTATGTACATAAAATGATTATCTTTTTCAACATACTATAATTACAGAAAGATATTATATTTATTGAAACAGATATTATTTATAAATATATATATATATATATATATATATATATATATATAACATACATATAATACTAAAGGCATTTTTGCAATTATCCACCTATTACTTGCAAATGAATGTTTAGATTGACATCACCCTCATCTATCTATTTACAAATAAATACACACAATGGCGATATTCTTATTGGAGAATAGGTGATATGTTATCACTGATAACTACATAATTGAAGAAATAAAAAATTCAAAATATTATATTATATATCAGTGTACTCAATTCCATATATATCACATCGATATATATTATCGTTATTTATATCAAGTTAGGTAGGTAGTATAGCCTACTATTATTATATAGGTATTTATTGATTTACGACGTATTGTACGTTGAGATTCATTATCACTGATAATTTATCAGTTATAATTTATCACATTGGTCAATATTTAGCTACCGATCTATTAGAATTTTTTCAATAATAATATAATTATAATAGATTATAGAGCTCAAAGTTATGAAAATTCCAGCATATGTCTGTAAGATTCAATGACATGAAATATATTATAATAACCATAGTCCATTGTCAATATGGATTCACATATCTACACTGTGTATTCCTTAAATCTGGTTGGGCAAAATGCCGTTAAATCTTCGACAAGTGTAGCAATATTCTTTGCCTTCATCCAAAATCAATATAATTTATTTAGCCAAACTATATAAAGAATATATTAACATATAGATTAAAGAAGAATATAATATTTTTTATTAAAAGCATTAGCGAATATAAAATGGTGATCGCAAGCAGATTCTGTTAGTGCAGTCTCTTGAGGACTTCTTATAATTACATAATTTATATCTGATATTATATATGTTAAAATATAACTTAAATTACATTACTAGAGTCAACGTATTTATTCAATGAAATGCAATTTTAGAATTTGAGACTTCAATATAATGAAAACCGTGGAGCTAATTACTTTGTAGAATAAAGTCGATCAGAAAAGTATTGCAATAGGTTACATTGAGATAATAGCGGTAATACAAAATATTGATGCACTCTATAAATCAGTGGTTCCCAACCTATGGGTCATGACTCATGAGTCATGACCCATACTTGGGTCATTGAGTATTTTGTGTAGGTCCTGATCCAATTTCTAAAAAAATAATATAAATGCTTTTATATGCAAATTGGATTTATGGTCGAGAAAAATTTAAGATGGAAATATATATTTAAATATATGTATATTAATTTGTATATGATTATTTTATGATTAAAGTATAATAATAACAAAATAAAATTTGTCATTGGGTCATGGTATATATTTTTAATTAAGAATTATAAAAAAGGGTCACGGTGAAAAAAGGTTGGTAACCACTGCTCTAAATATATATGCGAGAAAAAAAATTATTATGAGGAGTTGATTAAAGTATACAAACAAATTACAAAATAATTAGTATAATGATAACATATGATAAAATTGAAGAGTTATAAATATTAGTTTTTGCCAAAATGGCCCATTTAATATGTTATTAAATTATTATGGGGCCCATACGTTTTTTTTGCCCGGGGCCCATAGTATGCTTAAGCCGGCCCTGCTACTACTACTACTACTACTACTACTACTACTACTACTACTACTACTACTACTACTACTACTACTACTACTACCACTACTACTACTAATACTACTATTAAATTTAAATTAATACTAAATAATACTAAAATAAATATTTGAGACAAATCTTTCCAAATACCCGAAAATTAAAGATTTGAACCGAACCAAAAAAAAAGATTTGATATTTGAAATCTTACAGCACTACTATATATCTATACTAATATATATATATATATATATGTATATATATATATATATATATATAGTCATAAAATAATCGATATTTATTTTATTATATTATAATTTAAATTATTTTTATTTTTTACCAATCTTTATATAATACAGTTTTCATTGTACTTATAAAACAGATTATTTATTGAAAATTTCACACAATATTTAATATATATAATTGCATTTGAATTAGTAAAATAATTAATAAAAAAATCAAACAAATGCAGTATTTGAAGACCGACATATATGTCCGGTATACCGGATAAGTTGTACCCGGATATTACTAGCATTTCCGGGTTATGAATAACCCTAAATACATTGTGTTTACGTTCCTCGTTACATTAATTAATTATACAACGAATTACAGTGTATATAATTGGATTAAATTAAATATATAAATATATCAATATTTATACAATTTTATGATTTATTAATTATATTTTAAAAACAACGATGTAAATATAATGTTCAATTATTGTTATTGTTGTTATTGTTATTGTTATTGTTAGTGTTATTTTATTTGGTGGAGTCCTTTCATCACATCCAGAAACCTAAATGAAGTTTTCACATATATGGCTATAATGTCCCTTCGAAGCCGATCTCATGTTAAGGCATCCATGGTTTTAACGAGAGCCGATAATTTATTTATAAAAAATTATATAAGATCACTTCTAAATAATATTTTAAGACCCATTTTATAAAATTAATTAATGTTCCGGACGAGACTCGAACCCGAGACCTACTGCTTGTGTGTCTGACGCATAGATTTGTATTTGATCTAGTAAACTATAACTCTATAGTCTGATGCCTTAGCCAACTGAGCCACACACGCAGTTATCATTAACATGAACAGTAAACACAATGATTATAAGATATTCGTTCGGAAGTGTTGCAGTAAAATGGTGGTGTAATATAAAACAGGTTAACGCGTTCTATTTTCGTTGGATTTACTATATTGCCGAAATGTTTTCTGAAAGTAAACTTTACGTGCACACTGACACGTATTCATACACTATTCTTACCCTATTCTTACACTATTCTTACACTATTCTTACACTATTCTTAAACTATTCTTACACTATTCTTACACTATTCTTACACTATTCTTACCCTATTCTTACACTATTCTTACACTATTCATACACTATTCTTACACTATTCTTACACTATTCTTACACTATTCTTAAACTATTCTTACACTATTCTTACACTATTCTTACACTATTCTTACCCTATTCTTACACTATTCTTACACTATTCTTACCCTATTCTTACACTATTCTTACACTATTCATACACTATTCTTACACTATTCTTACACTATTCTTACACTATTCTTAAACTATTCTTACACTATTCTTACACTATTCTTACACTATTCTTACCCTATTCTTACACTATTCTTACACTATTCTTACCCTATTCTTACACTATTCTTACACTATTCTTACACTATTCTTACACTATTCTTACACTATTCTTACCCTATTCTTACACTATTCTTACACTATTCATACACTATTCTTACACTATTCTTACACTAATCTTACACTATTCTTACACTATTCTTACCCTATTCTTACACTATTCTTACACTATTCTTACACTATTCTTACACTATTCTTACCCTATTCTTACACTATTCTTACACTATTCTTACACTATTCTTACCCTATTCTTACACTATTCTTACACTATTCATACACTATTCTTACACTATTCTTACACTATTCTTACACTATTCTTACACTATTCTTACCCTATTCTTACACTATTCTTACACTATTCTTACACTATTCTTACATTATTCTTACCCTATTCTTACACTATTCTTACCCTATTCTTACACTATTCTTACACTATTCATACACTATTCTTACACTATTCTTACACTATTCTTACACTATTCTTACACTATTCTTACACTATTCTTACCCTATTCTTACACTATTCTTACACTATTCATACACTATTCTTACACTATTCTTACACTATTCTTACACTATTCTTACACTATTCTTACACTATTCTTACACTATTCTTACACTATTATTACACTATTCTTACACTATTCTTACACTATTCTTACACTATTCTTACACTATTCTTACACTATTCTTACCCTATTCTTACCCTATTCTTACACTATTCTTACACTATTCTTACACTATTCTTACACTATTCTTACACTATTCTTACCCTATTCTTACACTATTCTTACACTATTCATACACTATTCTTACACTATTCTTACACTAATCTTACACTATTCTTACACTATTCTTACCCTATTCTTACACTATTCTTACACTATTCTTACACTATTCTTACACTATTCTTACACTATTCTTACCCTATTCTTACACTATTCTTACACTATTCATACACTATTCTTACACTATTCTTACACTAATCTTACACTATTCTTACACTATTCTTACCCTATTCTTACACTATTCTTACACTATTCTTACACTATTCTTACACTATTCTTACCCTATTCTTACACTATTCTTACACTATTCTTACACTATTCTTACCCTATTCTTACACTATTCTTACACTATTCATACACTATTCTTACACTATTCTTACACTATTCTTACACTATTCTTACACTATTCTTACCCTATTCTTACACTATTCTTACACTATTCTTACACTATTCTTACATTATTCTTACCCTATTCTTACACTATTCTTACCCTATTCTTACACTATTCTTACACTATTCATACACTATTCTTACACTATTCTTACACTATTCTTACACTATTCTTACACTATTCTTACACTATTCTTACCCTATTCTTACACTATTCTTACACTATTCATACACTATTCTTACACTATTCTTACACTATTCTTACACTATTCTTACACTATTCTTACACTATTCTTACACTATTCTTACACTATTCTTACACTATTCTTACACTATTCTTACACTATTCTTACACTATTCTTACACTATTCTTACCCTATTCTTACACTATTCTTACACTATTCTTACCCTATTCTTACACTATTCTTACACTATTCTTACACTATTCTTACACTATTCTTACACTATTCTTACACTATTCTTACACTATTCTTACACTATTCATACACTATTCTTACACTATTCTTACACTATTCTTACACTATTCTTACACTATTATTACACTATTCTTACACTATTCTTACACTATTCTTACACTATTCTTACACTATTCTTACACTATTCTTACACTATTCTTACACTATTAGCAGGCAAATATTCCGGCGATACGATCCCATGTACGACATACATGGTACGTGCATCTAAAGTAAGATATACTTCGAGGTAAGCGTGACTCATGGTTAATGAGTCATGAACCATGGACCATGAATCATGGTCCATGGTGCATGTATTAATTATATGTATTTATATCATTATTTATATTTATTAATTTATATATTTTATAAAATAAATTTAATTGAACCACTAACTTTTATTTTTACCTACATAAATGTATATGTATTAATAACACAATGTTATAATATATATATATATGTATATATATATATATATATATATATACATATATATATATATATATATATATATTGAATGCCACTACTTTTTAATTGATAAATCTATGAATATATATGTTGTTGATAAATCATTAAACAAAATATAGACTTAACATATTATTTAATAACATTTGTTTATTTATATAGATAACAAATGACAGCAACCTATGACAAGTCAACATTGCAATATATTGCACACACATATCACTATAGTGAGTGAGGTATACAGTGAGTGAGGTATCATAACTCAGAGACTGAAATATTATAATTTAAGGGGGTATCCCACTACCAGTAATTCAGGCAACTTGCCGGAAATATAGTAACTTTATAACGATTTTCTAACAAGTTAACTACAATTGTAGTGAGATACCCCTTACTTTCCGGCAACTTAACAGAAATATTATAACTTTAAAGGAGGTAACCCACTACTACTTTAAAACATATTGTTTTAAAGTTACTATATTTCCGGCAAATTGCCGACATACTGGTAGTGGGATACCCCGCTAAATTATACATATTACAATACAGCCGTATATAACTCTAGTATGCGGTAGAGTGACACCTGTATACCTTTATATGTACATATCGGTATACTACTTTGTTATTAAAGTCAGACATGTTTTATCACTGCAATAATATAAATATATACCAAGTTATAGCAGGGAGTTATAGATATCACGTAGAAATGCAGTAATTATATAGTATATATATAAAGTATATATACATACTATATATTGGTAAAGTATCGATATCATATAATTATGTATAGCAAATCCTAACGTATACGAATACAAATATTATATATATATATATATATAAATTATTTAATATATATATATATACATTATACAACGCGTGTACGATTTATGTAAACAATTAATATAGATATATTCGCTGTCGGTATATGTTAAATCCACATGCTGCCTATTTGTGTAGGGCGCATGTGCGACACGTGCTTCCCGTGCTTTATCGCCCGCTTTATCGCCCGCTTTTTTAATAAAACGTGCGACGCAGACGTTCAAAACACATAAACAAACACAGTAGAAGGAATCTCATTATTATTGTAACATGTCGTAGACTATAGGCGTCGTCGTCGTAATAATCGGAACCCACTTCAGTCCCACTCCCGTGTGTAAACAATGCATTAATGTTATGCCCCTCTATTGCCTGCAACTCAGGAATCCATAGATTCCGTACCCTCTATATATATGGTTATTTAGGACCTAGTTCAGAGAAATACTTTTAAGTAGGCACATTATTACGTATACGCATATAACACACATATATGTGTGTTATATACACACACACACATACCCACACACATACACACCTTCACGAACACACACATACACACATACACACACACCTTCACGCACACACGCATACACACGCATACATACACACGCATACACTGTAAACATACACGCTATAGCTACTACTAAGTGTAGGACACTTAAACCTCCGTCGCCATGTTTGTTTTAGATGTCACAGTTATGTGAAGTAAACAAACTAACGATAATATAGACATTCCGATATCTTATAAGGTCAATAAGGTCGACATTTTATCATTATAAAAGGAGTTTCGCACCAACTCGAACGCAATTATTAACTCTAATAATTAAAGGTTAAAGTTTAACTCTAATATTTCGATCTGATAAAGTTAAACTTTAACCTCTAATTATTAGAGTTAATAATTGCGTTCGAGTTGGTGTGAAACTCCTTTTATAATAATAATTATTATTTATTAGAAATTTGTTATCTCTTTATTTTAATGTATACATATACGTGTTTACTTATCCATGTCCTTACCTCCCTGTCCTTACTTAGGATTCGAAATTAGGTGCGATATTTTCTAATATTGTCTCTCTTACATTACTATGATGATGATGGTGATAATGGTTTATTATACATAAATAAATATATAATAGCGAGCGCTATTCTCGAATGTGTTTTAAGTATATCGTATCGTATCGTTACAATAAAATACTATATCGTATAGGTTGCCGTGTACGACTAACTAACTACATTCGATGTATACGAGAGGTAGCCCGCTTACATCGACACCTTACACGCACACCGCTTACAGCGAACACGCACACATCGGAGTGTTATGGGTGGCGGACGTGTAAATAGAATCGCTGTAGAATTGTTTTAAAAAGTGTGCATCAAAGTCGCGCTTCCGTGAAATGTGCGCCGAGGTAATAAAACTAGATGTTTATTTATACGATGCGTGTTGTGATGTAACGTTCAGGGAATACCCGCACACACACACACACACACACATATATATATATATATATATATATATATACATATATATATATATATATATATATGAATATATGCATGTATATATACAGTTAACTTACAGTATTTCAGAATAATATAGATTATCTTCCTTATATATAGAGGGACCGATTAAATGTGTCGGATATTAGCAATGGTGAACTTTATTATATAGCGGCTTTAATAAGATATGAATATATATATATATATATGTATATATGTATATATGTATATATCTCTCTATTTATTACGCATAACACTGCTGTTATATACCATGGTCATGCCTAACTTATGATATTATTACATATATATATATATATATATATATGATGAATGCAAGTTATGCATATAGACTTATCGATGATATCGACCAAGCATACTAAACACTGCCAGCCAGCCAGCCACAGCTACATATACGAGTGCATTAATGAACCAGGGAGTACGGTTACGCGCTCGTGTTGAAACAATGCAACTATCCGATGACGAAAGCTTTCAGTCGGTATTATGTCACCGCTGCGTAACATATTGCGTAATAGGCATGAGATGACGTCATCGTGATGCTAGTGTTACGTCAGAGGAGATGTGCGCATGCGAGTATGCACGCAGTGTGATGTGTGTGCGTACGGAGTGTAATGTATGATGGTGTAGTGTATTAGTGTGTTAATGTAGCTATTCAAATAAATAATACTAACTATTAACCTAGCTATTAATAGCTTTAATATCTATTAATAGCTTTAATATCTATTAATAGATGTTATAAGCTGGGGAGGTCACACTTAGGCAGCGAATATTCGCTACGATCTACACTGAGAAAAATAAGCTAGTCAAATTTACTAGTTTGATAGTCATTTCAATAAATACCATAGTCATTCGCGATTTAGGTAAGAAATTGATATATAACTATAGTCAAAATAAATTGACTCGTAATTCTAGTCATTATTTTTTTATATTGGTCAAATTTACTAGTGTACTAGTAATTTCAATAAATACCATAGTCATTCTTGATTTAGATTAGTCATTGATATATAATTATAGTCAACATAAATTAACTCATAATTCTAGTCATTATTTAACAAAAATACAGTCAAATTTACTAGTATACTAGTAATTTCAATAAATACCATAGTCTTAAAGATTTATATTTTTCATTATATTCCTATATATATATATATATATATATATATATATTACTATCCTGTAAGTTAAGTATTATTTTTATTTAGTAGTTAAGTATAACTATAGTATTTTGTATTATAACAAACATATATTGTTATATATATATATATATAACTATTGTTATTTGTATTTTCTAACAAACATAATAGTTATCAAACTAATATTAGTATTAACATATTTTAATAAAAACATAATAAATAATAATTGACTTTATTCATAATTAATAATAGTTTGTATTCATGAATGGCTATCTAATAACAGAATACACCTAAATATTGAAAAGTTAAATTTTATATTATTTCAAAGATCTGAGACAGATATCATAATATTATATTTATACATATACAAATTAATGATTTAATTATAAAGTAATCATATTATATTTTATTTTTGTGTATATTTATAGGTGAAATTCTCAACTGGAAAGTAGTATAATAGAACAATGTAAACATGTGAGTATATTATATATGCTATTATGAGGCTATTACTGTTAGCTGGGCGTTACTATTAACTATATTGTGTGTGTCAAAAGCATTCCTAAATTGGGTAAAATCCAATATATTGGATAGGATTATATATTGAATGAATATATTATATATAATATAATCATACATGGATCTTTAAGATCATCTTAACCATATACTCTTAGAGTAGCTATATGATATGTAGACTATATCATAGACTCTATGAAGCATAGAAATTATGATAGAGCTAGAGAGAAATATTTTTCTCGTATAGTAATATTACTCTATTAGATAGTATCTAGCTATATGATTTTAACGTAGTTCCATAGTTGTATCAACGAATTTCCCTGATGTAGTTAATAGTTAAAACTTATTGATATTTGTATCGTGCTGGAAGAAAAAAACTAACTTGATTGAATGACATATTTTTTCTAAACTTAAGTCCTTACACTTATATCATCAACTTAAGTTCGACTTTCGAAGTTGCTAAATTAAGTTGAACTTAAGTTACATATTTATTTTATTTTATTTTTAAATATTTTATTGACTACAAAATCACGTGGTGGTTATGGGCGTCATGAGAAGGAAACAAAAATAAAATAAATAAAGTACAATAAAAATAAAGGAAAAGGGAGGGTAGGTTACAATGTTAATAGGTGCGTGGAGAGTTTACATTTAAATAGTGACAAGGATTTCAAACACCTAATGTCATATGGTAGAGAATTCCAGTATTTTGGAGCTACCACAGAGAAAGCAGATTCAGAGTGAGCAGAGATAGTCGAGCGTTGCACAATTTTCATCGTGTGACATTTCCTGCTAGCTCGACTAAGGGTATGCATACTGATCAAGTCAGCTAAGTACTCGGGAGATCTAAGATGTATCACCTTATGGGTGATGCATAGTAGTCTGTACCTGCAGAGATACCTAAACTTATGCCAGCCGATTGATCGCATTAGGGTCGATATTGATACTATTGAAGAGAACTTCAGTTTATATAGGGTGCGTATAGCACGTCGTTGTATCTTCTCAAGTTTAAGCATAAGCTTTAGGGGTAGATTGCATAGAAGTTAGCAGCAGTATATGAGTCTACTGAAGACTAGCGAGTGTATTAGACTTTTAGTCATTGAAAAATTCAATTTATTACGTGATTTTCTAATATTGTAAAGAAAATAGTTGGCATTGCGAATCATTATAGATATGTGGTCAGAGTAATCAAGGTGGGAGTTGATGGTGAAACCAATAGTTGTTATGGATTGTGATGTAGGGAGAGCTAGTAGAAAGGGGTGGGTGATGATTAGGGGGTAGGTAGGTCTGGAGATAATTATGGTGTCAGTTTTGGTCATGTTAAGTGATAGGAAATTATGGGAGAACCAGTCAGTAAGTTCTGTGAGGCAGTTAAAAATAGACAGTTGAATTGAGTTGGAGTCACAGGAAATGGGAAAAGAAGTATAAATTTGTAGATCATCTGCAAAGAGATGGTAGTGAATGTAAGGATATTTACGAAATATGGATTGTATGGGTAAAATATAAATAATAAAAAGTAAAGGACCAAGCACGGAGCCTTGTGGAACACCACGAGTGCTGATAAACGGGGTAGAGAAGGATGAGTTAATTTTCACTGAAGAGGACCTTAACGAAAAGAATGACATAAACCAGCTGTGTACTTGACCATGAATACCGATTTCATAGAGTCGTAAAGAAAGAATGTCATGGTTTAGAGTGTCAAAGGCACTGGATAGGTCAAGTAACACAAGGTAGCACGGGGCTTTGTTGTCAAGGGATATTAGTAGATCATTAATGATAAGATTCAGTGCTGATTCAGTGCTCCGATGGGGTAAGTGAGCACTTTGAAACTTATCAATAATTGAATTGGTAGTGATATAGTGAATAAGTTGAGCAGATACAATTCGCTCTAAGGTCTTAGAGATTGATGAAAGCTGGGAGATGTGTCGATAGCTCGACAGGTTCGAGTGGCTAAGGGTAGTTTTTTTTTATAATTGGGGTGATATATGAGTGTTTCATAGACTTTGGTACGATCGATGTAATAAGGGAGAGTATATCATTTTAAATAATATGCTTTAAATTAATATTTATATGATGAAAACTAAGTGTTCATTACTAATATATAACAAACAAATATGATATGTATGTTTTAAATGCTATAAGTATATATTTAGTGAGTAAAAGCTAATTTATATTGCATGTAATTTAATAGAGCAATGAAAACATTGTTGTATGCAAACAGAGCCGAACCTAAATCTATTTCAGTGATTTCGATACTACTGCTAGCAGCGGTTGGGGCTATTACTAAATTACGTTGCATGCATAGGGAGTGTTATATCTTTGCTTCGCAAAATCTTTGGTAATAGTGTGTTCACACGATGCGTGTTTTGCTTGTCGTACGAACAAATGCTGGACCGAATTCTTCAAAATCATAGATTCGGTCCAGAATTTACTCGAATTCCTATTTTTCTCGTCGTACAGCAAAAATAGAAAATATCCTCTTTATAAGAAACTTATTTTATAAAAAATAATTATATATATAAATAGAAGTATTGTATATTGATAACAATTATAGAAATTAATTATTTTACAAGTAATTTTTTTTTCTTACAAATATTTTATATTACATAAATAGCTAGAAATTAATTAAAATTAATTAATAATTGTTATTGTATGTACATAAATTTATTAACATTTATTAAAATTAATTAATAATTGTTATTTTTATCCTTGCATTTATTAAAATTAATTAATAAATATTATTGTATATCCATAAATGTATTAAAATTAATTAATAAATGTTATTATATTCTTAAATGTATTGATGATACAATTTATTATATTATACAATTAATTTTTAAGTAATAGATTATTATAATATTCATTGTATTATATTCATAAATGATAATTTATAATTTCTAATGTAAATCTAATAAAATTTCATTATGTATTAACATGTCTAAGCAAACAATACATTATACATTTAAAAACAGTATACAAAATAAATATACTATATATTATAATATATAACCTATAGGTTATATAATGCATTTTCAATTATAAATTAATTCTTAAAATCATTGGAAAAGTAAAAACCTCTATAAGAAAAAAAGTACTGACAAAAAATAGTTTCTTATATAGAGGTTTTACTGTATATATATATATATATATATATAATGAATATTATTTATATATACTGATTATATGTTAGAATCATTTTTTTATTTATAATTTCATATAGTATTAATTGATCTATATTTATGAGTTGTAAATTTAAATATGTAAGAAATGTAAAATAAGCTATTATATTCTATTTTAATATAAAATATATTTTATAATGTATATCATTTTAAATAATATGCTTTAAATTAATATTTATATGATGAAAACTAAGTGTTCATTACTAATATATAACAAACAAATATGATATGTATGTTTTAAATGCTATAAGTATATATTTAGTGAGTAAAAGCTAATTTATATTGCATGTAATTTAATAGAGCAATGAAAACATTGTTGTATGCAAACAGAGCCGAACCTAAATCTATTTCAGTGATTTCGATACTACTGCTAGCAGCGGTTGGGGCTATTACTAAATTACGTTGCATGCATAGGGAGTGTTATATCTTTGCTTCGCAAAATCTTTGGTAATAGTGTGTTCACACGATGCGTGTTTTGCTTGTCGTACGAACAAATGCTGGACCGAATTCTTCAAAATCATAGATTCGGTCCAGAATTTACTCGAATTCCTATTTTTCTCGTCGTACAGCAAAAATAGAAAATATCCTATTTTTTGCTGGACCGAAATAAATGCTGGACCGAAATATCTTACTATCTTTGGTAATGTTTACAATATTTTATAAAATTGTTATACTGAATAATTTTTATATAATTAATCGTATTACTACAATATAAAATACAATATAAACATTAATTATATAGAATATACAAAATTAAATAATTCAAGTAAAGATATAATAAAAAGTAGTTTAATTAATGCTTTAAAGATCGAGAATTGTTGTAAATAATTATGCGTTTATATAGTTCTCGTTCTAGTTATTTTCTAACGAATTAAACGAATTAAATCTACGCAATTTTGCCATTTATTAAACATAATAAATTATTTAAATAAGTATCCAAATAAGTATCCATAAATGTAATTATAATAGATAAATTAAAATATTATTTGAATTTGAAATTTTTGTTTATTTACATTATTTTTTATTTCCGCTGTCAGTTATTAGTAACTACGACAATTTAAACCCGCGTCGTGTGAACACTCTTGTTTTTTAAATGCTGGACCGAAAAATGTCGGTCCAGCATTTGTTCGTACGACAAGCAAAACACGCATCGTGTGAACACCCTATTAGAGAGAAAAAATGTATCTATAGCTTTATGATATTATACCACATTGATTAAAAAACTTATTATTATTAATTATTACAAGAGGATTTACCTTATATATATTTATTCTATACATACACATTTTATGTTAAATTTTAATTAATATTTTTATTAAATATATTTGATATATTAAATCTCTAAGGCAAATTTAAATATATTATTCGATATCAATACATTTTTAAATCACTATATTCTCAGAACAAGTCATAGAACATTACAGACAGCGCGATGCTGATGTATCTAGAGTTTCCATTTCAGTGGCGTCAATTGTGTAATTACTGGAATTAGAGGTATCTGCAGTCGGAGGAGAACTATTAAAAAATGGTGAGTTTCTACATATATCTATATAAATTAATATTACAAATATTTAAGAAAAAATTATTAGATTCTATTACTTATTATTTATTAATTTTTAATAATTATTCGTTTACAATTAAATAATTTAAAACTCTTAATTAAAATATATTGATATCAAATAATTCTATTCATATTCAAGTTCCTCAACATTTGAATCATGAGATATTCAGATATTACAAATTTGTTCGATACTTAAAGTATTGAATGTTAGTTTGTCGATATGTTATATTACTGAATATTATATTTTCGAGATGGTATATTATTTAATATTAGGTTGTCTAGATATATATATCATTTATTTTGTATTCAATATATTATCAGAACAAGGAACAATAAAGATGAGGCTATTATATCTAGAGGCTACGTTGAGTCAACTGCGAATTACTGGAGCTAGTGGTATCTCTGCTGTCTTATGAGACATATGCAAAAATGGTGAGTTTCTATTTATAAATTAATATTTCAATATAATAAGTATAAAGGTATTAAGGTACGAGATAACCAGTTTATATAAAAAATAGTAGTTCACAATAATAACCATAATTGTAATTAATAGTTTATTATATCAATATAATATACATATTCCAGTAGTTAGTAATATATTTTTCTAAAAAAAGTTTGTTCATATGTGAACAAAAAAAATTACTTTAATTTTACATAGAAATTAATTTTTAATTGTATTGATATGTATCACATAAATATGTATATATATATTAAAGTATTTAATGTTATTTAATTGTATATATATATTATATATAATTATGCATTTAAATAGTCATGTATAAATGCAGGTTAAATACATTATCATTACTAAATTCACAATTATTAAATATCTATATGTAGCTAAATGTACCCATTAATATTATACCAAATTGTTTGAAATACATGTATTCTTGTTATACAAGCACAGGTATATATACTGATTATATATAAGATCAACATTTTGTCATATAGTATTTATTGATCTATTTTTATATTATTTATGATTTATAAATTAAAATATGACAAAATATTAACATGATATATATTTATCATATTCTATTGTAATATTAAATATATTGTTTTTATGATATTAGATCAAAAATTAGATTAATATATTATTATGCATACAAATTGATTAATTGATATTTGACATAGATAAAACAAATTTCAATTTGATTACAAATTCAATTTATATATTTCTAATAAATATTTGTTTATAAATTATATTGGATATTATACTTTATATTTATTATATTTTATAATATGATTATTAATTTGTTATAACTAAAATATTGATCCATTTATCTAAATATATTTAATTATATATAGTGATAGTATAATGAATAATATTTATTAAATATATATTTCTAGTTTCTTCATAATAATGTATATATATTTATATATACAGTAAAACCTATATAAGAAAAACCTCTATAAGAAAATTTTTCACACATTTGGTTGGAATTCAACCTTTTCCACATTAAAAAAACCTCTTTATAAGAAACTTATTTTATAAAAAATAATTATATATATAAATAGAAGTATTGTATATTGATAACAATTATAGAAATTAATTATTTTACAAGTAATTTTTTTTTCTTACAAATATTTTATATTACATAAATAGCTAGAAATTAATTAAAATTAATTAATAATTGTTATTGTATGTACATAAATTTATTAACATTTATTAAAATTAATTAATAATTGTTATTTTTATCCTTGCATTTATTATAATTAATTAATAAATATTATTGTATATCCATAACCCTACAAACAATTTTCGCTGTATCTACATAGTTTATCTACATAATATTTACTATGTGTATGATATATGTATTTTATATGTAGTTTCTACGTATATCATGTACATAATAAAATGATGTACCCGTGGCACACAATATCAGCATATAATCTACATAGAGTTATGTAGATGATATGTACACTTGGTACATAATTTCTTCATTATATATTATGTACCAGTGGCACACAATATCAACATATAATCTACATATAGTTATGTAGATGATATGTAAAGTTGGTACATAATTTCTTCATTATATATTATATACCCGTGGCACATAATATCAACATATAATCTACATATAGTTATGTAGATGATATGTAAAGTTGGTACATAATTTCTTCATTATATTATGTACCCGTGGCACACAATATCAGCATATAATCTACATCGAGTTATGTAGATGATATGTACCTCTTGTACATAATGTCTTCATTATATAGTATGTACCCATGGCACATAATATCTTCATATATAAACATATAGGTTTATAGTAGGTATACCTACTAATAAATTATTTTTCAAAAATTACTTAATTACTTCCGATGATAGGATCCTGTATATGACAATTATTATTAAGCTATTATAATTATTAAACGTATAATAATTTAAGTTATTGTATACTAATTGTATAATAAGTAGGGGCGCTGCAACAAGGGGGATGGGGGATATGTCCCCCCACTTTAAAATCTAGGGGGACCTCCTATGTATAGGTCCCTCCTCCCACTTTTACCAAAACATTTATTTTGATTGGTTGGTCCCCCAACATACAAAATCTTCCAAGCGCCCCTAATAATAAGATAATTCAATGATAAGTAAACTATTGATTTCACTAGTGATATAACTAGTGATATTCTCAATCACAATATTATTTACTTTCAACATACAAATTAATAAAATTGGTATACACGGTCAAGTCATCAGTTGGTTTATTTATTTTATTTCATTTAGAACCTCTTCGCTGAAAATTAAATCTTCGTAATCGTTATCTCCTTATTATGTTAACATGGTTTTCCATATTAGGGCTATGTTATTTGTCCTATATTGTTCATTATTTATATTCTTCCTATAAAATAATTATTTCGCAAATATCCTAATATTCACTACCATATTTATGTAGATGATCTACATATATATATATATATATATATATATATATATATATATATATGTGTGTGTGTACTTTCCTAGTTATAGTGATTATGATCAGATTCAAATGTATATGTTTAATTGTAATACTGATCTCACTGAATAGTTCTCTCATAACTCTATTTACTTAATTATGACTAAAACTGATACTATTATACTATCTAGACCCAGTTATCATATATCAATCACTCATCCTTTTTTAACATATATTCCTACTTATAAATCAATAACTACCCTTGGTTTCAATATAACCTCTCACCTTGACAACTCTACATAAATTAAGAACATGATACGCACTGTAAACTATTTTCTATATAATATTAGAAAATCTCATTATTAACTTACGTACGCCATGACTAAATTATTAAGTAACTCGCTAGTATTCAGTAGACTTATCTCTTGCTGTTCAATTATAATATTCATCATATTGATATTGATGGCGTTAGATTATCTTGTACTTAAGTACTTAAGAATTCTCACATGATTTCATCTAGGAATATATTGAAGGGTATAGGTAATAGTAGACATCATTGATGTACTCTAACCGTTGATTTGAACGAATTGTCTATGTTGTTATAATGATGATTAGGTATAGGACCTACCTATCAAGACTGAACTGGAATTGTTACTATATAAAGCTTTAATCATTGTAATTATTTCGTGATGTATATCACACTTTTAAAGTATTGACCACAGTCCTATATGATATACTCAGTAAAATGCATTCATGAAATCAATGAAGTTATAGAACAGATTCGTATAGGAATCAAGATGCTTTTCTATAAGGGTTCTGATATTTGTAATATGTTCGATCGTATACGAGAGTATACTCAGTATACTGAGTACGGCGTACTCATTCCTTTCCAAAACCTTACGTGTTCCTCAGATATAATTGATTAGACTTGCGATGTTAAAATGTTAGTGCTATAGGTTATACGTTAAAACTGCATGTGTGGCTCAGTGGCTAGGGCTTCTGACACACAAGCAGTGGACACGAGTTCAAGCCTCGTCAGGATCATTAATTAATTTTGGGACATTAGAGCCATATATGGTCGAAAGTGAAAACTTATCTAAGTTCCATGATGGGATGAAAGGATTCCACCAAATAAAAATAACAAATAACAATACGTGTATTATATAAATTATACCAGGGTTTATAAAGTAATAGTAATATTCAATTACTATTAAATCACGAATGCCTCAATAGTTTCTATATCTACTTTAATTCGCGTGTATATTTTTTAATATAGTAATATCCCGGGGGTAATATATATTGAATATTTTTTTAATTATAATAACTGTAAAATATTAAAGATAGGTAACAAATACTACTTCAAACCATATGGTTTATTTGACAAATACCTACACGAGTCTACTCTGGTTTGTATTGTATTATATTGCTTATGTAATAATGTATAAAAATCAAATATTTATATAGTAATAGAAACATATTAATTAATTAATTTAACAATATATATATATATATATATATATATATATCTACCTAGCTTATAGCTTAAGTATAATATATTATTATTTATGATTAATTTCCTAATGATACTATTTCACATAAACTATAGTTCCGATTATTATAATAGATAAGTATATATATATATATATATATATATATATATATATATATATATATATCTATATATATATATATATAGGAACATATATCTAAAGTTAATTATACAGTTTGGTATTCCATTGCTACAATTGTTAATATAAATATCCAATTACTACCATGTTTTTATAGATTCTATTATTATTGTTATTATTATTTATTATTATTTATTATTAACCCTGATGTCAAATTGATTGCCTTATTTTTTAGTAATAATTACAGTGTACTTACAGTTGTATTATTCTTCAGTTATAAGGTAAATTATTGTGTATTTTATATTCAAAAGAATATATATGTACTACTTTTATTTTATATTTGCTAAGGTAATTTCGTAATCTTATTTTGAAATTAATTTTTTAAAATAATAACGATATTTAATATCGTTATATCGATATTTAATATCGTTTATTAACGTTATAATATAATATTATAATTATAAAATGATTAAATCATTATTTTATAATTATTATAATAACTTATTATAATGAAAAAGAATATTTTTCATTATTTCAATTGTTTTATATATATTTATTAAATTAATTTCATTTAATTTTAAAATAATATTTATATTTATCATATATATATTATTATTAAAATAGGTATTATTTATAGTGTATTATGATAAGTATCAAATATTGCTCATTTAAATTTATCATAATTCATAATGAAATACATTTTATTTATAATTATTAAATGTGTATTATTAAAATTTATCATAATTCATTTTTTTTAAAGTTATAAAATTGATCGTAATTCATTTATTTAGTATTATAAAATGTAAACCTTGATGTCTTATTTAAATGTATCATGATGAAATGAATTTCATATTATTTATAATTAATAAATGTATATTATTTCAATTTATCATAATTCATTTTATGTATAGTTATCAAATTGATCGTAATTCATTTATTTAGGATTATCAAATGTATAGTTATCAAATTGATCGTAATTCATTTATTTAGGATTATCAAATGTAAAACTTGGAGTATTATTTAAATGAATTTCATATTATTTATAATTAATAAATATATATTATTTAAATTTATCATAATTCATTTTATGTATGCGGTACCATACATTATAATAACTATAATATTTATCAAATTGAGGGTAATTCATTTATTTAGGATTATCAAATGTAAACCTTGGTGTATTATTTAAATGTATCATGATGAAATGAATTTCATATTATTTATAATTAATAAATGTATATTATTTCAATTTATCATAATTCATTTTATGTATAGTTATCAAATTGATATAAATTCATTTATTTAGGATTATCAAATGTAAACCTTGGTGTACGAAGTATTTGTTAAATACCGGCTCACTAAATGACAGGTTTTTAAAGTTATATAATTATATATATATTATTATAATAATTATATATATTTTTCAAATTTATCATAATTATAAAATAATAACATGGTTTATCATACACACTGTATATGGTATAATTATATATATATATATATATATATATATATATATATATATATATATATATATAATTTAAGATAATAATATTATCGTCAGAATCAATTGATATATCCATTATTATTAATACTTATTTATATTTTTTAATTAAATGTAGTACTGTTTATATAAAATATATAATATAGTCTATAGTATATCAAACTGATCCTATATTATATATAGTATATATTATTCACTAAGAATATGTTATTAATAAATTATAAAAGATTACAAATTGTTACAACATTTAAATATGTAAATCTTTACGAATACATGTTATGATAAACTTTATCATTAAGTGGTTTTAAAACAAATATTATATATCATAAGATAATATATTATATATAATATAATTATACATTTTTATAATTTATATTAGTTATATATGTTAATATAAGTTTATACATATATAATATACTAAATATTTTGCGAAGCAAAGATATAACACTCCCTATGCATGTAACATAATTTGTAATACCTGATGTCGCTGCTAACAGTAGTATCGAAACATTGAAATATATTTAGGTTCGGCTCTGTTTTCATATGAAAACTTTTCATATAACAATGTTTTCATTGCTCTATTAAATTACATATAATATAAATTAGCATTTACTCACCAAATATATCTTATAGCATTTAAAACATACATATCATATTTGTTTGTTATATATTAGTAATGAACACTTAGTTTTCATCAATTAAATACTAATTTAAAGCATATTATTTAACATTTTAAAAGTGTATAGTTTTTTACGAATTTACATTATAAACAACACCTAGTTCCTAAAAGTAACCCGATATAGGTGGTACTGGGATATTTTGTATAAAAATTCGATAAACACGATTTCGCATAAGTGTTATAATATAACAGTTATATCTTTCTTTAGAAAAATATTTGCTATTACTATAATTTTATATTTTTCCAAACTTTATATAATATAATATAATATAATATGTTGATATAATTAAGTGTATTTATCTATAATATTACATTATAAGTTCATATATATATATATATATATACAATTTATGTAAAGTATACATGTTATAACGATATATATAAATTATATAAATATATCATACCATATATTACGGTATTAATAATTTATGTATATTTCATATAGTACATGAGTCATGCTACGAATAAATATTGATAACATATATTATATCGTTTATTATATATATATATAAAATTAATTCCATTATATAATACTAAGCAGTTGCACTAGTGAGTTAGCTAGTGAGTTAGCTAGTGAGTTAGTTAGTTAATTAGTTAGTTAGTGAACTAGTTAGTTAGTGATATTAAATATATAAAATATGGATTGTGCGGATTATGCACCATAACCGCCTACAATTTAAATATAACTAATTATAGTATATCAAAATAATATAGTATATCAAAAACATAAAATACTTAAGGGGAGAGGTTCCCGTTCATCTAAACAATGATATTATAGCTATATCTAAAAACGCTAAGGATACATAACTATTTGAGATAATTACATACTTTTTTGTTTATTCAATAGAAACTTTCGTCCATCATATAGGATCTTTCTTTATATAATTGTAGTTAATTTAAAATTGTGTAAAAAAAATAGTCTCCATTATTTAACTATTTATTTTTTATTTTTTTTCATTAAAATGTATGTTTATCATACTTTATTTAATTAATATAAAATATAATAAATCCAACAGGATTCATATAGATGTATATGTTATACATTTACAGTAACAATTTCAGATAAAAATAATAATAATCAAAAAGTAGTATGATTTGCATGTTGTTAATAAGTGAAAAAGTAAAAACTTGAGAAAATTACATTCAAAGTTTAATATATAAAATTTAAGTTAATATAATACATACTTTACTATCAATTTCAAATAATTATTATATCGATTACGTTCATAAAACACTTTATATTGATATAAATATAATTTGAGAAATTTTACAAATTTATAAATAAGATATTAAACATGAAAAAATGTGATACTTTAACTGTACATTGTTGTTGTTAAAATATAAATATTAATCATATTTTAACTCGCACCCTTAATTGTAGAAATGATAAAAACAGATGTATTTAATATTTTATCTATACATTTAGGTACCCCCCACTCAGGTATGGCCGTATGAATGGTTACCATGGTATCTGGCTGAGAAATACTGTAATAGTCTGTATGTATGTTTGGTTAGAGATTAACAGAAAGGCTTAACTCTCAAGAAAGGGAGTTGATGTCTTAAATGAAACTATATGTTTCATAATATATATATATATATATATATATATATATATATATATATGTGTATCTTATTTAATGTAACATTATTTCTAAATAAATAAAACTATAATTCAATTAGAAATTTGAATTTTTAGCTACAGAAGAATCTATTAAATATTTATATAAATAATATATGATTATATAATATGTAATAATAATGTATTTTAATAACTAAATTAAAGATCTATAATAATATTGACCAATAAGTTGAAAAATTACAAACTGTACTTACTTTTACTTTTTTAATCATTGTATAAACTTTCATATTTATTCCATATACAATTACACATACAAATTATATATATATAAACACACCTCCATACACAATGATAGGTAGGATAACTGCTTGGAGGACCCTAGCTATGCTCTGCAATGTTTGATTGTTTCGAGTATCCGAAATGGCATTATACTTTAATCCGTAAACTGCACAATACCACATATTGATGGGAAACAGGTATGAACTAATATCCATTTGAAATCTCTGATATTATTTTATTAATTTATAAATATGACGTTAGGCTTAAAAATTGCCATATTTTAATTTCACTTAAAGCATAATATGCATGAAAATAGATTATCCATATTAATATAATATTATATTTATGGTATAAATAAATATGAACTATATTCATAAAATTTTGAAATAATACTTATTTATACCAAAATAATGTGTTTTAATCAAAAAACGAAATATAAAACGAAAAATGAACTGTGACGTCATAGTAGGATCCCAAATATAAATTCTGGGATATTTGAATTTTAAATTTAAAAAATATTTTATTCAATTTTTATTTTATATTATATATAGTTAAATAATTTATAATTATTTCATAACTTTTGGATTCTATTTAAGTTATAAACAAACATTTAGATTTACAAAGGACAATAAAAATATTTAGATAGGTTTAGTAATTTGAAATATACATGACGTATAATAATCAAAATCAATGAGGCTGTGAATTGTTCATTTTAATATAATAAATGTAATGTGAATCCAAGTATATAAATGTTATTTCTATATTATATAATGTACATATATATTCACTAATATTAATAAGAATAACCTAATATATGTACATAATGTTATTAATTAATCAAATTACTAAGTATGATAAAACTTGAAAATATCGTAATTTGTATGACCTAAATATATAGGTGTATATTTAACTTCCTGATATGCATATTGCTTGCAATATATATTTCAATTAAAATTAGTAACTATGATCTATATTTAGATGGGAGTGACATATCATATATAATATTGTATTTATATATATAATTCTATTTACATAATTATAATTTTTTTTATATATTTCATATATATATATTATATGTGTATATTATAAACTCATGTGTATTATACATTTTATATAAATATTATAATATAACCAAAGATTTTCCGAAGGAAAGATATAACACTTACGCGAAATCGTGTAATTCGAATTTGTATACAAAATACCCCAGTGCCACCTATAAGCGGGTTACTTTTAGGAACTATTTGTTGTTTATAATGTAAATTCATATTTAACTATACACTTTTAAAATATTAAATAATATGCTATAAATTAATATTTATATGATGAAAACTAAGTTTTCATTACTAATATATAACAAACAAATATTATATGTATGTTTTAAATGCTATAAGTATATATTTAGTAAGTAAAAGCTAATTTATATTGAATGTAATTTAATAGAGCAATGAAAACATTGTTGTATGCAAACAGAGCCGAACCTAAATCTATTTCAGTGATTTCGATACTACTGCTAGCAGAGGCAGGGGATATTACTAAATTATGTTGCATGCATAGGGAGTGTTATATCTTTGCTTCGCAAAATCTTTGATATAACTTTATATTGTAATCATTTATTATTTAATATAAGAATTTTTACTATAATATTGTATATATGCAAACATTACTTATATAACAGAGTTGTACAAAGTAATTATCCATATGACATTATTTAAAATAGATTTAATCTTTAGTTATATGTGAACTATACAATAAATTAGTGCATGAGAAATGCCATAAGACATATGGTTAAATAGTTTTTTAATCACAATTTATGGTAAGTAAGCTATATAATTTAAAGTAAACTTTGATATTTTAATGAAGGCGAACTTGATGAAATAGTATATAAATATATAGAGGATAGTGATAATTATACAGGATTAACTGGATACAAGTTTCAAAAATGACAAATCGTAATAGCGTATAACCAAGAATATATAATATAAGAATTATAAAATTCAATTTAATCGTAGAATATTTTCCAAGAACACAACAATTTTGCGAAGCATTTCATATAATATATAATACACTCATTCAACTAACAAAATTACAGAAATTTTTTTTTGTATGTTCAACATGAATTAAAGTAAATTATCAAATATACAAAAAATAGTAATATTATTAATAATTTATATATTAAAATTAATAGTATGTATAAGAAAAATATATAATATTGAAGATAAAATATATCATATTAATTTAAACTAATTATGATTTATATTGTATATTTTAAGTGGGTATCCCTCTACAAGTATTTCCGACAAATTACCGGAAATATTGTAACTTTAAAATGATTTTCTATAAAGTTGTAATGGGTACCCCCTTTAAAGTTACTATATTTCCGGCAATTTGCCGAATATACTAGTAGTGGGATACCCCTTAAAATATATAATATAAATATATTGTAAATCATAATTAGTTTACATTAATATGATGTATTTTTCAATATTATATATTTTTTGAAAATAATGAAATCAATTAATTTTTATATAATTAAAAATTACATTAATTATTTATTTATTCTTAGAAATTATTAAATATATAAAATTAGTATAAAAAATTATTACATAGTACATTTTTAATATATTTAATATCATTTTTAATTATAAAGAAATCATTATTTAATAATTCCTGAGAATAAATCCATAATTAATGTCATTTTTAATTATATAAAAAATGAATTGATATTAATATTTACAAAAAATTATAAATATATGTATAATTTATATATCAAAATTAATTAAAATTTATATGTTATCCCAAAAGGATGATATCATATAAAACTGATATAATGTCCACATGATATACTATTTAAATAGGTACATCAGTGTGCATACAATACATGCATTTACATGTTAATAGAATACTAGTAAGTACAAAGCCTCATTAAAAGATCATTTTATATACAATTTATATTCAATGATACATTTATTTTTGTAAAATACAGATAAAGCTACATTATATATATATAAAGCTACATTATTATGATTAGTTTTTTTTTAATATAATTTATTTCAAAGTATATATTATATATTTATTATTAAAATATGTCCACCTATATTGTCTCTTCACTTATATATATAATTATATTTATACAAATATTATATCATAATTTATTCATATACTTTTTGCATATAGCAAAAAAATTAGCCGGATAATTATGATATTTTTTTCATTATGTGCATTTACCAAGGTAGTGAAACTTTATTATTGTAAGAACAAAAATAAAGAACAAATATGTAAAACTAATAAAATATTATTAGTATCACAAAATTATATATTATATTAACATTAAAAAATAATGTTTATACTGTTTAATAACTATAAATAAATGCAAGTAATAAATTAAATTGTAAAATGTCTATTTAAATGTAAAATGTCTAATTTAAAATATAATATTCAAAGTAACATAATAATTTTATTTATTCAGTTGCAATAAGAGCTGTATCAAAGATTTCACTTCCAGTGTTATACATGGTGAGGGCTATCAGTACTAACTCTATGGAGTCTGTTCTCCGAATCAAGAATGAATAACAAAATGCCCTTCATGAAAAACAGAATGGAGATATAAATATTTAGTTAGTTTATAACTATATATATATTAATGATCTAAATGTAACTGGATTTTATTATTTTAAATATGTAAATAGTGTCATTATCAGATAATCAATATAGTAAGCATACACATATATATACTCATATACACATACATATACAGTTTATATTATACACATAAATACATACATTATAAATACAATATTATATAGGCATCATATGGTCTATTAATAGTCTTAGCCTGAATTCTACATTGAATACATTGAATACATTGAATAAATCTGTTTTTTTTGTATTTACAATATAAAAAAACTGATTCAAGGAATTGAAATCTATGCACCACACTATTAATAGACCATATGCTGCCTATATATTTACATTATAAACTGTAAAATGTAGTATGAAGTGCATTGTGACATGCCTTCATATATTGTACACTACTTCCAAAGATTTTGCGAAGCAAAGATATAACACTCCCTATGCATGCAACGTAATTTAGTAATATCCCCAACCGCTGCTAGCAGTAGTATCGAAATCATTGAAATAGATTTAGGTTCGGCTCTGTTTGCATACAACAATGTTTTCATTGCTCTATTAAATTACATGCAATATAAATTAACTTTTACTTACTAAATATATACTTATAGCATTTAAAACATAAATATCATATTTGTTTGTTATATATTAGTAATGAACACTTAGTTGTCATCATATAAATATTAATTTAAGGCATATTATTTAACATTTTAAAGGTGTATAGTTATATACGAATTTACATTATAAACAACGCATAGTTCCTAAAAGTAACCCGCTATAGGTGGCACCAGGGTATTTTGTATACAAATTTGAATTACACGATTTCGCGTAAGTGTTATATCTTTCCTTCGGAAAATCTGTGCTACTTCTTTAATCTATAACAATTCAATATATACATATCTACTCTACAAATTATATTTAAATGGACAAATGTTCCATTTGTATTGACTCCCAAAGTAACTATAAATGTACAGAAATAAAATATAATAAATTAATTGTAGATCAGTAAATAGTGAAGGAATTCATTGAGTATGTGTAATTCACCAAAACGTTAAATTAATGTTAAATGTTCTACCCCATAAGATAAATTATAAGGAATTATTAGAAAAATGAGCCTGTAATATAGAAAATAGAACTTGTATGTTAAAGAATTGTAATGACTGTCCTAGTGTAGATATTATTAGTGATTATTTAATTTATTTATTTAGATAATTTGATTATAAAGATGATAGTAGGATTGTATACTATTAATTAAAACACTAAGTGATATTAAATTTCATTATTTTATAACTAAATCTCAATCTGCATATTTAAAATCAATTAAGGACAATTTAGCTTTAGATAATAGGATTATATTATTAAATTATAGTTTTATTTTAAATTATTAATTATCAATATAGTGATATGTTCTATATATAGAATATATGCATATGTCATTATGAGTATGTATATATTTATGTATGTGTGTGTGTATATACATATTTATATATATATATATATAATATCATTTCTAAAGGGGTGTACACACCGCGAGCGCAGGCGAGCTTAGGCGAGCGCGCACGAGCTTAGGCGAGCGCCAGCGTGCTAGCACAAAGTGGCTCGCTAAATGTTCTATTTGCGAGCCACTTTGTGCTCGACGATGCTAGAACGCTGGCGCTCGCCTGCGCTCGCCGCGATATGTATAATATACATTTTATATATGTATATATATATATTGATTTAAAATAATGCAATGATTTATTAAAAATGTATATTAATATTTTGTTTAAAACTACATTTTAAAAAATGTATTGAACCATTTTCACCTGAATTGTTAGAATTTTAAAATTCGTACCTCGCGATCAATAAAAACACGAAAAATAAATTTGATTTCACTACGCTTTTTTTGAAATATTTTGTCGGAATTTTTTGAAATATATTTTAAATATTATTTGACATTTTATTAAAAAAATGTATACATTTATTAAAAATATTTTTTAATATTTTTAAATATTTAACTAATTTATTAAATATTAAAAAAAATATATTTTTCTACATTTCCAAAAAAAAAATATTTTTATAAATAACATTCTTAATAAATCAATTGATAATTATATCTACAAATGTAAAGCCCCAATGTATACAATTATTTATTAATTATAATTAAATATTTCCAAATAACAAATTATATTTTTATAAATAATTAAAAGTCTTAAATATTACAACTATTATCTTTATTACAGTCTGATTCAACATAATCGTGAATGGTGGTTAAAGTATCTTTAAAAGATGAGACGATTTCAATGTACTCAATACTACAAGATGAATTATGTAATGTTAGTATGAATGAACTATAATATATACCTCAATTAGTTATTATCTGTAATGATAAATAATTTAAATTATATCTTTATACAAATTAAAAAGCCCTCCATAATATAAAATTATTTATATTTTATTTTATTTACTAATTAATAAATAATTAAAAGCCCCTCATAAATAATGGGAATTTTTTTGAAATATATTTTAAATATTTTTTGATATTTTATAAAAAAAAATTATAAATGTATTATTACAAATATTTTAAATTATTTTTTGAAATATATATCCACTAATTTATTAAATATTAAAAAAATATATTTTTCTACATAAATAAAAAATAACAATTAATAATTTACAAAACATTTTTTTAAAATAAATAATATGCCTTTCTTAATAAATCCCTCATCAATTAATAATTATATCTACAAATGTAAAGCCCTCATGTATACAATTATTTATTAATTATAATTAAATATTTCCAAATAAAAAATTATATTTTTATAAATAATTAAGTCTAAATATTACAACTATTATCTTTATTATAGTCTGATTCAACATAATCGAAATGGTGGTTAAAGTATCTTTAAAAAATGAGAAGATTTCCCTATACTCAATACTACAAGATGAATTATGTAATGTTAGTATGAATGAACTATGTATGTATGTATGAACTATAATATATATCTCAATTAGTTATTATCTGTAATGATAAATAATTTAAATTATATCTTTATACAAATTAAATATCCCTCCATTAGGGTGGCTCGTCAGTCATTAAATATGTTGCTTCAGTAAAAACTATAAACATATAATATATATAAACAGTAGTGTATCAACTACAAATTGTGTTATACTCAATTGAGTTGTCAATATGATGTTTAATAACATTTTATAGGAAAAATATTTGTTTTATAATTAAATTTACTGCGCATGCGTAACATTTATTTATCTTTAGTTTTACCTTGACAACCAATTAAATGATATCGTCTTTTACTTTATTTATATATTTAATATGCATTTAAGAGACTTAAGTATATTTAATTCAAAATATGGATCTAACAAAATCAGATTTTAAATTTTGTATAGTTAAAAATATTTTTATTTTTTTTAAATTAGAAAAAAATATAATATAAAAATGTTTTTATTGCATTCATCTCAATGATAATTAAAATTATATTATGGTAAAAAAAAATAAAATTGACTAGGTCGTAGACATTTTTTATTCATCTTTCCTTGAAAATATTTATTTTTTCTATAGAAATCATTAAAATTCAAATTATTCCTAGAAAAATATTTGAACACATTTTTTTTTATAATCACACAGTAAATATATATTATACATTTATTAAGAATAAAATAAACTTGATCTTAATTTTATTTTTGATTAAAAACAAAAAACCAAAAATATTCAATAAATAATAAACATAAAAAGTTTAATCCTAGAAATGATAAAATTATAAAGAAATTATTATTTAAAAAAAAAAAATGTCAGCTATTCTGTTAATAATATTTAATTCTAGTACATATATATCATATGACAAAATTCATTAATAGGAATATATTAAAAAATGTATTGAATTAATTTTGTATCTACTCCATTATAAGATTTCCTATCAATCCTATGTTAAAATTAAAAGTCATATTGACTATTCAATATTTTACGAATTAAGTTAATTTTTTTTTTATTGAATTATATTACATGTTTTCTAATATTATCTTACTGAAGCGATAAATTACCCTCCATAATATACAATTATTTATATTTTATTTTATTTACTAATAAATAATTAAAATCCCCTCATAAATAATGAGAATTTTTTTGAAATATATTTAAAATATTTGTTGACATTTTATAAAAAAAAATTTATACATTTTAATAAAAATATTTTATAATATTTTTTGAAATATAATATCATAAATATAATAATATCATAATAATAATATAATATAATATCCACTAATTTATTAAATATTAAAAAAAAATGTATACATAAATCAAAAAACCTAATAATTAATAATTTCCAAAACAAAATATTTTTATAAATAACATGTCTTTCTTAATAAATCCCTCCAGTTAATAATTATATCTACAAATGTAAAGCCCTCATACAATTATTTATTAATTATAATTAAATATTTCCAAATAAAAAATTATATTTTTATAAATAATTAAAAGTCTTAAATATTACAACTATTATCTTTATTACAGTATGATTCATCATAATCGAGAATTGTGGTTAAAGTTCTTTAAAAGATGAGAAGATTTCCCTGTACTCAATACTACAAGATGAATTATGTAATGTTAGTATGAATGAACTATAATATATACCTCAATTAGTTATCTGTAATGATAAATAATTTAAATTATACAAATTAAAAAGATCTCCATAATATAAAATTATTTATATTTTATTTTCTTTACTATTATTAATTAACTATTTCCATAGAAAAAATTATATTTTAATAAATAATTAAAAGCCCCTCATAAATAATTAAAAGATAACATTATTTATTAATTATTATCTAATAAATATTACATTTATTTTTTAATATATTTATTACAGTCTGAACTAAGTACTTAAGAATGGTGGTTAAAGTTCTTAAATAGATGAGAAGATTTCCCCAATCGAAGTTTCGACCAACGATATTGGCCAGGCAATTGGAGATTTATTGTGGCATAGGTCTAACAAAAGACTTAAACCAAATAAATGTTTAAATGATGTAATGTTTTATTTCTATTTTCATATAATATATACGTAAACAAATAAGTATGTCTTCACTGTCCTCAAGACTCACTGTCCTTACTTCACTGTCCTCAAGACCGTCGTCTGTGTAGTGGGTTCCAATGTAATACTTCAATCACTTATGTTTCTCCAGCAGTGACCGGAGTACCTCAGTCGTTGTTCGCGTATTGTATCGGTTATTCTTGGAATGCTGCCTAGAACTCATTATTTGTTATGTGGTCTCTCCATGATTTGATTAGTTAAATTTTATATATAATAAACATAATATGAATGTAGAATTTACTAGTACAAGCTATGTAGAATCTATATCGAAATCATGTAACCAGCCACATAATATGAGTGTAGAAGCTATGTAGAATATATGTCTAAATCGTGTAACCAGCAACATAATATGAGTGTAGAAGCTATGTAGAATCTATGTCTAAATCGTGTAACCAGCAATATAATATGAATGTAGAAGCTATGTAGAATCTATGTCTAAATCGTGTAACTAGCAACATAATATGAGTGTAGAAGCTATGTAGAATCTATGTCTAAATCGTGTAACCAGCAACATAATATGAATGTAGAAGCTATGTAGAATCTATGTCTAAATCGTGTAACTAGCAACATAATATGAGTGTAGAAACCATGTAGAAATTATGTAGACAGTTATGTTGATAAATTGTCAGCTTTTTCTACATAAAATCTACATAATATGTTGATGGAACTACATAGATTCTACATGGTATCTACGTATATTATGTTGTAGCCGTATGTACCATCTTCATTGAATCCATGTACTTTTAACATAAATTGTTTGTAGGGAAATGTATTAAAATTAATTAATAAATGTTATTATATTCTTAAATGTATTGATGATACAATTTATTATATTATACAATTAATTTTTAAGTAATAGATTATTATAATATTCATTATATTATATTCATAAATGATAATTTATAATTTCTAATGTAAATCTAATAAAATTTCATTATGTATTAACATGTCTAAGCAAACAATACATTATACATTTAAAAACAGTATACAAAATAAATATACTATATATTATAATATATAACCTATAGGTTATATAATGCATTTTCAATTATAAATTAATTCTTAAAATCATTGGAAAAGTAAAAACCTCTATAAGAAAAAAATTACTGACAAAAAATAGTTTCTTATATAGAGGTTTTACAGTATATATATATATATATATATATATATATATATATAATGAATATTATTTATATATACTGATTATATGTTAGAATCATTTTTTTATTTATAATTTCATCTATATTTATGAGTTGTAAATTTAAATATGTAAGAAATGTAAAATAAGCTATTATATTCTATTTTAATATAAAATATATTTTATAATGTATATCATTTTTTATTAAATTACATACATACCTACCTGCCTACTAACATACATACATACATACATACATAACTTATATGGCTTGAATTAAAATACATATTTCCATATTATTTATATTAACATTATAAATACTATAATTAGTATTACATTATATTTATACATTTTTATATTGAAAACATTTATTCAAAAATAGTATTTGCAATGGTTTGAATATTAATTCAAATATATGCTCAGACTATAATGCAATATAACATCATTATAATATGACATAACATATTCCAAAAAATAAAAATAATACTTGTCCTTCACAAATAACATCTTGAACTATCCCTACAAAATATTTATATATTCACTATTACTAATAAATAATAAATAAAACTTAAATTCATTATTAATTCTTATTTTTCCATCAGATATCTGCAAATTATCACTTGGAGGCATGTCTTGTCCTAGATTAGGAGCTATCCTAAGTACCTCTAGGTATTAAAAGAAATACAACCATTGGTCAATAGAAAGACAAAATGATCTGAAGATGTTAATATAGAAAGTTCCATTTTTAATTAATTTATAATACAACTTAAATTCAATATTTATTAATTATTTTTTTTCCATAGGTATAAGAAAAGACATATGGAGGCTATACTGGATATATTTATGAATAAAATTGATTAATAACTTAATATTCCGTATTTTTATATTTATATATTTAACTAGCTAACATATAGTTATACTCGTAAATATAACTATTTATTGAAGGAGTCTTTATACAGGTGTTATATAAATTATATTTATATATATTCAAATATATTAGTTAATATATATATATATAAAATGTATTTTAAAGGGTGATTAATATTAAATCTAAAGTCAAAAAATATAATATACTATACAAAATTCTTATTTACAAGTAAAATTTATAATTAAATACTAATGAATTATATAATACAATATAAAATTATAGTAAATAATTATTAATTAATATTAATTATTAATTAAAATATATTTTAATATTTAACTATTATTATTAATAACACATTTTAATAAACATACTAAATAAAAATGTACTACATTCATAATATTGTATTTATTAGGTAACATAGTAAATTATAATTGACTAGGAATATTAACATATTTAGAATAATATAGTCATGTATAAATGACTAGGAATTATAGTCAATAAAAACTTTACAACATGGTCATGTTTAAATGACTTAACATTATAGTCAATAAATACTATATACATGGTAAATTATAATTGACTAAAGTAAGTTGAATATATTGTTAATAACATGGTCATTTATAAATGACTAGGTATAATAGTCAATAAAGACTATATACATAGTAAATATCTAGTGACTAGATAATATAGTCAATTTTCAAATTACCATGGTCCGCTTAGACACTCTTGAAATGACTAGCTTTTTCAAGTAAATGACTAGCGTTTTTTTCTCAGTGTAACATGTTTGATCTGTGCAACCGCGATCATTATCCGCAAGTATAACAGCAGTGTTAGGCGTAACAAAGATTTTCCAAAGGAAAGATATTGCACTCCCTATCTATCTCTAGTACCTAAAAATGTAAATTTAAAATGAAAAAATAACATTAATACTAGATGGCGAAATAGTATATGAAATGTTGAATCATGTGATATTTTAATAAATAAATTGTTATTATCGACACAACTTTTTTATTATTAATTATATCAAAAAAATAAATTATGAAACTTATATTACTTTTTTATCCTCTTTCCAATGGTATCAATAATGTTATTCTAGCTTAAAAAAAAAATCTCATTGCTATACCAATAATATTATATTAAATATATATAATTGATAATTTATATCATAATTTATAATATACTATTATATTATATATAAAATATTATAATAATTATATTACATTAATATATAGGTATAATATAGTTTTTAATTAAATAAACAATATTATATAATCATTATAATAATGTATAATTAAAATGACAAATAATTACGAAATATTCACAGCTCCAATTTGAATTTAATATGTTAATAATTCATAGTTTTAGAACATTTAAAATTAAAATTGTACTTTTAAACTTTGAATATAATATTCTTAAAGTATATTACAAATAAACACTTATATTTCAACATATAATGATATAGTTTTCTATGCGAAGTTTTTAATTTAAAATACATATACAATATTATCCATATAAAAGAATATTATTAAAATATTGACATTTGATGAAAATGTCAGTTCAAAATTACAATAAATATAGAAAATTCTTATAATCATACTAATACAGCTAGATGGCCATATCGAATTATTAGGTTACACAAATATACACAAGTGCAATATCTTTCCTATGGAAAATCTTTGGGCGTACTAAATAGATAGAGATATATACACACACATATATATATATATATATATATATATATATATATACAGTCAACTCCCGATAAGTCGGACTCGCAAGTGACCGGGAAAAGTGTCCGACTTAGCGAGATGTCCGACTTATCCGAGATAAATAATATCATGCAAGTAAGACTTGAAATGCGCAGCGCGGGTTAAATGGTTACCGCAATATGGATTTATACAACAATCAGCAACATAAAATGTTATATTCAATTACATTACTTACTAACATTATAATATTCATTATTTAAAGTAACAATTATTGACAATTTATAAAAAGTCCAACTTATCCAGTATAAAAATGATATAAATGACTATAATATGTGTCCGACTTATATAAAAGTCCGATTTATCCAATCCAACTTATCCGACTTATCCGATTAATTTAACATTGAACTAGATACAAATCCAACCAAACCAACTAAATGTGTCCGACTTATCCGTAGTCCGACTTACCGAGAGTTGACTGTATATATATATATATATATATATATATATATATATATATATATATATATACAGTCAACTATAGTATACACACGAAAAAAAGAGTTATAGTTTAATATCTAATAAATTATAACCTATATTTAATTAATAAATATGAAAAATCACATTACATGTGAACCTATAACAATATACACGAATTTATTAATTATAAGAGATTTTGATTAAATATTAAGTTATATAATATATAAACCTTCTTTGTAAATAATCATATTTTTTCTAACTTTCAAATTGCTTTTAGAATAAATATAGTTATAGGTAATATATTAGTAGTATAATACTACGTATATGTAGTATATAATAGTATATGTAGTATATAATACTACATATATGCTATATTTAATCTTCAACATTAAATTACTAGTAGTATAAACTGTAATATAATTGTATTACAAGTTAACTTATACAAGTATATATACATATATATATATATATATATATATATATATATATATATATAATATATTATATATATATATATGATACTTTGTCATTATCATATATGATAATATGAAACTATAACATAATGATGTTGACATTCCTAAAGGACCATCACCGTAACGTAAAGTTATGTAACCGCTGGCGTAAGTAGACTAACCTCGAGTGCCTGGTGATGTAACCGGATTACGTAATCAGGTATTGCATTGTCTCCGTCGTCTTCGTGTAGTAGTAGTAAAGTCTCAAGGTAAACACGGGTAGACCTGCATTGTTGCGGATGTTAGGTGTGGGCAGCGATCGCATTCCACTATTAGTGGACTAAAGTGCAGTTACGAATGTGCTACGCTGTAATGTTATTATAAGAACACATAGAAGATGTGGATACATAGATTGATACTTTTACTTAAATACTATTTAATTATATAATTCGTATAGGGTGCAAGCAATAATAGATAATAGATAATACTAATTATAACTAGTAAGCAACCTATGGGCGAATTTACAAAGTGGTGAAAACGAATATGATTACATGTAAATATCGTGTACTACCTCTATAGATGTAGTCCTTCAATCCTAGTTTGAAGATAGTAGTAAAGGTATTGATGATATTAAGGGGTGAATGGAAAACAGGGTTACGTCGATTTTAAAGTTATTTCCGATGAAAGGAAGGTTCAATCAGGACGGACTAGTTTGTAGATCGTTTGAATGAGAGTTGAAATATCGTATGTAATTAGTCGATACATTGGGTGTTTAGTCAATACAGATGAATATCGAATGGATAGTCATTTTTGTTGGACACATTTGTTAAGATTTGTTAATTTTATGTTGATCGCCAGTTAAATAGAGTTCGTAGATCGGTGATATCATACGCATATACTTGTAGAATAGTCAGTTTAACGTATACGGTAGATTAGTTACATGCATTGATGGCTTAGGGGGGGGGGTAAATCGGGCAATTGTCCGGGGCCCAACATTTTGTGGAGTCCATGAATTATTTGAGAAGCATTTTTTTTTTAAATTTATATAAAAAAAATGTATTTTTCTTAATTGTATTTTTTATACATTCTATTTTCTTATATATTATTAAAAATATCTAATTAAAAAAAATTAAAATAATATAATAAATTAATTAACTATGAGTTACTTAGGCCGATGTGGAAAGGTAATTTTTACAAAATTGTCGAAATTTACACGAATACATTTAATATGATAATAGATAAAATATGATTAAGATATAATTTCTGATATTTTTAAAGGATTATATTGATTATAAATTAAGAAAAAATTATATTCTACATAGATGTATAATAGTAATTAAAAATAATTATATATTTTCAAAATCATTTTTCTCAAAATAATTACTTTTCTCTATATAAGTGCGCGTATTAAATAAATGTTAATCTTCTCATAGTTTATATTTTATTACAATTTTGTTAGTGTATATATATATAAATAGTTATTAAAATAGGAGTAATTTGCTTTATGTATTTTTTAATAATGTTTATTGATTACATTCTGTAAAAAAAGTGATTACCTTTTTCAATAGACAATTACGGATAACAAATGATAGGATTTATATTTATTGAAACGGATATTATTTATATATATATATAAATCAGATTTATTATTCCATATTGTAAAGCATGAAATAATGGAGAATTTAATAAGCAAATGTATTTGTTTTATGCGAGAACTTCCCCAATCATCATATTCTAGATACGGTAGATTCTCATGAGTAAAAAATGTAAATATAAATAATTAACATGTAAAAAATAAAAATATGTATCGATAAGTCAAGTTTAAAATAAATTATGTACAAATTAAAAATATATATCAATAAGTAAAGTTTAAAAATAAATTATATAAAGTTATATAAAAAATCACAGAAACGAGTTGAATTCTGAATACCAAACAATAAAAGGAATATAATAGCTAAACAAAAACAAATGAAAAAAATAAAAACTAAAACAAACAAGCTGAAGGTTTAATAAATAATACCCGTAACAAATAATAAAATTAGATAATTATCAATTGTTTAATTTATTTTCATATTTTGATAAAAGATGTTTTTTTAATATTTTTTTAAAGTTTTTTATATAAATTTTTGTGAATAATAATTTATTTAGACATAAATTATTCCATGATTTAGGGCCTTTAAATGATAATGATTTATGATGACAGCTTGATTTTATATAAGGTAATTTGAAATTATAAAAAGTATTTTTGTATACATTGTTATATATTGGAAATAATAATGATATTCTGCTTGGGCATTTCTTTAAATGTACATTGTGCATGAATACAATATTTTTATAAGTTATTAAATCATTAAATTTTAGTATATTAGAACATACAAATAAATTGTTAGTATTAGTCAAAATAAAAATATTATTGAACATTTTAAAGATAGTTTTATTTACAATTCGAACAGCCTTTTTTGTAGAGTTGAAATTCATTGAAGATATTATTAAAATTATTTCCCAAAAATTCTAAACAATACATGATATGAGGCAAAAACAAAGAATTGTAAAGTAGATTTAAAATATATATTGGTAAATAGCTCAGCTTTCTTAATATATATATAACATGTGATAATTTCAATTGTATTTTCTTCTATAAAACATATATGTTCTTTAAAATTTAAATTATTATCTAAAATAACTCCAAGAAAAGTATAAATTGATACTAAGCATATTTCAGTTGAATTCATTAATATACTATTAATAATATTTGCATATTTACAAGGTAGTACTTTTATTTTATTAATATTTAATAGTAAACTATTATTAGTGAACCATTCATGTACATTTAAAAGCCTAAATTTAAACTTTTGCATAGAGTATTATTACTTGGTTCACTAATGCTAACCGTCGTCAGCAAAAATTATAAGATTACAATTTATATTTAGTGTGTGCAGTTCACATTCTTTAAATCTGGCAAAATACCGTTGAATCTTCGACAATTATAGCAATATTATTTGATTTTATACCAAATCATTATAATTTATTTAGCCTACCTAAATATAGAATATATTAAAATCTAGATTAAGATTAAGAAAGAAGTATATGTTTTAATAAAAGTATTATTCAATATAAGATGATCATAAAAATAAGATATTGTTAGTGCACTCTCTTGTTGATTTCCTATATTTATATAAGTTATATATATATAACTTATATAAATTTTTATCAGATATCTAATATTATATATGTTAAAAACATTACGTAAATTAGATTAATAGAGTCAACATATTTATTTTATAAAATTCAAGAATGCGAGACATTAATATTATGAAAAAATTGGAGCTAATTACTTTGTAGAATAATGTCGATTAGAAAAGTGTTGCAATTAAGTTCAATTTAGTGGTAATATAAAATATTGATACACTCCATAAATATATTGGTGAAAAAATAAATGATTACTAGAAGTTGATTGGAGTATACAAACAAAATAAATTACAACAGAATACATATAATGATAACAAATGATTCATTATTAAAAATATATTATACTATATTGATACACCTCAAAGGAAAGGAATATCGAAATATTAACATATAAAATATATGGTTTACCAATAGGCTAGATGTAGGACCTATATCAAAAGGTAGACATTTTCTTCCGAACATACCTGTATTTAATGACATCTAATTATACTCGAGAGAGACTTCTCTAAATTTAAACTTATAAGTTATATATATATAGAATTTTCTAACACAAAAACGTGATGCACTACACAAAGCATAACAACTGAAAGAAAGCTCGCCTGTACAGATGAATATCAACTAGTTTATAAATGCTCAGGAATATTTAGTTAAGTCTTATGATTCAGAACAAAAAATATTTTATAAATAAAAATATATATGAAATCCAAAAGACGGCAACAAATATATTTGTAATATATGACATATGCACTAGCCTGGGAAACAATAAAAGAAATCAGCGAAAGAAAGAAATCAAATAAAGCGAAACTAAAAGCAAACAGTGATAATGAACAAATTATACTCTGGCATAAGCATTTCAAAGAGTTACTTAGCAAGAATATCCAATCGACAATTCAAAGTATAAATTCAGCTCATATATTGAATAATCTTGATATAAAATTGGCATTTTCACGAAAGAAAAAGTGATGAAAACTACAAATATATCATATGGAAAAGCAGTAGAGTTGGACAAAATAACGGCGGAATTTTGGAAATTAGATGATTTCAAAGAATTTTTGTTAGAATCCTGTAACTGTGTTTATTTCCAGGAACCTATAGTAAGTTGGACAAATGGGTATATACTTCTTACTACGGAGACCTTTCCATCACAAAAAAACTACTGAGGAATTACTCAAACAGTAAACGCCTTAAATATATATAAACTGATGTTATTAAACAGGATTAGACCAGAAGTTGATCCAATGCTAAAAAAAATCAAAATGGCTTCCGAACAAATAGATCTACAATGGGGCAAATTCTGACTATTAGATGAATTTTAGAAGGGATAACATCTTAAAACTTGCAATTAACTCTATTCTTTATTGATTTTTCAAAAGCTTTTGACATGATAAATCGCAAAAAAAGATGAAAGAAATACTTTAAAGTATGGAAATAATAAAGTACCAGAATAATCAGTCTGTACAATTGTGATGCTCTATAGAGTTTTTATTATATACAATAACACTTGATCAATAGTTCGATCACAAGATGAAGATACAACTTACTTTGAAATTACAACTAGAGTCTTACAGGGTGACACACTTACGCCGTTCCTCTTTATAATCTGTCTATATTATATTCTAAAGACGTCATTGGATAATAATCAAGAGCTAGGTTTTACTCTAATAGAGCGAAAGAGTAGACTATATCCCGCTGAACAAATTACCGATACGGACTACGCTGATGATATCGCCGTAACAAGTAATACTCTGAAAGATGCTAATACATTATTACTGAAAATTGAATCAGCCGCCAAAGAAATTGGACTTAGCATTAACACCGACAAAACGAAATACATCAATATCAATCAGAATAACAACATGCAAATTAAAAGTAGTTATTGAAGTGTGATATATCAAGTAGAAGATTTCAAATATCTAGGAATATATATTAGATCAACTAAAAGATATGTTAATATAAGGATTGCTAAAGCCTGGCCAGCAGTAAATAGCATAACTATAATCTGGAAATCAAATCTAAGTATTCGTCTTAAAAGAAATTTGTTCAGAGCTGCAGTCGAATCCGTGCTTGATTACGGTTATGTTACCTGGAATCTATAGGTATACCTACATACATAAATATATACCTACATACATAAATGTTCTGACTCATTTTTTAGCTTATAGCAATAGTAAAAATGAGAGTTCTACTATTTCTCAAAATTGACTAAACTTGTTATGTACCTTAATCAATGCTATATCTATAAAGAAAAATGTTGATATTATGTTAGCCTATATTTCTGAATACAATCCGACTATCATATGATTGTTAAAAGGAATATTGCTTTTACTGAAACTTGGTTATCTTCAAATGATATTTAAACTATTACTATGCTCTATAATTGTTCAAATAATTTACATACTTATTCTTTTATTCGTAGTGACAGAGTTTATATCAGAGGTGGTGGTATTGATATTATGATTCATAACGATTTTCATATAATATCATCACATTGTCTTGTCTTTTCATATTGTGATGTACTATATATTACTCTAAATTCTTCAAATGTTTTTTTTTTTAAATTATTGTTTTATATGATCCACCTAATAATGATTTTACATCTTTTTTTAATGAGTTATCTGATCTTATATAATATTTTTGGGTGATTTTAATTTTCAATATGGTTCTTTAATATCCTCTCAGCTTGAATTAAAATCTTTAATTAAATATGTATCGCTAAAACAACATGTCCTATATAAAACCCATTATTTATGAAATACTTTAGACTTAGTTTTAACAAATTCAGATTAAAATATTGTATATGGTTTTACCAATTAAATCAAAATTATTAACTGATCAATTTACTATTTATTACCTTATGATTGAAATTATCTAATACAAAAAGAAAACGCGCATTAATTAATTATAGCTACCTTAAAACATTGAATATTAATGATTTTTGTAATGACATTATAAATTCACTTTCAAATTGTAATCTAAATCTTGATTACTTCAATAGTTCAATTCTAAATTAATTAAATATCTATTCACCTATTAAGAATTTTGTTAGTTACAATACATGATACGTGTCCATGGTTTAATATTGAATTGAATAACATAAAAACAAATTTACGAAAACTTGAAAACTTATATAAAATTAAAACTTCTAATGAAACATATGCTACATTTGTTAATTATAGGTATTTTTATAGAACATCTATTATAATTGCTAAACATTGTTTTATTATAATACTTTTGAAAATAATACTAGAAAGATTTATTCTTTTATAAACTCCTTGATAAAAACAGAGTCTGTTATATTTCCTACTCTCCCTAATTTAATAGTATGTTCTAATTTTTATATTTTGTTTCAGGATAAAGTTTCAAATATTATTTCTAAAATTAATATTATATCTAATATTGTTGCTTTTATTACTTTATATTATAATATCATATATATGCATATACATCATATATGATATTTTACTTGGATATGGTGTATATTTTGACTAATTTTCTTCTACTTCTTTCTCTGAAGTATTATATGTTATGTTGGCTTCTAAATCATCTTCTCCTAATGATCCATTGCCTCTATCATTTTTCATAAGCTTGCTTTTATACTGACTCCATTTATTTTAAATATTATTAATATTTCTCTCCAATCTGGTATTGTACTTTCATTTTTAAAACATTCTATACTAAAACCTATTCTAAAGACACCAGCATTGGATATTGAGTGTTTATCTAAGTATAGAATAATATCTCATTTACCTTTTGCAATTACCTATGTAAAATATCGGAAAGAATAGTTTCCAAATAATATATAATTATCTAAATGTAAATACATTATTTGACACTATACAAAGTGCATATAGGAAATTTCATAGTTCTTAAATACTTCTTCTCTCTATTCTTGATGATTTTCTTAATAAGCTTGATAATAATTATAATATACAGCTTATTTTATTAGATCTATATGCGGCATTTGTTATTATGGATCATTATATTTTAATTAAACGTCTTAAAGATATTGATTTGTATTGTAGGTTTTCTAGCTTGGATTAAATCTTATTTAACTGAAAGAACATTTTCTATAATAATTTATAACCATTATTCATCTACTTGTAAAATGTATTATGGAGTGTATTAAGGTTCTGTATTAGAGCCATTGCTATTTTCTATTTATATCTTGCCTATTATATATATTATATATAATTTTCCCTCTGTAAAATATCAAATGTTTGCTGATGATATTCAATTGTATATTGAGCCTCCAGTAAGAGCCAAGTCATCTGCTAATATAGCTCTAATTGATTATATTAATATGGTTAAAAATTGGTATTTACAAAATAGCTTAATGTTGAATATGAATAAAACTCAACTTCTAAATATATCTATAAAATAATAAGTTTTTCCTTCTATTATCAGTGATTCTATCACAATTGTTCCTTGCAATAATGTTAAATAGCTTGGTTTTATTGTTGATGATAACATATTTCTCCGATCAGATAGCTAATGTGTGTAAACTAATTATCAATTATATAAAATACGATCAATAAGAAAATTCTTACCTTTTAGAATTTCTAAAATATTAATAGAATCATTAGTTATATCATGTATACATTATTGTTTTTCTCTATAGTATGGCCTTCCTGCTACTACTACTAAATCCTTAAATAGAATCATTAGATCACTGATAAGAGTTTCACGTCGTGTACAATTAGGGTACAATTAGTACAACCCTATATGACCATGAATCAGTCAATTATCACTTAGTTAATTCTAAATGGTTACATATGTATATTATAAAATTACATTCAGCTATTTAAAACTAATTTGTAAGGTACTGAAGAATCTTTCGAGTTATTTGAATGACCTCCTACATTTCAGAGTTTACAATATAGATCTACGAATCTCTTCTACTCGGCTATTACTAAAGAGGAAATATAAGCTCTCAAAGTATGGTAAACGTTCTTTCAGTGTAGCTGCAGTCGATCTATGGAATGCGATACCTGTACCATTAAGAACTAATGTAAATTATTCGTATATTAAATCTAATGTATTTAATTCGTAAAAATTAATTTTATTATTTTCAACTGATTTATATTCTTGTTGTATATTGTGTTATATTTATTTTGTTGTACACAATATAGACCGTTTAACATTATTTTTTTGTTTAAATAAACATTCATTCATCATTCATTCATTGATATTACTATTAATAATGAACACTTTTTTATTTTTTTCTTTATTTATTTAATTATTTAAATATGTTACGTATTTCTTTCATTTGTATTATATATTTTTCTCATTTTAATATACATTTATATATTTCTTATTTATACATACTTTTATTATTTATTATATTTTATTTTGTATTAACTGAAAATTATGACCTTCCTTGATAACAATATTCAGGTATATACTTACTTATTTATTCATCATGATTTGCATGTACATGAATCTAATTTACCCATAGAGCCTGAGAGAAATAAAAAAAACTTTCTCTCTAGCTCTATGAATTTACCAATCATATTAATTTAATAATATATGTATAGTTCTAATGATATACACAATCGACATTTTAAAATAAGTATTTTATTATCCTTTTACCATTTTTTTATATTTTTTATTTGGTTTCTTGTAATGTTGTTATCAAGTTTAGTGGGAAAATACCTAGTCAAGCTTTGCTTTGTTGTTTTTCTGAGTGTTTACACTCTATCTGATTTTATATATATATATATATATATATATATATACACAGTTTTATAGTATTCGAAATACGATACATTAAATTATAAAATATTAAAACTTGTTATCTGATGTATTAAACGTAAAATTCCTGCGATATCTAATTCGGTGATACTATTTAATTCTTAAATAAATAGCAAAATCAAATGAAATCCACATATAGGGGAGATAAGGGTATTGTGGCCGATGGGGGTATTGTGGCCGATAACGATATTTCAAGAACCATTATAGTTATCAAAAATTGATAAATACGAAAAATTTAGATAATTGAATTCTAAGAATGATAGTGTTCATCATTATTTATTTATATCAATATTAATTATTGATTTTTGATTAGAGAAAAAAATCAAATAATCGTAATTTTTATCGAAAAAAAACGTTTGTAGCTGAATATAAGTAAAACTAAATGGGATAACGATTAATTATTTTTATATTTAATATAAAAGTGCGTGTGTATCTTGATATCTGATACAATGTATTTAATTTTCTAATTATAAAAATAGTACGTATTTGAATACATGACGCGATCCTAGTGGCTATTTCGGACCTATCGACTATAATACCCGCATTAGTGTATGTTATCTCTATGTATACGGAAAATTTGCTTTTTAATAAAAATCAAATGATTTGAATACAAATAATTAAATGAGTAAATGTTGATAGCCATTATTTAGAAAAACATATTGTAATTATATATACAACTTATTAGATCATAATATCCAATATTAGTATGATATATTTTGTTTCTTGTAAGGTAATAAAAACATTGGCCATAATACCCTTCCCTCCCCTAGGTATGTATACATAGTGTTATTTACTAATTTAAAAGGTAACTAAGATAAATTGTAATTTAAAATAACTCATATAAAATATTATTTTAAACAATTAAAGTTTTCTATTATATTGTATACATGTTTATTTGTATAAGAATGAAAAAAAATGTATAAACAAATTCTAGTGATCTACGAATTATAAATTCACCGATAAATTTTAATTTAAAATTACATATATAGAGTATTATTTAGTCAAATTAAATGTTGCAATTATAGTAGAGAATAAATATATAATAACATTTAATATACATTTTTATTTTTATATAATCGAAATGCACTCTTTAATCGTATATAGAAAAAAATACAAATGCATATAAATAATCTACATAATTTATTTGAAAATTTGTTTTTAAATGTATGTATCATATGATGGTCGGCCATTTTAGGACACATACATCGAATCTCCAGGCGCGTTGAAGTATTTTTCATAAATAGACCTATATCAATACTGATACAGGTAACATACAGGTTGGCGATATAGACGGTACCCATATTAATATCAGTACACAATCAACATCCGCACAGATTAATGTACATAGGAAAGGTTTTTGGACACATCGCATCTTATAGCTATTGAAATTCTAAGAATATATGTATACTTCAAATTTTTTTTGAGTCATTTTTTACGACACGACATACTGTCAATCTTTTTTTTAGTCATATTTTAGGATTTTTTACATGTACTGTTAAAATTCCAAGAAATTTCCAGGAATTTTTTTTTTTAATTCTATTTTTTATAATTTCTATTCCATTATTATAAAATAAATAGTGTGTTAAAATTTGATAACAAATTATTCATTACAAAGGTTTCAAATACTTATTTTTTTATAATTTATTTTTTATAATGCAAAATTTGTATCTAACTACATGTTAAACTTCACGAGGCTGTCGTGTGACCTTAGATTAATAAAAATTAAAAAAATTCGTATGCTTCATTTTAATGGTATATTTATTAAGAAAAACATAGTGCAATGTTAATCTGTTAATGTTCAATTTTCTATGATCGCCCTTAACGTGCGTCTTACGTAGTACATTCATAAGTAAGGTCATACGTACATATGCTGGTGTGAATAGTTTGTAAGTGACCTATGCAATGTTGTTATATAGGGTATGGATGTTGTTATAGGGTGACTTGTATAGTGTTCACGATGCGCATATTCTGCGAAAGTCGAGTATATTCGATAAAGAAAATTACGGAGATTTATTTTCTCTTGAGGTTATTTATTTAAAATTAAAACTTTTGAATGTATACTTTCAGGATTTTAAAATTAATATGTGATGAAACCAAAGATAAATTACATGTTTAACTAATATCTATTGTAATAAAGTATTTAGGTGAAGATATACAATAAGTAGTGTTAGGATTCTTTGAATCACCATCACTAGATACTAGGTATATAACATAATAATTGACTTATAATTATCTCCATTACATTTGAATAGATGGCAGGGATCAAAATAGAATTCAGTGCTAAATAAATAATTATCTAAATCAAAAAATGTATTATATTCATATAAATTACAAAATATATTTAGATCAAGTCTGCATATATTTTTACCAAGGAAAGATATAATAATCACGCGAAAACATGTTATTCGATTTTGTATATAAATACCAACATCGCCAACTAAACAAGGTACATTTTGGGAACTATATAATTTTTATAATGTAAATTCTTATCAAACTATATACTTTTGAAATGTAAAATAATATGCTTTAAATTACTATTTATATGATGAATACTAAGTGTTCATTACTAATAACAAAACAATAGGATATATTTGTTTTAGATACATATCTAAGTAGCGAGTATAAGATAATGTATAATGCATGTCATTTAAGTATTGAAAACATTGTAGTATGGAAACCGCGCTAAACCTAAATATATGTCAGTGATTTATCAGCGGGATGCCTGAATATTAAGCACGTTGCGTAAGGAGTATTATGGATTCGCAAAATATTTGAAGCTTCTTAGGATTACTTTTCAAAGTTTAGCAATTATAGATTACAATGTAGTGCAGTTAGTTTGAAAAGTTTACAAACAAACTTTCAATTCATATTAGAAATTTTATAATAATTATATATATATATATATATATATATATATATGATATCTATATTGTTTTAATTATTTTTATATATGGTATGAAATTTTAGGTATTTTTATGCAATTGAAAAACAGATTCAAACAAAATTATTAAACTTATCATGAAGTGTGATGATTTAATAAAAAATAATGATAATCAAAATAAAATAAAAAAATAAATACATAAATAATGAAATACCCTTATATTAAAATAGAAAATAAAATGAAAGAACTAATTATAAATAAAGCACTACATTCAAATGGAATCATAAAGTATTTAAAGTTTGAACACATTTTAGTTTTAAAGTGGTAGATATAATAGCTAATATTGATGTATTTTTGTATCTGAATTAAAAATTGTTTTTGTGATAATGAATGATTGGTATCTTCAATAAAATATATGCAACCAGGTACCATGTACTTTTGAGATATTTAATTTGTTAATGCTTCGTACATTGCTCGGCCTAACGCGTCTTACTTACAGTTTATCCAGATGTTATCTAACTTCATAATAATGTTATCTCGGTATTGCGCTATACAGGATCAATTATAATATAAGTCACATGACTAAACTTGATATTCTATTAGCGGTACTACTTATTCCGAGCTTCATCTTTGATACAAAACATCATAGCTTATACATATTTAAATATATAGACAATATGCACAGATAGATAATATAAACATGTTTATATAGCATGCATAGTTATTACTCTATCGTAGGATATTGTTGTTACTCTATCGTAGGATATGGTTGTTCTACCAACTTTTGATATAGGTAATTCTATATTATATCTAAAACTGTACTTAACATGCACTTACATGATTACAATACTATATAGGTATATATGCGAAGTAGGTTGTAATAATGGACAGTATTGCCATACTGATGTTAGACTACCGTGAAAACGTAATAGAATTATGCTAACATAAAATGTGATTCTAACCTAAAATAGAACTAGCAAAAATAGATTATCATTAGCCTAGTCACAGCACCTACACTGTAGGTCATACAGTAATGGTGAGATTATAGAATATTTTAAATCCAGAGACATTTAATTCAAACTCACGTTCACATTCTACAAATCATTAATACTATTCATCTTAATATATGGCTGTGAAACATGGACCTTGTTGGAAGAATAGTAAACAAATAAACGCATTTGAATCAAAAGCAAATAGAATAATATTACATAAAACAAAGAACCAACATCTACGTATCCATTGACATAAAAAGGAAAATGGGAAACTTTTACCATATATTAAACATAGTAATACGTAGAAAAATAAATAAATGTTGGCATATTTCTTGCTAACCAAGCTAATATATAACAAGGTTCTATTATATGACAAGGTTCTATTGAAGGTAATAAAAAGAGAAGCCATCCCAAGAGAAACTGAAATAGTGACATTTTGGAATAGACTAACTTCCCTTAGCGCGAACTCTTAGATAATTGAACCTTTATAAACGTATAGGTATACATAGGGGTATAGTCCATTATTCTCGTAATAATTAATTATTAATTCATGTAATTTGTTTTCTATTTTCAAGATACTTTGTTATTAAATTTAAAGTAATTACATACCGTATAAATAATTTCTCGAAGTAATCATATGTCACATATAATGCTTAATACGATACGAAATGTAAAAAAAAAGAATATGTCCTATCACGGAACCTTGTGGTACTCAAGAGGTAATATTTATAAAATAAATATATTGGTCATTTATAATAAATCTTTGTATCCTATTTTCAAGATAGGATTCAAACCAAAAATATAAATTACCACATATACCAAGATTATAAATCTTATATAATAATTAGAGTACGAGGAACTTTATCAAATGCCTGCCATATCAATGTAAGCAATATAAGCAAACATATGTGAATAAATTGATCTCGTCATATTCCTATAGAATTTATTAAGGTGAAGTTGAGTGGATTTTCCTAAGTGAAAGCTAAACTGTTCAGAGTATATGATGTTATTAGCATTCGACCTTAATAACAAAAATAACTAATAGCTTAGTATTTATTCTTACAAAATATGCTTTCATAGTAGTATACTTATTAGTCTATAATTGAAGGTAAGGTTAAGTCAGCTTTTTTTAAATAATGTAGGATTGTATAATTTCCAATTTCCACTCCTAATATTGGATATTTTCCAAATTTTAGGGCATAAACCATCATTCAGAATCCTAGTAAAAACAAGTGATATGGGGTAGGTATAATATAATTCAAATGCTTTTAGTAATAATTTTGATAGATCATCTAGTGAGATAGTAAATATGCTATACCAATGATAAATTATCATCTTTCATAAGAGCATCTATATGTTGGTGGTTGTAGCTATATATTTAGTTTCTTATTGAATCTGATCCACAATTCTATGAATATTTAATATCTAAATATTTAAATAATGGTTCTCAGTCAAATCTCTATCACTTAATATATTTAATTTTTTTGATATAGTTATATCTCGTCCTTCTACTTCCTTCGTAATTTCTCATCCACTTCTCACTTCCATTCCATCTCAAATTAAGATCTTTAATCTAACCTTAAATAATATCTCAATTATGCATCCCCATATTTCTAACATCATTATTTCTGCTTATTAGCGATAATAAGTTAACATAAATATTCACAATATTAAAAAAAGTATACACAATTCATTTTTCATTCCATCTATATTATAATACATTCTCTAGATTGTTCATATTTTGTTCTTCTCTACTGATCAATATCAGTAATATTTATATATTAAAATTTGTAAAATAATCCAGATACGTTCATGAGATATATTTTAATGATACCTAGTCATACCCATATATCAATAACCAACATGATGAAATCACTACAATGGCTCCCATTCAAACAGATTAATAGTTATAAGCCACTTATTATGATATGTACTTGTTACATAGCTCTATACAAGTATGAATATGTATATCTAACACAAATATTAAATAAAAAATTAAAGATTAGAAGCCTCAATTCCTGCAGATAATTCAAATGAGTGTACATGTTTAAGATATATGTTTAGTTTGAATCCTATCTTAAAAATAGGTAATAAAGAGAGAAAATAAATGACTAGTGTCATTATTTTATATATTACCTCTGAAATACCATAAGGATCTCAGGTAAAAAGAACTCTTCCCTTTCTTATCAATATTAATGATCTACCTAATATTTTTAAACCGGAAATAATTACATCACTTTTTGCAAATGATACCAAAATATCGATTATTTATAATTCTATAGTTGATCGAACGGTTTTGTGATCATATATGATGGAACTGGTATCCTGGATGTCTAAATGGGACCTATAACTCGCTGTAAATTAAATGTTCAATTATGAAGTTAGGGACCACGTGTAAACTTTGTATACATTAAACAATATTCAATTGAATAATTGTTCATAATTTTAGGATATTTGCATTAATTTAAACAAAAATCTAATCTTTGATACTTATATTGTTATTTTTTTGTTATTTTTATTTGGTGGAGTTCTTTCATCCCATCAAGGAACTTAGATGAAGTTTTTACATATAACCATATATGGATCTAATTTCCCTTCGAAGCCGCTCTCATGTTAAGGCATCCATGGTTTTAACGAGAGCCGATCATTTATTTATACACAATTATATAAGATCACTTCTAAATAATATTTTAAGACCCATTTTATAAAATTAATTAATGGTCCGGACGAGGCACGAACCCATGTCCTACTGCTTGTGTGTCTGACGCCTTAGCCACTGAGCCACACAGGCAGTATATTTTATATAAATAACATATGTATTAAATAATTTAATATACTAAATATAAAATGTAGATGTTGTGTTAGTAATAACTATTGTTACTTAAAAAAAGAATATATAACATATGTAAGACCTTTATTAAAATACAATTCTAGAATATGGAATAAATCTAATAGATTTTCAAAATAAAATTGAAAATGTCCAAATAACTTTTACTAAAAGACTTATATATAGATGTAATATATCACATACAAATTGTGAAAATCGGTTATTTTTTTTTAAATTATCAAATGCAGATCACGTGCTGACTTGATTCTGATTTACAAAATAATAATGTTGATGTTGATGTTGACGTTAATATTGATGTTGACTGTTCGGGAGTGCTGGAAACATAACTTATCGATAATTCGAGGTATTTTGTAAACATCCCAAAAAAACAAGTGCAAACCAAATGATACTTTGAACTAATTTAGTAATATATTTCAACCACCTGGAATTTACTTTCTAATTTAATCTGTTCGGGAAAAACAATATCACAATTTGTCATTAGACTTAATAGATTAAATATTTTAAATAGATCAATATTTAATGTTTATTTTCAATTTATGTATATTTTTTTTCTTAGTTTTATTTATTATCTTTATTTAATTTCTATTACATCTTTTCTCCACTTTGTTCTGGTACAATATATACATAAATATATGTTGATAAGTAAGAATACCAATGGGCACATTATTGGCATTTGTAGCATCGATAAATAGGAACTGACTATAAGTTCATTATAGTTGAAATGTTGGTGAAAAGGTCGTATGAGAATTATTCCCATATTATCTTTTTACTTTTCGTTTTTTTCACAAGTAATTTTGTAAACCTTTATATGTACGGTTCCAATTATAAATAAGTATATATATATATATAATCTATTTTATATTCGTTTATTTGTTATATCTATGTTTCATGTCATTATGTTGGTTCATATAGCTATCATATAAACTATAACAATCAAAGTTCAATACATACTTATTTTTGATGCAAACAACAATTCTTATCTACAATTAAATGTGAGATAAACAAACTTTTAAAGTTCCGATATAAAATACCACTTAACGTAGGTAATGTATCGTATTATGCGTTTATGTGACATATCATTACTTCAAAAAAAATTCTTTGTAATATGGATAGTTCTTATGATTTGTAGAAATTGAACTTGAGTCTGAATTACATATCTCCGTATTTCAAATAGTCTCCAATCTCACAATTACTACAGTTGCTGTGGATAGTCTAATTATTATATATTTATTACTAGTTCCGTTTTAGGTTAGCATCGCGCCAATTATTTGAAATTATTGTCATTTTCTATCTGATCTTGTAATATAAATATCATGTTTGGTTACACTATTTATTATTTCTGTTTCCATATATGAAATTATTGAATGTAATTGAATGTTTGTAGACACACAAATAACGTTAAACGTTCTCTATTGTGTGAACAAATATAAAAATAATAAAATATATAAAAAGAATAATAAATCAGTTGAAAATTATAAATTTATAAATAATAAAATTAATTTTTACGAATAAATGATAATACACCAGATCTAAACGAAGAATAATTTAAAGTAGTTCTTAAGGACAGAGGCAGCTAATTCCATAGATCAACTGAAGCTACACCGAATAACCGTTTACCATATATTGACAGCTTGTAATTCTTCTTATGTAATATCTGAGTGAAATAGTTTCATAGATCTATCTTGTAAACTTTACATTTTAGGAGGTCATTAAAAAAACTCGGAAGACGATTCTTTATAACCTTACAAATTAGTTTGAAATAGATGATATCTATATAGGTATATATCTGATAAATATTTAACTATTTAGAATTAAATAAGTGATACTTCAAAGAATCATGTAATTTTACTAAATGTAAAACTTCTATCTAAATATTAAACATTAATAGATATTAATATCAGTAAGGCATAAATAGCATTAATAATGTATACGTGACATAACTAATGATTCTATTAGCATTTTAGAAATTATAAAAGATAAGAATTTCCTTATTGGTCGTATTTTATATAATTGATAATAAATTGATTTACACATATTAGCTATCTGATCAGAGAAACTTAAGTTATCTTTGAAAATAAAAACAAGGTTTTTGACATTATTACAAGTAATAATTGTGACAGAATCAATATTAATAGAAGGAATAATTAATGATATTCTAGATAAATTTAGAAGTTGAGTTGTGTTCATATTCAACATTAAGCTATTTTGTAAAAAAAAAAACAATTTTGAACCATATTAAATAGAGCTATATTACCAGATGTCTTGGCTCTTACTGGAAGCTCAAAATACAATTAGATGGTTAAGGTATTTGCATACATTAATTGAAATTTTCTTATATGGCATATTTCAAAATTGTTTAATTTGAAAAATATGTCCTAATAATATACATTAGTATACGTATACAATATACAATTGAATATCAACAGCAAAAATTTGATATTTCACAGATGTAAAATTAGAAATGATATTTTAAGAGGATAAATATATAAACGGAGAATAGTAGTTGTCCTAACACAGAATCTTGAGGCACACCATAATATATTTTGCAAGTATATGAATAATTATTATTTATTTTTATAGAAAATCATCTTTCAGTTAAGTAAGATTTAATCCAAGCAAGAACAATACATAAAATACGAATATCTTCAAGATGTTTAATTAAAATAGTATGGTAAATAGTATCACAAGCCGCAAAAAGATCAAATAGACAAATCTGTATATTATAATAATTATCAAATTAAGAAAATCATCAAGAATAGAGAGAAGAAGTTTTTCAGAACTATTGAATTTCCTATATGCACTTTTTCTATGGTCCAAAAAGAATTGTCAATCAGATAATTAATTAATTGCTAGGAAACTATTATTTTCAATATTTTACTTATAAAAGGTAATTGAGATATTGGTCTGTAATTATATTATGAATATTATGTGTGGTTTCAATATTTATTATTTCTGTCGCCATATATGGTATTATACTATCAATATTATGTAAACGGCTAATTTAAATAAGTATCTATTTGTAAACATATAACCTTATTATCTTCATAGAATATCAATAAGAAATAAGTTTAGCATCCAATAAAAATATAAATTATCTATTAAATTAGGTGTGTTCATTTTAAATGTATAATTAATTTTTTAAATAAACATATATATATATATATATATTGGCATATAGTTAATATTATAATTAATATCCCAAACTACAGCAGATATATTTATAATGAAATGACTATATTTCCTATTATATCCCTCTATATATATATTCAAGTCTAAATTCATTCTATATCAAATATTCTTTTATAATAATCATGATTTCTATAATCATGATTGCTATATACATATTCATAAATAATTTATAATTATAGAATTTCTAAAAGTAAATATAAAATTTATTATTGATAACAATACATCAATAACAAAGCATTCGAAGGTAATCGATAGTTTTACGGGGTTAACATCCCAGCAGAGGGTAATACATGGGGGGGTGGGGTACACCTCCCTGACAATGCGTACTACAATGCATTGTTTACAATGTATTACGTAATAATTAGGTATCGTATCGGCATTGATGTTGGGGGGGGGGCTCACGTATAATATTATTGTATCGCCTTTATACACATGGACCGCAGAGCATCAATGAATCAAGGAATCACAACGTAATATAATCACTGCACTATAGTGTGTCGGGTAAATAATACACTACAGTACGTAGTAGTATACCTCTAGTATACAGGTTAGGTACTTAGTGATTCATTTAATGAGGCTGAGTAATTGATGTATACAATTGTAATGAAATAATAATATTAAGACGCCGCCTAGCGATCATGACCTCTAGAGAGGGTGACCCCAGGCCGGAGTGACCTCTAAAGAGAGTTCTTGGAGAGTTTCGGTTTGGACGTTAGCAGATAACTGTCGTGCTTATCGAAGCAATGTCGAGCTCCGTCGCATTTCCTCATGTAGAACTTTTTGCCTGATTTGTTAATCCAGAGGTCGTGCGTGTGACCTTTGGCCTCGGAGGTCGTCACTCGGATTACGCGACCATCGTGAATCATACTGTCCATGTAGGTGTATTAGTGGTATTTGTATATTTATATATATCCAAGGCTATATTTGTTATATAATTGTAAACTAAATATAATTTTTAATTTAATTCGGAGATAACGTAGTAAAGATCACAGACTTCATTTGAAACAGCCCGAATTATGAATATAAAGAAAATAAATATAAAATGAAAAAAAAGATATGATAATTAATTCTATTTTGAAATTCAATAAAACGTACATTTCAATTCAATACAATTCAATATATATTATACCTATACATATATCCTACAATACGTGTGTGGTTCATAAACACATACACATAGGCACACACATACACACAACCTATACATACATAGGTTAGCTTACCTGTGTTGCCATGGGGTGATAACAATCTTGTGGGTGTGATCATTAGGCTGGGGTTTTCCGGTGTATAGTGTGATGCTCTGCAGGGGTTGTATACCGGGGTTAACGAGTGCCAGGTTAACGGGGGTACGGGGGTTAACCAGCGATATGAAGACAGGTTTATACAGATGAGGTTAACACACGCGAGGTTAGTTGTACTGGTGATTACCACGTGACAGTCACGTGATACAACACGTGGTGCAACACGTGATACAACACGTGATACAACACGTGGTGTATTCAATGAGTTCATGTTGTAATATACGTTATACGTTAGTGGTCCGCTTATTATATAACTAAATGTACTTCAGATTATATTATGCATACACTAGAATTAGCACCCTACATGGACCCTCTTTATAGGGAAGGGGCGCTATGGAACTAACTTTGAGTTCAGGATCTCTCCAGTTCTCGTGGAACATAGCATTGTAGTGGCGGGGCTTCAACACGATGTCTGTGAGGGCGGCTATTTCACGGTATTCCGATGAACCTATTGGGTGTGATGGGGTTGTGATGGGGGGGGGGGAGGGTATAATAGTGACCGGTATATAGGTGTATGTCATTGCGCATGTGCAGGTAACTATACATACATATTAGCATTTATTTATTTAATGTGTATTATTCATTGCTTATATATTATATTATATATATATATATATATATATATATATATGTGTTCTATATTTTTCTGATTTCCGTCTAAACATATATGGGTAAATATATTTAAATTATTTATATATATATTTATATATATATATATATATATATATATATATGTAGCGGACTAGCGTCCTCTATATTTGTAATTTAGTTGTTTTTAAGTTTATATTATATATTTTTAATTAGTTATTTTGTTGTGGTGTATTATGTAATAATTATAAATGTTTATTTCGTATATATTGATATTTGTATTTTTTTAGTTAATGTTATTTAGTTTATTATATATTTTTAGTTAGTTATATTTTTTTTTGTGTTATGGAATAATTATAAAAGTATAAATGTTGATTTCGTGTATATTGATTTTGTGTTTTTTATTTAGTGTTATTTAGTTTATTTAAATAGAATTGGTTGGACCAATAAACTGTCGCGTAGCAGTAATATATTCTGAATTATATTAGATTTAATAATATTATTTCATTTTTGATTATACCTTGGCACGTGGAGGTTTGTACAAAGTTAAATATTGTAATATTATATATTGTAATGTTGTATATATATTTAACAGCATTAGTGTATACACTATATATGGTTTTTGTTTTGATTGTTAAAATAAAAAGTAATTTAAATACAACGGTCCTTTATCATTTTGAGTGGTGTAATATTGCTAACACCTATTTCGACCACTCATTATTACATATATATATATATATATATATATATATATATATATATATATATATATAATTATAGTGCATACTATTTTAATAATACATATTATAATCTTTAAAATATGACTTTAGTATACTATATATAGTGTATATACATCAATGTAGATATCGCGTATTAAACACATTTCTCGTGCACACTTTATAATCAATACCTCCTATAACCTCGAGGTTATAGGATGTCTTGGTATAATACAGTGTGCAGCGCGGGAATAGAACAATTACTGATGACGTAACACAACGAGGACACGCCCCCTTACCTTCGTGATAGAGCGGCATGATGGGGTATCGGGTTCTGATCATACCGGCTCCTTTGATGTAGGGCAGGAATATACGGAATCCGGATGCTGCGACTTTCCTCAGCTTGCCTTTATTGTCCAACACACCTAGCGAGCGATGCGGAGATATTAGTATGACGTAACAGTAGTCTATTACGTAATGCTTAATAATATAATAGAAGAATGTTGAATACAAATAAGTAGTTATATTATTTCATTTTATTTACAATTAAATATGTTCTTTTTAAAAGCATAATCTGATAGCAATATTGACGTAACCAATTGATTGTTTTACAAATCTAAAGATAGCATATTATATTTATATAATATCATAAAATAAAAAATGTATAAGAAATTTGTTATTTATGATTTTGCATTGGCGCGCGTACTTGATATTATATATCGCGTCTGATATACGCACACGGAACTATAATACCTATGAGTCATATGATATGACTCATACTAAACGCGTGTCTCTTATTTCAGTAAACTCGTATAACGTATACTTTATAGACTTCTACATGATTATAGTTGTAACTATAGTTATATTATATGAATTTACGGATATACTAGTTATAATTATAATCTATAGATGAGTAATACTTATTATATAATATTAAAACTCCATACGAGCTGTTATTGACATCTAGATGTTTCGCGTGACGTCAATATTCTATTGTTGTATGCTATTGTCGCTGCCTGTATTGCAGACTATTTTTGCACTATATGGCTCCACGCATTGCTTACCAAGTTAATTCACATTAAGTCGTTGCATACAACCAAAAAGTAAAATGATACTATAAGTATTAATAAAATAGACGTGTTTTCGGTGCGAATTAACTGGGTACGAAATGACTGGTGTGCTACCTTTAATAGTACGACTGGTGTCAGCTGTAGTAGAGGTCATCTCGCCACCGATGAAGAACTCCGCAGGGGTACGGTAGTAGACGTTGTATCTTGACCCGTTGTAGGCCTTAGATGTAGTTGTGGTGCTGCCGTACCTTCCATCTGCTGTTACCGTATTACCTGTATGAGGTGGTAGTAGTGGTGTTGGAAGTGCTGATGGTAGTAGTGGTGTTGGAAGTGCTGGTGGTAGTAGTGGTGTTGGAAGTGCTGATGGTAGTAGTAGTTTAAGGGGGAGGCGCGCGTTCATCTAACCAATGCTAATTTAGCTCTATCTAAAAACGTTAAGGATACATAACTAATGGAGATAATTACATAATTTGTATTCAACAGATACTTTCCACCTGCATATAGGCTCTGTATTTTCATTAATGTACTTAATTTAAAATATTGTAAACAAATAGTCTCAATTAATTAAATATTTATTTTTAATTTTGTTCATTAAAATGCAAGTTTATCATAATTTATTGAATTAATATAAAATATAATAATAAATCCAACAGGATTCCTATAGATGTAAATGTTTTATATTTATAGTAACAATTTCAGATAAAAATAATAAAAATTAAAAAAGTAGTAGGCATTTACATGAGATTACTAAGTGAAAAAGTAGAAACTTGAGAAAATTACGTTCAAAGTGTTGTTAAACAAATAATCACAACATATTATAAAAAATATATATATATTACGTTTATATATATATAAATGACAAGTAAAATATAATGGTATACAAACAACACTGAAAAATAATAATTAGGTAGTACTTAGTACTAATATAGAGTTGTACTCAAATATATATTATAATTAAATATACAAATAAATATATGTATAGAAGTTATAAAATAGAAAAATATAAATTTATATTTATAGATTTAGTTTAATAGTTATAAAGTATTATAAAAAATAAATAATGAATAATTTAAAATAAATACAAGAATATAACATATTTACTAGACAGAGCTAATTATAGAATGAACATTTCAAAATTGTCTGTTTGGAAGGGTATCTTTTCAATCAATGATATCTTGTTATACACATAAGTGATTTGTTTATTAATTATATACAATATATCTATAATCTATGCTTAATGTAAAAATATAAATTTGTTTAATAAAATATTTTAATACGATATCGAAATATACAATTAAATGTGACAAGTATTTTCAAAAAATCCTGTCAATTTCAAATAATTATTATATCGATTACGCTTATAAATACACTTTATATTGATATAAATACTCAAAAATAATTAATGAAAATTTACAAATATATAAATAAGATATTAAACGTTTAATTTACATGGATAATAAATAATTTTTTTTTGTTAAAATAAAAATATTAATCATATTTTAACTCGCGCCTCCACCCTTAAGTGTTTGTTGTAACACAATTAATCTACTTAAAATAAACTATCAACCCACGTATATATTTTATAAGAACTAATTTTAATAAATATTTATATATTACGTAAAATATAGTATTGTTTATTACAATAAACTAACGTATCTTCCTATTTTCATCGTAAGTTTTAGTTTTGTCTTCACCCTTGTACTCTACTTTGTACGGGTTCCAACTGCATGTTGGGTAATAGTTATTGTATGTTATTATATAATATGATTATATATACATATATATATATACATGATAACTTAGATTAATGTTTAGCTCATTATTGATATTTACTCATTAATTATAATTACATTGATATGCATATGCTTACATAAACGTGACATGTTTCAACCATTGATATAAAGAAAAGATCTCTCTTCACATCGATGGTTTGCGAACGCACGCACAATGTTGAGATAATCGCACATACGCTCACTAAATGATAATGAACTCTGACCTCTGAAGAGGGGTCATATAGATGATCTCCATGGGAACGGCGTACGTCCAGGTCTGGTCTAAGGTCTCGCAGCCGTGGTTCTTCTTACAGCTATGATAGCGTACGGCTGATATCTTCGGTTGGGTGGTACGGGCCATGAACACAGTGGGGTCGTCGAAACCTCGCACACGGGTGCGTTCACCCATAGCGTCGTTCTTAGGGGTTCGGTACCAGCGCGAGTAGTAGCCTACGTTCAGCTTCCTGTTGGGGGCGTGGTTATAGGCGTGGTTTAGGCGTGGTTATAGGTTTACCTCGCAATAGAGGTATTACGTCATATATAAGTTAGTAAGTAAGTCAGAAGCCTACGTTCAGTTTCCTATTGATGATAATCTATTTAAGCTGATATATTGTCGACATATATTATCGAAAGTATAAAGTTGAAATAATTTCATACTCACATAATAAACACATATAATCGTATGCTGTGGTTAATATGATACTAGACTTTAACATTAGACAATGTTAAATCTCAGTCTGGCTGAAATTCTCGGATTGACAAAATGAGAAGGCTGAGATTTAACACTGTCTGTTTAGGGGGGCCAATATTCATCCGATTGTATTGTACCACATACACCGCGGTAATTAGTCTACTGTCACATTATTGTCACTATAATGTCACTTTAGTGTCACTATAAGGCTATAATCCACTAACCTTTTTCTTTCACTGTACTTGTAATGCAGCACTGATTCACCTTCAATATCATCATGTAGGTCAGCCGGATAGTTGTCCATTCCGGGGATCTGCTCCATCAGATAATCGAGGTATCCGCGATGCTGGAACACTGCGTTAATCAGTAGTGATGACAGCGTTATAATCGTTAGGCTAACATAGCTAGTATCTATAGATTTCTATTTACCAGAAAATAAGAATCTATGCAATATTATATATATGATAGATCGATAATAAGTCGAAATCTATCACAAATATCATAGGGACGATATGTAGAGATTTGTTTACGTTAATACGATATATAAGATATTATGTTAATACATAGGAACACATGATTCATATGTTAATACATAGGAACACATGATTCATATGTTAATACATGATATATAGAACGTATATTACACATTAGAATGCTTTCATTCATATATATATATATATATATATATATATATATATATATATATATATATATATATATATATATATATATATGTGTGTGTTTCATTGTATATAAATGTATGAATATATTCGATGATACGTTCTATAGAATATATGTATATGTACAATGTACATTGTACATATATGTATCGTGGATAAACTAATCTTTTCTGTATTAATAGTAGAACATATTTATACATAATAATATTGTATTTATTAAAATATTTTAAATTAAATTTTTTATAATCGATAAACCACTTTTGTAAAGTATAATATAATATGTACTATTAATCCTATTTCGTATACGTTTATTTATATGCAGATAATAAAATAAATCATTACCTAAACCTGTACAGATTATGAATACACTATTGAACCAATTAAATTAATTAGATGTTGTCAAAAATAGGTCGATATATCGATATATCGTAATATATTACGATTAATTGATTCGATTACAAATTTTAAATATTGATTAACGTCGAATTTCGTTGTAAATTAACAGATGTAATTGGTATCAAGAACACAGCATATTACGTCATATTATGTCATATTATGTTATATTACGTGATCTAATAGTAACTCTAAATCTAATACTAACTATCTTTGAAATAACTATCGTCTCTTTGGTTCACTGAGAACCTGGCCCTGCGGGTTTTAGCGTGATCTTCGAGGGTATCGCCTGCGCATGTCAGTGATTGAATATTAGGTACGAGTATAGAGTATAGTATAGTATATGGTATAGTATAGTATATGGTATAGTATAGCAGATCAAGATACAAGAAGGTAATTTGTAAGGTTAAAAATATAGCCATATTTTGAACTAAAAATTAACTTAATTTAATTGTTAAAAGAAAGTTATATTTTCAAACAATATCAAATTATCGACCTTATACATATTTATTTCTATATAAGTTAAATGGTACATCATTTTGTTATAGAATATAATAGAATTATTGATTTTTTTAAATGAATGTTTTCTTTCAACATTATCTTTCATTCTTTAATTTATAATCTTCCTTAAAAGTCATCAAAATAATACTTTAGTTTCATTTATTTATTGAAAACAATGTACAAATATGATAACTATACGCGCATGATTGAGTATACATATATGTCTACATCTATATCTACATATACGTCTAAGAGTGTGAATTGTGTAGTAGGAAAGTAGGACAAGTGGACTGTCAGTTGATACAACGGTAGCCTGTCCATGTGTCCAACTGTCCACGCTATAAATAGCACGTCCTAATGCTACGTCAACATCTACGTCTACATCAATATCTACGTGTACACTAACCGTGTCCCATTCTGTGAGCCACGTCATCCACAACCCGTAATCTATTCAGGGGAAGGTCGTCTTTCAGCGGGTGGCACAGGATCCGGTAGTTCCATTGAGCCATCTGAACGGTTAAAGAATGTGAACATAGAGGTCAGTGCCGTGTTATAGAGGTCAGTGCCGTGTTATAGAGGTCAGTGCCGTGTTATCTCGCTTTACGAGTCTTACCGTAGAAGAAATGGTTATTATAGATTCACGTATAATATATACATGAATTATAATTAGCTCGTGATGTTAAGTATCTATTAATGATACTATTGATAAGTAAGCCGTGATTTGGTTATACATCAAATTTATAATCGCTGCGTATATTATATCAGTTCATATATTATATTAATGTATATATTTGTGTTCACACATTTCGATATAAACACATTTACCCACGTACTAATTACAAATGTATTCATTGTTACGATAAATCTCGCCTGATATTATAGAAGATTACATATTCTTCTTTGAGATAATACTATATATATAAGAATAAAATATCTATAATAAGTAATGGATAACTAAATGTATAGCCGTTACATCTACGAACAATAAGAACTATAGTGCAGGGCTAGATGCGTATAGATTCGACTATGATCGTTATTATTAACGTATCTCATATGAACGTTTAATGAGATGGTAGAGAGTTAGTATCGTTACCTTCCACTCGAGTTGCCGGGGTTCGAATCCCCACAGAGGTACTATTAGTTAATGTAGAATGTACCTTAACTATACTATTAGACATGCATCATGTCACGTGATACATTACTTGTATACCTTACCATAGCCGCCATATCAGAGTATCTCTGATACAATCGAATGCTTTTTATAATGTTATATCAATCTCTAGATACCTCTCTTCCCCTATTTATGTCTATTATCATATGGAATTATCTCTCTCTTTCTTTATATACTGTAGTATATAGGGTATACCCTCTCCCTATATTTATCTATCATTTTAATAATTGGGCTTTGATATATGCGAAGTTAGGTTAATAGGGTTTAAATGTAATTCAACGTACGAATTCTAATCAATATTCATCGAAGTGAACATTATTAAAATAACGTATTTTATAAAATAAGTTTAACTTTAGAGAGTATATCGTAAAGTAACTAGGGCGTAGTGCAATTATAATATACTAACGATATACACAAATATATATCTGTATGTATACGTGAGTTCTACGATAGCAGAACATGTGATGAACCTGAGGTACGGTGCCGTTGATCATGTTCAGTATCTTAGTGGGCAGGTAGGCGAAGTTCTCCAGTCTGCTCTTGGCTCCCTTCGCAGCGCTGTAACGAACCTTCTCCAGCAAATCGAACCACGACTTCGCGTCCAAGTGATGTCGATCGCTCTTGAACGATTCCTCCAGGGTCCGAGCCGTCGTCCAGGCACCTTCCAGGTAGCACATCACCGGTCGGAAGTACTTCCGGTAGTCTCGGACCGAGTGGTCTTGATCGGCGAAGGCTTTGAACCATAGTCGCATCTCCTCGACCTGTTTCGCTACCGTATTTTTAGAGGTGACCTCTGGAGGTACATCCGGGTACTTTATTCGCTGGACTCGTTTGTATTTCTTACTGGTCAACGATGGCTACGGATTGGATGTCGTAGTAGGATAAAGTCGGCACCCGGAATGTCACCCGTCGGTGTATAATCTTGTTAAATATAATTTTCTAAATCATGAGTAGGTACCAAATTGTGTTGCATATTTTTAATCACAACTTTTTATAATCTAAATATGAAAATCTAAAATATGACTTATATTATATAATTTAATAAGCTTTCCTATGATACCATATTTGTAAAAAATACTATCAAATTCAAAATTCTTAATTTCACATTTTTTCTCATACATTTTTACCAACATATAAGTATTATAGAAATCTATGTAGAAAATGTAGTATACGCATAGATTATGGTTTAAAAATGGAGGCATATTTCTACGTGATTTTAAATTCATATTCCTTTAGTTAAAGAATGAGTTAGATAGATAAATGAATATAATAATAACAGTGGATCTGCGCATGCGAATATTATAGGTAAATATTTACTTTCAAGCTATTTAATTTAATTTTTATTGTTATTTAAATTTTTACTCAAACTATGATAGCTCGCTCAATAATAACCCAAATAAAGTTTTGATTAGATATATATATATATGTTTATTTGATGGATATCTAATAGAACCACGTAACAGGTTCATAGTGTACGTTACGCATGCGCGAGTTGAACCTGAGCTAGCTTATAATCATTGTGTCTCGTTCTGAACTCCACTCCGTTCAGTACCCCCACAAATTCCCCGAATCCTGAATGATGTGTGTGTGTGTGCGATGTTACAATTACGCGTGTCGTACGTATGTGTCACGTATTATATGCATGTGGTATATGCTATGTTCATGTGGCATACGTTTATATTATGTGTAATAGAGATGTGGCACGTGTGTTATAGACATGTGTCACGTGTAATGGACATGTGTCACATGTATATATCACACCGAGGCCGTGATTATTGTAAGTTGAGGAAATATAGATGCGTGAATATCCACTACTATTGGCTTATAATAATCGAGTTTTTGTAAATGACAAATTTGTGTTGTTTACTAATATTACTATACAAATATAATATAATATACATAATTAATATAATATACAAATATTCGCTAATGCGATTTTTCGAGCGAATATTCACAAGTAGGGGAGGGAAGGGGGTAGTGGCCGATAATTAATATGCCTCAGAAGATTTCTAATATATCGATACATACTGAATTTTAGGCTCTTATTTTTTTGAATTAACTAGAAATCATATAGTTCTAGAATACTGTGATTTCACTTTTATATATAAAGTGTTTATCCTAATAATATAAACGTTTGATTATGCATTAAAAAAAGCACTAAAATAAGGCAAGGCTCTAGTAGTGGCCGCTAGTTCCAGAAAATGCGATAGGTGTCTCGTAATGTATTCGATTTATATTTTTTTAATTATGTAATATTAAATAATTATATTTATGATGCATACGCACCTAATTTGATTCAAAGATTTAATTATATATACACACTCTTACATATAAATAAGCATACATATATATAATCATGTTTTTTGTCAACATTTGACAAACAATGATTATATAATAAATTAGAGTAATTAATTAATTATTTAAAAAAAAAATGTACTATATATTATAGATATTTTGATTATCTAAATATTGTATATAGAACTTTATATCCTATCATGCATTTAAGCGTTAATTAAAACGGCCACTACTCCCTCCTCGGCCACTACCCCCTTCCATCCCCTAGGCCATATAGCCTCAGTTTGAGTGTCAGTGTTAGTGTCAGTTTTAGTGTCAGTGTTAGTGTTTACTATAGTAATACTATTATTATCATCATTGTTATTGATGATAATATATATTTAATCTTAATTTCATCCGGAATTTCATCTAAAGCATTAACCACGCCTCTAATTAAGAATTAGACACGCCCCCAAATTAATAATTAGCCACACCCCCTAGTTAAGACTAACCGATAGTGTCCACAAAGTTGGCGTGGTCGTGAATAGCGCACATCGAATACACCACGTGATAAGGTCGACTTCCTTGTACTAAAAGTCTTTGCTGTAGGGGTCAAACAGTCGTAACATTCAATATTATTGTCGTACATATGTGTATTGTAATTGTTATATAGGTTATACATCAATACACAACTGTGATTAAACTGTGATATTATTCTGACACACCCTATTTATTAGAAACAAAATTCGTAATAATTAAAATATTCCACCATTACACAAGTATACGATTACACATTAATTAATAATGATGATACTATTAATAGCCTATTAATGCTTATATGAAATAAGCCTACATTAAATAGAGTGCACATCGGTATAAATCCAGTACTCTACATCAAATTCAGACCACTTATTGTAATGTTTGCATTTTTATATAAATATACACACACACACATATATATATATATATATATATATATATATATATATTTATTTAAAAAAATACATTGAATGTTATAAAGAGATTATAATTTATCGGTGATGTTATAAAAATGAGATTTCAGAAAATAGTTTAATTTCAAACTGAAACCTGTGGAGTATATATATATATATATATATATATATATATATATATATAATGACTAGATAAACATAGCGCTTCGTATTTTACCATGGTAATACCTAAGTTATTATGATATTATTATTCTTATTATTAAATATATATATATATATATATATATATATATATATATATATATATATATATATATATATATATATATATATATATACATATAATTAAGTATATACATAAATCTCTTGAAACCTTCTTAAGTCCCGAGCAGCCGTTATTCCTGACTTGTTCTTCTTGAGCCAACTGTTGCATAATTAACTGTCTGGCCAGAACCTCGAGATCGTCTTCAGTTTCTAGTTACGTGATCGAAGGTTAAAGGTCAACGGTCAATAGATAAATACAGCTATATATATATAGACTTGACCGTTATTCGATAGTCATATAACGCTATACGTTATAATACAACATATATATATTAAACTATAGTTTAATATTTATATATATAATATTATATTTTATAATTATATCGAAATTCACATAAACACGCCTATAAATGTGCATTCTATACAAATTGAATATATCAAATTATGATAAATGTGGGACTTAGTGTAGAAAATGTGTCCATATATGGTAAGTAAGTAGAACTTACTATAGTAAGTAGAAAATAAGTAATTGTAAGTAGAAATTAAGTAGAAGGTTTGTATTTAATACATAATATGTTACTAGTTTCTACATATATATATATATATATATATATATATATACCAATTCCAATATAATTATGATATTCAATGCGGAATGTTCATATTAATAATGTGAATCCTACATACTAAACTGGTTTAGTTGTTGTGTATCTATACTTGTATTATGTTATATACATGACTATTATACATGGCTATATAGACTATTATCGATATACTATCATCAATTTAACTATGTATATCGATAGAAAATAGTGTAATAAAGGGAATTGAAGTTTAGTTTACGGAGTATTATCATGCGATAAACTAAATGTTGGCTCATACATGTATTGCCGAATTTTCAAATTATAATATTCTTAATATAACTATAAGAATTATACATTATTATATAACGGTGTGTATGTACACACATACACACACACATACACACACATATGTGTAGAGAACTAACTAGCGGAGGTGCCGCAACAAAATGCCGCCACTAGTACCAGTACGCACAGCTTCATAGCGTGAACAATGTCCCCCGTGTTAACTGTGAGGTATCGGCTAAAGACACTCGGTGTGCGGGTGTGCGGGTGTGTGTTTGCGGGTGTGCGGGTGTGCCTGGTTCCTGTGGTGGTTAGTACATAGTAATGTGTAGTAGTTTGTAGTGGGTGGGGTGTTTAGTATGCGATTATTTTCATAATTTATATATCATATATATATGTGTAATTATTAATTTTTATGTTTATTACAAAAATATTAATCAAACATGATGTATAATTTAGTTATTTCATTTTAATTCAATGAAATATCATAAAATATAGTAATTATTAAATCCAGAGGAATAATATAATTTATTAAGCAGGTTACGTTTGAAATAAAATCTAGATTGTTATAGTATTGTTATATTATTGTTATTAAATATTAAAATAGAATATATATATATATTTAAATATATATATATGAGATGGTAAATCAACTTTCGTCTCCTAAACATTATGATAATTGTTATCATTATGTTATGCTCTTATTAATTAGTCGCTATAGTGGCTTCGAGATCTTACTTGATATCTTCGGAGCCGCCGATATCTACTGAAGAATAACTGCTCAATCATCGCTAATAAATAGAAAACGATTAATCACGTGGTCGTTCTTCAATGGCCGCCGCGGCCACGTGATATCGATGTTGAAATCTATATTTAGACGCCATCTCTCTCGATTGCGCGACAAATATGTTAATTATGTATGCGTATTTAAACTTTAAATAGACATTTCTATATATATATATTTATATATAGGGTATGGGGTAAATGGGGTGGTAATACTGACTCAGTATACTAGTGAGGCTATAGTCAGCACGTACCACCCCGTACTGATTGATAGAGTGGTACCGTAGACCCGTAACTAGGGCTGTGCTGATAGGGTGCTGAGGAGATGATGTGAAGAAGCTGACACGTGTGATTATTATCGAATTTTAGTGTACGTAAGCGTTATTTTAAGTGTTCTCTGCGCCTCTTTTGTTGTTGCATGATTCATCGAAGGCGAGCACAAAGGAGATCTATTTCAAGTGTAATTTATCCTATTGTTTTAGTGGTCTATATCCGGTAGAGCTTACTCAGGTATCTCTTTACGAAGTTTGCATCCTGTATGATTATGATTGATCGAATAACTGTATTTATAATAGTGTATAGGTTTCATTAAGATTAATATTAATATACCTGTATTACGTTTAATTAATAATAATAATATAAAAATGGATCCAGGCAAATATTTAGAATAAACTTGCGAAGTTATCTATCCATCAAATACCACACTTGAAACTGATATAACTTTAAACTAAATAGGTTATCCAAATATGTTATTTACAAATATGTTATCCTATACAAATTTAAATTTATTTTAATGAATTACACTTGTCTAACGATAAAACTTATTATTTTGAATACAATCTAAGTCCCATAATATAATTACAATTTCTGATATTGAAGCATTATAACATGAAGTTCCTATTTTTTTATAAATTATTGATTAGTATAATTGTTACCAATATATATATATCGTGTTACCCATTATTTTCTAACGTATTTTTTATTAAATTTCATAATTTGTTTCCCCATTACCGGAATTCAAACACGTGACATGTTATCATTAAACATTTTTTTGTAGGATTTATGGTTTCTGAGATACCGAGAGTGTCCGTATTCGGTTACTTCCCCCTAGAGACTGGTAAGATAATATAAATGTATCAAGTCTGAAACAACATAAGACGAGTATGACCTAATACACTACAATATACTATAAGCATAGCTCCAGTTGACACATGTCAAGTACAATAATACAATATTTTCAATGTTAAAATCCATTCAAACTAAAAAAAGCCGAGTTTAATCCATTAGGTCATTTATATCCATAAACCCTCTCATCGATTGAATACAAGACTAAATAATATTCATATCATCAATCCAAATTTAAAATCGATAAATTATATAGAAGCACAATATTAAATTTAAATAACCACATTTAACATATGATGTATTAAAGTAATTAAATGTAATGATATATGTCATGTCATGTCATATATATGTCATTAAAATATCATATGACATTTATAATGAATAATAAAGCATTAATGTATACATTTTACTGTATGAGAGGGAAGGGAGTAGTGGCCGATAATTAATATGCCCCAGAAGATTTCTAATATATCGATAAATACTGAATTGTAGGCTCTTATTTTTTTGAATTAATTGAAATCATATAGTTCTAGAATACTGTGATTTCACTTTTATATATAAAGTATTTAACCTAATAATATGAACGTTTGATTAGGCATTACAAAAAGCACTAAAATAAGACAATGCCGTAGTAGTGGCCGCTAGTACCAGAAAATACAATAGGTGTCTCGTAATGTATTCGATTTATATTTTTTTAATTATGTAATATTATATAATTATATTTATGATGCATACGCACCTTATTTAATTCAATGATTTAATTATATATACACATATATGTGTATACTCTTACACATAAATAAGCATACATATATAATCATGTTTTTTGTCAATATTTGACAAAAAATGATTAAATAATAAATTAGAGTAATTAATTAATTATTAAAAATAAAATGTACTATATATTATAGATATTTTTATTATCTAAATATTTTATATAGAACTTTTTATCCTATCAAGCATCATTTAAGCGTTAATTAAAACGGTCGCTATTACGTCCTCGGCCACTACTACCTTCCCTCCCTTACTCATAATTTCATATTCAAATGTCATCATTATTAAATAACATATAAAAATAGTAATTGATAAAAATAATAATATAAAAGAATATAAATATAAAAATATAATATAAATATTAAAATAGTCAATAAAATAAGAAATAGTGATAAATAAAAAAAAATTAAAAAAATTAGTAAAACTTTAAAAACATTTTGTTGACATCTTTTTTAAAATTGATAATATTTTTTTTAATAATTCAATAATTTTGGACCAATAATTGAAATACAAAATTATTTTCTATCAGTTCTAATTTTTGTCTTGATAAATTTAAACAATTTCTGTATGTTATTAGTAAGTGTGATTTTACTTAATTTAAACATAACAATTAGAGTTTTTAATTTAACAATATCAATACATTTCATTATGTATTGTTTATAGGAAATAGAACTATGAAAATATTTGAAAATAAGTCTAATTACTCGATTTTGGAGTTTTGATATTGGCTTAATATTGCTTTCAAATTATAACCCCATATATGTGAAAAATTATCAAGATGACATTTAAAAATTACGTAATAAAAGTATCCTTTTTTCGTTTAATTTATACTTGCTTTTATCTAATATGGCAATAGATCTTGATAATTTGCTATAAAATATGTATTTTCCAATATAATTTATCATCGATAAATTAACCTAAAAAGTTGATGTTACTATTAAATTATATAGGAATATTATTAATAGTAATATTTAATATAATAGATGAAAGTGAATTTCTAATATTACATATAATTGCTGTAGATTTATGTATATTTATAGAAAATGTATTTATGCCAGACATTCATATAATAGATCTAGTGATATTCCTGAATAATATCCTCAATATATTGGTATCGGATACCGACTTGTGGATACCGATTTGTATCGTCAGCAAATAATATCATCTTAAACTTATTAGAAATATTTATCATATCATTAATATAAATTAAAAATAATAGTGGTCCCAATACCGATCCTTGTGTAACACCACAATTAATAACTAGCAATGTAGAATTTTAATCATGAATATTTACATATTGTTTGTGATTACTTAGGTAACCGATTATTAAATTTAATGCAGTATCTAATTCCTATTTACATAAGTGTAATTTATTAATGAGTATCGTATGATCGATTGTATCAAATGCCATTTTGAGGTAAATTGAAACAATAGAACATTTATCACATTTTCTAAAGTGACTGTAACAAATTAAATTTAATAAATTAAAGCATCAAAACATATTAACCCTAAAACTATATTGTGAATCACTTATATTGATTTAGATAGCTAGTAAATCTTACTGTAATCCATGTCTCTAAAATGTTAGTTAATTGAGGCAATAGTGAACTTTGTCTATAATTTTCTGCACTCAAATTATACCATCCTTTATAAAGAGGATTACTTTTGCTAATTTAAAAGCATCAGGAAATATTCCATAATTTAAATATCTGTGAAAAATAATGGTAAGTAGAGGCGATAATTAATTTTAATTAATTTAATTAGTCGCATATTTAATTCCTGTGAATAGGTGCTATCTTTATTTCTAGTATGTGAAAATAAATGATTAATTTCATTAACGCATATACCTGTAATAAATAATGTATAAACTATTAATATTACCTAATAAAATAATATTTACATACGATATAGACTAATTTATTTATACAGTATCTAATAATTAGTAATTAGTTATACACACACAATATATTTATTAGTAATATATTATAAATTCGTGTACCCCACTTCTGATATATAGGGGAAAGATGGGTAATGTGGCCATGAGGGTAATGTGGCCACTTGGCGTATCTCATAAACTATAAGTCCAATAAAAAAAACCATATACATGTATACAATATGCGCATTGTTAAGCATTGTTCAAATAAGTTAAAATAATTTGTATAAAAAATCGATTTACTTTTTTAAAATTGAAATAAAAGTTTAGTAAAACATATATTAAATCACTAATATATAATATAAATTGAAAATTTAAGTTGGAACTTAAAGAACTATTTAATTACAACAAAGTTTGTAAGTCATTTATTTTAGTGAGTAATATTCATTATTATATAGTGTATATAGATATACATAGAAGCGGGTAATGTGGCCACCTTTTAGCAGGTAATGTGGCCACATCATAATGATTTAAACTAATCATATGATCAGAAATAAATATTTTTATATTTTGATAAAATTGCGTGCGTCATTATATAAAAACGTTGATTGAATCAACAACAATATCCTAACCATACAAATATATTTCCATACATATTATAATCGTGGTATAAACTTTTAAATTTAATTTAGTATATTGAATCATATATTAACACATTTATAAAGAAATATATATATATTATTTATTACATATATATTATATTATTTAATATATATATATATATATATATATATATATATATATATATATATATATATATATATATATATGATATATATATATATGTATACAACTTTACGTATACATACGTTTATACATATATGTTTTATACATATATATTTATATATATATATATATATATATATATATATATAGTTGTAGTAGTGCGTAAAGTAAGTGTAGTACGTGTAAAGTATTAAGTATATAGTATAGTATTAACTTAATACTTAATACTATTAAGTATATATAATATATAAGTATATACATATATATATATATATATATATATATATGTATTATATTATATTATATTATATATTATATTATATTATATATTATATTTTATATTATATAATATTAAATATTATATTATATTATATATATATATGTATTATATTATATATACTTAATACTATACTGTATACTTAATACTTTACGTACTACACCATATATGTTTAAATATAAATACATAGGTGATGAATAACAATTATGATATGACAACCTATATATATATATATATATATATATATATATATATATATATATATGTATATATGTGTGTGTGTGTATAAAACATATGCGCAAAGATTTTCCAAAGGAAAGATATTGCACTTGTGTATATTTGTGTCACCTAATAATTCGATATTGCCATCTAGTGGTATTATTCAGATAATAATACATTTCTATATTTATTGTAATAGTAAATAATAAATTATATACAATATACATGTATATTGTATTATAATATGTATTTACATGATTTTAAAATGATAATATAATTATATAACAATAGAATACACTGATTAGTTATATTTAATATAAACAAATAAAATAAATGATAAATATATTGTTATAAATCTAATATTAAAAAAAACTACATGTATTGTATTATATTGTAATGATTTTAAATGTATGTATATAATTAGAAAACTAGAAATTTAAATAAAAATATCACATGATTTAACATTTCATATACTATTTCGCCATCTAGTGTTAATATTGTTTTTTCATTTTAAATTTACATTTCGAGGTACTAGAGATAGATAGGGAGTGCAATATCTTTCCTTTGGAAAATCTTTGATATTCGTATAAACTTATTTATACATAAAGTTATTTTTTGTATTTGTATAAATGTATATGTATTATATACTAATATATTTATCATGGTATATATTAAACTATATTTAAAAATAAATAAATCAATGTCATGTTAATACATTTTACTTTCGATATCGATTTTCTAAAGAATTTAATAAACTTAATTTTATTTTATGTATTTAATTTAACTGCGCTTTATATATTTCATTTATACTTGTTTATTGGCTTATTTGTATATTACATTTCACTTTTTGTACCTCATATTATGTAATTCTAAAAATAATTTGTATTAATGTTGATATTATATTATTTTAATATATTTTGGTGTAATATATTTAATATATGTATAAAATTATATATATAAATAGTTCTATATATTATGGTATATATATACATATTACCATATTTCCCCTACCTCCTGTGCCCCTACGAATAGCACATATACTCGATGCAGTAGCGATTCAAGAGAATGCACAGCTAACACACTCCTCGCAAGTCTAACTCTCACCTATAATATCCTATAGGACATGTCCTATAGGACATTATCTGCCTTTGTGTTACGTTCATAGCCTAGGCGTTATCAGCATTGATGTTATACTTGTATGCATATCCATCAGATGTGTGTATAATATGAACACAATATATATATATATATATATATATATATATATATATATATATACCTACAACATATAACGAAATATGTATAATGTGTGTCGCACTTATTTATATATGCATATATATATATATATATATATATATATATATATATATATATATATATATATATATATGTATATATATATATATGTGTGTGTGTATATATATATATTATCTGGCGTCAACCAAGTAAATTTACTTGGTTGACGCCAGATAATATATATATACACACACATATATATAATGGTATTAATACCATAATTAAGAATTTATTTTATATTTTTTGAGGATAATTATGAATAATAAATGAATAAATTTAAGTATGAAAGAAAAGTTTAGTTAACTCATTAACTCATTAAATATATGCTAGTCTATACTATATGTATAGGTATAATATATATATATATGTATACATTGTATTATCTAGACATTTTGAAATTAATTACCAGCACTTATAGTGTACGCCGGTTATTTTAACTGCATATATTATACGGTATAATATATGCAGTTAAAATAACCGGCATATAATAAGTTCTGGTAATTAATCTTAAAATGTCTAGATAATACAATTTTTAAATTGCCTACATCCTCATAATGAAATAATTAATATTTATAATTAAATAATATCTCGTTATTTTATTAATTAGCACTTCCGGTTAAAATAACAATAATAACAGTATATCATCAGAACGAAACCAAATCAAGTACCCTATAAATAATAACTACACACTGCGGTATTAACGACTAAGGGCTAGATTAGCTCCGGAGCGTTTGATTGGTGCAGAGCGTGTTTACGACAATAACAATCAACTTTAGTACGTTAGGTGTCCCGTAGGAGTCGCTACAATCAATGGACATATATTTAGTGTTCGGGTAAAAAGTCTCTACAGTGTATACACACCGGTGTCTTCTATATAGTCACCTACCTATAACTAACTCATCATATACGTGACATGTGTGCTGATAAGCCTTTTAAATAGATATATTGTATATTATATATATATATATATATACAGGTTGTAATACTGATTTTAAAATAATTGATAAACTAGTAAATGACAAATCATACAAAATAACAATTGTTTGGTCAAAACAAAAATCAAATGTTTACTCTGACATATATATTAATATTTTAGTGATTACTTTTATATCGGATTTGTATATATTATTCAATTTATATTTAGTTATTAGTTATTTAGTTATTACTAAAACAGGGTACAAAGATAAGAAGAATTCTACAAAGTTAAAGTAGAAATTGAATATTTCGATGCCACTTACAAAATAATGTATTTTATTTATATTTTCGATTATTTGTACGCTATCTTTTATTTCTATTTTGATCATTTTTCATTTTTACTATATGATTTATTTCTACTTTCGATTGTTTTTCGTTTATTTTTACGGTTACGGTAAAACGTTTTAATTTCGTATTATTCTTTGTTTATTTCTATACCGTATGTTATCGTTAGCAAATATTTATACTTTATACTTTCGATTATATTTTCGGCTATGTATTTGCTTAAATAAATTATCAATCAATAATAAATAATAATAAAATATAGTTTATTATGACTTCAAAAACACATGGTGAATATAGGCATCATTAGATAATACAAACGAAAAACAAAAATAAATATAAAACGAATACAAAAATAGAACTCATTACAATAATTTAAAATGTACATACAGTTTACGACAATGAAAGTTAAACAATGAAAGTTATGATGTACAACGTATATCATATGACAGTGAATTCCATCTTTTCGGAGCAATAACCGAGACAGCTGATTCAGAGTAGGCCAAAGATGTTGAGCATTACACCAACTTCATGACGTTGAACTTCCGACTAGATATATTAGAAGAATAATAATAAATTGAGCTAGATATTCAGGAAAATCCAGCCTTATGCATAATATACAATATACTATGTTTACAAATATATCTAGACTTAAGCCATCCTATAGATCTCATTAGAGAAAATAGTAGGCAGTGCATATCATGTTATTAATATGTGGAGAGTAGTATAGGTGAGTGATTATAGTGAAATCAAGGGTAGTTATAGATTGAGAAGTTGGAAGAGATAATAGAAAAGGATGAGTAATTGATAGAGGAGAACTGCAATTCTATTATAACTATTTTATGAGAACCATTTAGTGAGATCAGTAATATAATTAAACATATACAATGAATCAGATCATAATCACTAGGAAATGAAGTATATATCTGAAGATCATCGGTATAAATATGATAGTGAATATTAGGATATTTGGTATAAATTTATTTTATAGGAAGAAAATAAAGAACAATATAGGGCCAAGAATAGAGCCTTGTGGAACACCATGTATGTTAACATAATGAGGAGAAAACGAGGAATTAATCTTCACCGAAGATGTTCTATATGAAATAAAAGACATAAATAAACTGTGCACTTGACCGTGTATACCAATTTCATTAATTCTAATAACACTTTAATTACCTGAAATATCCTGCCACACGTTATATTGTAGCAGCCATATAATTATTCAATAATATCTCTCAATAACAAATAATTCAAGAATATAGTTTTGAATTTACCATGATAATAGCTGTATTTACTTAGTATTGTTAGTTACCATATTTAACCATGCTTCTAATTGAGAATTTAATTTTTTCTTAATTTAATAGTTTGAGGAATTGACCCTCAAAATGTTCTTTACCTCTAAAAGCTATAGTTTTTTTAAGCTATGTATATTAGAAGTAAATATAGCTATAAATACAATATTATTATTTTTTGTATCATTTTTATTATGTATATTCATTACTATTTTTATTATCAACTTCCATTGAAATACGTTGCATATTATATTTGCCATGACTAGTAAATCATTCAAATGCCTTCTTCCAATTTGAATAACCAGTAATTATAAATGCTGTGAATTTATCACGATTAGTTATTTTATAATCGTTAATACAATAGTAGTAAAACACTACTTTCTTTTCACTTAATCAATGAATCCATTGCAATTTGTTGTACAAGTTTTTCTGGAATAATAAAGTTTTATCTTTGCAATTACGACTACACAAATATGTTGTAATACATCAGTTTATCTAGATTAAATATGTTCTCAAATTTTGTTATATCACTATAGTGATATATATATAAGATGTTGCTAATATTGTGACTACAAATCTAAGAATATAATATATATTTTACTAATAATCGCTCTCTACTAACATTACATTTTCTCAAAATTATTTTAAAAATTGGCGCAAAAATAGGGGGGATTCTACAGATATACCTATAGGTAGGTCTATAGGTAGGTCTGAATGTAGAAGATATTAATGGCCATGTTACAGTAGTCTATATCATCAGTAAATCTGTCCTCGTTTATTTGATAGGAAGTCAGAGTGCGGATATCAGATCAGGAAGTTCACATCTATTATATAATAATTATTGTACACGTATTACTGCTGCCATCTGCATTCTATTTAGGGTATTAATCACTCTACTCGCTAGGTATAACAGTAGTGAGTCACTACTAGTGAGTCACTGTGATCTATGATCTTTGGTATATTTATAGAGAGTTAAATTCAGTCTGATTTCAATATTTATGTGTTTATGAACAATACGATTAAAGTAGCCATCAATCATAACATCGTCACTGAATATTAAAACTAATTATAAATGATTGAGTTATTACTATAGTAGGTAAATATAGGTAAACCAAAATAAGAAGTATCTAATAATTAGTCTACAATATTACCTGTACCCTGTATACCTACAGGCCAACATACTATATAATCTATATGGAGAATATTTAGAATTGTGAGTAACGAGTATCAATATTATGAAAATATGTCACAGTTTTAGCATAGTAGTTATAATATGTAGGAGCGCTGGAATAATTTTATTTTTTTTCTTTAATAATTTGTTTGTATGTAGGGGTTGTATGTACCAATCAAAATAAATGTTGTGGTAAAAGTAGTGGGGGCCAATACATATGAGGTCCCCCTAGATATAAAGTGGGGGGGGGAAACATATCCCCCCGTCCCCCACCTGTTGCAGCGCCCCTAATAATATGCATAGGTAAATAGAACTATAGTTGAGAATAGTAACAAACTGTAACAGTACAGTGTTATGAAGACCGACTATTCGTATTATTGTTGTTGTGGAATCACAATACTATACACTTTGCAAACATGCACGTACTCTAGCGTATACTGCTGACAAGTAATGTATTACAGTTACTATTATTAACTAATGCCCGTCTTTAATTGCAATTAATGGCAATAATTAACTATACTATGTCAACGCAATGTATAAACTCAACGAGTGTACACTGTATACTGTACAGAGCTGTATTAATTAATAATTATAGACAGATATATTTTTCATTTATTAATGACATGCCGAAGTGAAAGATAATTTAAAAATGTAGTGTTATCAATATATCAACATTTGTATCTATTTAACCCTTTGCATCCGAGCTGTTAAGTTATGTTGTGTTACAAAATGCCGAACTATTGATTTTGTTACGTAAGACTAATGCTATATATTAATAAGATGAATATACGAAAGTTATGTTGTTGAAAGTTATCCTGTTAGATTATTTAGATTGTACATATTGTATCACAGCAATAATGGATGAATAATGATATAATGATATAATACTGGAAAGTATTGTTTCGAAACAATTAGAGCGTATAAAACACGTACTAAGATTAAGATAGTACTTAAATAACCGATACCCTACATGATGACGATGATGAATATACTGTTCTATATGACTGATGCGCTACTTTAGACAATGTTCGATTACCAGCTTTGTTTTCCGTGTATGACACAAATAAAGTAAACATTTCTTGTACTGGTGATATCAATGTAGACGATATACCAACCAACCTAGTAGACAATAATAATATGTTATCAATATCATATATTAGAATATTTATTAAATAATTATTTATAATATAAATGACGCAAATGATTGTGAATAAGATGACGATATATATATATTAGTCAATTAGTATAACATCTACAACCGACATTCTTAATATTATAACCGATGTACTAAGTTATATCTATTAATAACATCGATAATTCTGAATTATTATGTCCGCAGTTGTCCGATATTATATCACGTGTTGAATATTGTCACATATCAAAGTTAATAACTATTAAACAAACATAGATTATTAATTATTTTACTTGATATCAACAACAAAAATAAAATATATATTACGTTCATACTTTTATTTTGTTTAATTTATGAAATACAAAGTTCCATATAATTTATATTACTATAATAGGTACTACAAATACATAGTGATATGATTCAAATCGAGGGTAGCATATATTTTATCTTTGATAATATAAATATAAATGCTTATCAGTATATAAACTATATCGATATAGTACTATTACTTACCTTACCAGGTCGAGCTTGCTCGGCAGTTTTTGACTCTCTTCTTCCATTCATCTTTATCGTCCATCGCAGTTTTCAGTTCATTTACATTGCACAGTATATCATCCATAAGTTGATCAACGTATGTTCTTTGCGGCCATCCTCTTTTTCTCACACCATGGGTAGGTTGCCATAGAATAGTATCTGATGCCATTTATCACTTATTTCTCCAACAGTGACCAGAAAAACGAAGTATTTGCTGTCGTATCGACGTGCATATATATCCGGTATATTTGCATATATTTCTTTATTGGTAGGATGGTCCTTCCAAGACTTGTTTAGTATTGCCCGTAACAATCGAGTATAGTTTCCACTTAGTCTTTTTTCCAGAGCTTTTGTGAGTGTCCAACTTACAGAACCATATACCAATACCGACTCAACAGTTGCTCTGAAGAAATTTCTTTTAATTCTATCCGGTAACCTAGATTTCCAAATAGCGTTCATCTTATTTAAAGCTGCCCAGCTTTTAGCCAGTCTTATATTCATATCCTTTTCTGTTGATTGAATATAGCTTCCAAGATACTTAAAATCGAATACTTTTTTAATGTCCTTGCCATTTAGGCTTTTTATTTTTTCATTTTCTCCTTGATTTATGCTTATGAATTCGGTCTTACCTGCATTTATATTCAAACCAATCTCTTTTGCCGTATTTACAATTTTATGTAGAAGAATTGTAGCTTGGCTCGTTTTATCAGTTACTATAGCTAGATCATCTGCATAATCGACATATGTTATTTTGATTGCTGGATGTCTTCTGCTCTTTCTCTCAGAGAGGGTAAAACCAAGATCAGTATCTCGATCAAGTTACATTTTAAAGACATAGTCAATACATATTATAAAAAGAAATGGTGCTAGTGTATCACCTTGTAACACACCTCCTGTTATATTTATAAATTCCGTATCGCCATCATCTGATCTCACAATTGATTTAGTATCTTTATAAGCTATCATAATTGCATTTATGATATTTTCAGGTATTCCATATGCTTTAAGAATCTCTGCCATCTTTCCTCGATGTATGGAATCGAAAGCTTTGGAGAAATCAATAAAAAGGAGTGTAGCTGTTAGATTCTTTTCGTTTACGCCTTCAATGATCCTTCTAACCGTGAGTATTTGGCCAGTAGTAGATCTATTGGTTCTAAAACCATTTTGGTTTTTTCTTAATATCTTATCTACTTCAGGTCTTATTCTATTTAAAAGCATTAGATTATATATCTTTGCAGCTATACATGTTAGAGTGATACCACGATAGTTGTTTGTAGAAGTTAAATCTCCTTTCTTCGGTAGCGGTATTATACAGCCTTTATTAACATATTCTGATAGTGTTTAGCTCGTATTCTTCATTGCAGGAGAATAGTAAGATTTCTTGAAATTTGGGTATTTTCCAGATTTCCACAGGAATTTCATCTAACCCGCATGCTTTTCCATTTTTGATACTTTTTATAGCCTTTTCTAGTTCATATTTCGTAAAGATTCCAGTTTCTATATTCAACAAATTTGAAATATTTGTTATAGTTGATGTTTTTGATTCAGGTGGTTTTCCTAAAAGATCTTTGAAATGATTGTGCCATAACTTAATTCTTTCTTCACCACTTGTTGCTTTTATCTTAGCTTTATTGTTCTTTTTCCTGCCAGTTATATCATTTACTACTTTCCAGGTACATGATGATTTTTGGTTTGATACTGCAGCTTTGATTTCATCTATTTTCGACTGAAGGTAGATTTCTTGCTGAGTATCGTATGTATCATATAGTGCTTTTTGTGATAGATAATAGGAATTAATATTTTCTATAGTTGGGCAAGAGTTCTTTATTGAGCTGCTGTTTTTAGCATATCCCTTTTTAAACATATATCGGGGTTCTCCCAGGGAGATCTCTTTTTAAGTTTTTCTTTGAAGGGGATGATATCAATTGCAGTTTCTCTACAAGAAGTTTCAAAATGGTCATACAAAGTATTTGTTGATATGTTGGATGTTTCATCGTTAAGGTTTTCAAACTTTTTTAAGACTTCGCAAATAAACTTTTTTTGAATATCAGGATTCTTTAGAGTTGTCCAATCATAGATTGGTGTTTTAACAGTCTTCTTTTTGTTTGATCTTAAACTTAATTTAAGATGGGCAGATACAATTCTATGGTCTGATGCTATACTTTCAAAAGATTCATAAGCTCTACAGTTTTTGCTGCTATTTTTCCATTTTCTATTAATCATTATATAGTCAAGCTGTACTTTATTTCAATTTGGTGACTTATGTGTCCATAGCTGGCCTTTCCTTTTCTGATAATAATTGTTAAGACATAGTAGATTATTTTCTAAAATGTAATCTTTGAGAAAGATCCCATTTCTGTTTGATACTTCATGCAATGAGAACATGAATCCATCTTGAATGCCAAGATGAGCATTAAAGTCTCAAGAAATGATCAACACATTATGTTTTGGAATTTGTTTTGTGGCAGAATTTAGAATATCATAGAAATTCTCTATTTCCATGGGATCCGATACGTTTGTAGGGCTATAACATACTATGATAGATGTTTGTGGGTTTCCATTAAAATTGACGATCATTATCCTTTTGGATACTAAAGTAACGTTTACAAGAGAATTAAATGATGTCTTGTCAATTAGAATACAGATTCCACCTGTAGCAGCGTTTACACTGTTTTTCCATGCTGAACCTGTTATCATATGCCATTCTCCAATAGAATATTCTTTTGTATCGACATCCTCGTGTATAAATCTATGTTCTTGCAAACAAATTATATCGAGTTGCGTAGCATTTGCTGATGCAATTATTTCAGAAATTTTATTTTCATTTTATAATGTCCGTACATTGAAGGTGGCAACTCGGAGAACTCTACTTGCTTTCATTAGAGATACATTTGGTATTGATTTGATTTGATTTTTATATTTACATTTACATTTACACTCAGTAGCTAACTTATCGACTGCAACCTAGTAAGGGATTGCAGGACGCGCTCCTTGTTCCGCGCGACGAGCGATGAGGGATGAAGATATTTGGGAAGTCGTAGTCATTTTGCTTTCGATGGCTAGATAAAATGTGCGGTCGCCACTCCATACACATTTGCGTAACCCTGCGCGGGTGGCTAACATGTACTATGCCTTGCCAAAGGGCAACCAGGATTTTGTCCGGCACTGCTAATTGATTATTCGCAGCTAACCATTATATCTAATGGCCGTTCCCCTATCCGCAACCTGGGGAGCCGGTGGATTGGAGTTATCATCACCACATCATCATATAAATTACGGATATAGATGAAGAAATGTGAGCCGAGGATCCTATGTAAACTGAGCTCTATATAGTACTATAATTAGTTATAATTGGGCGTAACTTTAAATTAGCAACGACCTTAAAGTACGTCGTACGTAACGACATACGGCCAAAGATTTTCCGAAGGAAAATATCTTCGCAAAATCATTGTTAGGATTTATCGACATATTTTAAAATACTCCTTCTTCGATATTCCATGGAATGTCGATACACCTGGCTTTTACTGTATATATATATATATATATATATATATATATATATATATATATAATATATAATATATATACTATTTTATTATACCATAATATGTAATATAATAATACATTAGACGTCACGTGTTTAATAAAACAACACACGACTTAATATATTATATTCGATAATATATTATATAATGTATGTATGTGTGCGTGCGGAGCAATATGATAATGATATGTCAGCATTACCCGCCCTATTGATATATTATACGGCGTATAAGCGTTATACAGTTTTCCTACTGTTATTATATTTAATTACAGTATTCTATTATCAATTATATTAATAATATTGGTTATGATAATGTAAATAATATGTTTATACTATTTAATAAAAGTTTACATATATATAAAGTTTACATACCATATATATATATATATATATATATATATATATATATATATATATATATATATATATTTCGTATAGGATTTCGATACACCCGGCGTCTACTATATATATATATATATATATATATATATATATATATATATATATATATGTAAATATATGTGTGATCTATAGTAAATGTATACTTTTAACTATACTAATGTAAAAACTGTCAACTATATATATAACGATGATAAAGCTATTAGTTGTTATGGTAAATACCTATCTCCTATTTATATATAGTAACACACAGTGTACATTAACCTACAGCTACACTACACTGTGGTGGTATATCCGTATACGTATCCGTCCGGCACCGGCGGCAGCAGGCTATAAATAGATTACGACAACAATAAACGAAACAAAACAATACTCCACGTGACCCGCAAGATCACCAGTGGCTTACGACTGTTGTTACGACTGTCCACCGGCAGTCTATTTACACGTCCGTCCGTCGGTATCTGATGGTTTTATTACGTAATGGGGATTATATAATCGCGCGGTACCCCGGATATCCGCATCGCATACCGGTTACCAGCTATTACGTAATACTGATTATATTCCGATGCGCATTCATATATTTAATAGTTTATAATTCATAATTAATTATTCTGTATTAGCTTTTTAATTGATAACTTATATATCGTTAAATCAGAAATGGAATAACGTTTAACAAATAATTAATTATAATAGTGAATTAAATAATTACAACTTTAAAGTATCAGTAAAACGGGAAATAAATTAGTTCTCAAAATGTCGGTTGATTGAAATAATGACATTAGTATATCGTAAATAGAATATAATATTAAAACAAATACAAATGCGATGTAATAAATCAGCATGCATATAAAGTAGTTATACACATGTCTATTGAGAACATTAATAACACTACGCTGATGATTTGGAACTTAATATTGTTTTCAATGTTGTATTATTTTTTGTTATATAAATATATATTGTGAATTTATTGTAAAATGTGCATATAATTGCATTAATATAATCACATATATATGCTAAAAAAATGTGACAAAAATATCAATACGATTAATAAACACAAATTTAAAATCCACTGGAAAAACTAATGAAAGTATGGTACATTCCTATATGGGCGTTATTTATTAATATAACTAAGTTAATTAATATATAATTAATATAAAATTAATATAACTATAGTTTTATAATTATTACTAAAAAAGTAGTCCGTAAATTACCGACCGTAATAGTGTTGGGATAAAGACGAATGTGAACAAATAGTGATTTGATATATGTTAAGTTTCTGTTGGCAAGTAAAACTAATTCAATTACAATAGAATTCTTATTGTAATTCGTTATTTTTTATTTTAGGCGGCAATATGTTTTAGTATAAGTTTAAACTATATATAAATATATATATATATATATATATATATATATATATATATATATATATATAGGGGCTTCACATAAGGGGGGTGGGGGGACATGCCCCCCCCCACTATATATATATATACTGTATACACTATATATATATATATACTATACACTGTATACCCTACAATGTATAGTATAGTATACAGTCTATAATCCATTATTTAATTATTAAATTAACTATACAAAAATAATTATTGTATGACTTTATTATAGAAATAGAGTAATACAATCATTGATTTTTGTATAGTAAATTTAATAATTGGAAAACTATTGTTTATTCAATTATAATATGTGTAAATTTATGTAAACTATATATAGTATTAAATTATAGTTTAATTGAATACATTTCAATGAAATGATTCCATACTGTAATAAAAGAGCTAGAGTGAGTGAACAAGATAATCAGGAATAAGCCGAAATATCATAGGATGAGGATAATCCAATTCATAAAATTATTGAAGATGAAGTTATTGACATTAATTTAGGTGTGTCTGCAAAGTAGATATCAAATTGTATAGTACCTGAAACAATTATTTACATAATTTATAAGCAATGCTAATCATCCAGATTTCAAAAATATTCAAATAACAATAGGTACAAGGTACTACGTGGTGCTACAAGGTACTACCCTACATGGTACAAGGAAATTGAATTTTCAGACCAAATGGTTCAAATTATTTCCATGGCTTAATTGGGATATTTCAATTAAGAAAATGACTTGTTATCTGTGTTCTAATTTAAACGAAAATTAGCGGAATAAATTTAAATGCACTGATTTGGCCTATAAGTAAAGGTTATCTAAATTGGAAAAAAGCAATATCTCGTTTTTCAGATCATTCAAAGTCTGCATTACATATATGCATGGCTATAGCCATGCTATGGAAGTATGCCACATTAAAGCTATAACTCCGTTGTTATATAATCAACAATATGCACAATTGAAGAAAAACAATATAGCTTTAAACATATTTTAACATCCATTACATTTTTAGTATCTCAAAATATTGTTTGTAATTACATATGGTAATTTTAGAGCGTTAATAGCATTAATATGCAATGATATTCCTGAGCTCAAAGCATGGTTTAATACAGAAAATCGAAAATCTCTAATTTCCACCACAATACAGAATTAAATTATAACGATATATATATTATTATATATATGCTAATAATATTAAAAAGAATATATTACAAAATATACATGACGCAAGATATTTTTGGTCAATAACAAGAAGTTATTTGTATTAGATACGTAGATGAAAAATGTAATGCAAATGAAGTATTAATCGGTAAGTTGAATTCAATTAATTAATATAACTATATATAATAATATAATTTATTTATATATATATATATATATATATATATATATATATTTATATTAATTATACCCTATTAAATAATAATATATTGTCTACAGGTATCTATAATGTTGAAAAAACAATAGGAGAATATCTGTCATCATTAATATTAAATTGTTTGAATGAACATAATCTACCAATAGAAAACTTACGTGGACAGTCATATGACGGGTATCTAATATGTCCGGAAAATATAAAGGTGTTAAAACATTATTACAAAGACAACAGCCTTTAACATATTATACACATTTTGGGGCCCATAGTGGAAATCTGATAGCTCAGGCTGTTGGAGCATCAGTGGCTATTAAAGATGAATTAACAATAATTTATTAATTAATAAATGAAATTGGACTTATTTTCAGCGGTACAATTAAATTCAGACACATACATTCTCAAAATTCAAATGAAAAAATAAGACCACTTTGTCCAACAAGATGGACTATAAGAAAATATGCTATTTTCAAAGTTCTAAATAACTATAACGATATAATCAAATCTTTAGAAGAATTTGACATGTTCAGCATAATAGAAAGAGTTGTTAAAGGTGATATGAATATAAACACGACTCTTGAAAATACTTATAAGATTACAGAAATTTGTTTAGCGGAATTGAAAAGTCAGGGAGATGATTTGGGTGATAAACTTAATAGCATAAAAGTAAAAATACAATGCCTGGACATCGAACCACTTGCAATGAAGAGAAAAAGGAAAATGCCTGAAAGGTATATAGACTATAGGTCAATACTTAATATATTTATTAATAATATATTTATAATTTTATATTTAGATATGAAACTACAGGAAATGTATATATTCCAGATAGTATATAAACCTATCTAAGGTTGGTAAATTTATATATATATATATAGGATATTAATATTATAAATATATAAATATTATGTATATGTAAATATATGTAAATATACACTAATACAAAATTATATATAACTATAGGTACCTAGTTACTAATAGAATATTATATATAGTATATTATAATATACCTATATATACCTATATATATTATATTATAATACAATTATATATAATAAATTAAATTGATATTTATTACTGATATTATTTTAGATTGAAAAATATCTAGAACTGTATAATGTTGAGCTGTTTCAGGAAAAATCAATATTCCAAGGAAATAACTTTACTAATTTCATTCTGTATTGTGATTATTGTATATTTATGCATATATATATATATATTGTATATAAACACAAATATATATATATATATATATATATATATATATATATATATATATATATATATATATTGATATATCATTGCATAAATATAAAATGCACATATACTTTAATGCAACAAATACTTATTAGAATTAAATCAAATATATAATGTGAAATAATGAAATTAAATATATATTATGTAATAATTCAAAATAAAAAGCATGACAAAATAATGAAATATACAATAATTTAATTTCCAAAATAAAAAAAAAAAAATAAATGTAAATATATGAATAGAATTAAATAGAATGAAATTAATTTACTAAATAAATCAATATATTAATTTATAGAAAAAAGGTTACATGTAAAATAATTACATATATAATAATTACATATAAAATATGTATATATAGTATATTAATAATTAAATAGCGGTCAAGATATAATTTTATAAATATATTAGCACATAAATATGGAAGCATATATATATTAAATATAATACAATTTATTTGAATAAATATAATCAAATTAAATTGAATTAGAAAAATCAATAAAATTAAAATTAAAATTAAAGTAACTAAGCTGAGCAAAAGACGTCTGTACAGTAGGTAGGATAAATCAAGACTGAGATAACAGTTTCAAATGTCGTATTTGATGGATAGATAACTTCTCACGTTTAATTTAAATATGTGCCTCGATCCATTTTTTATATTATTATTATTAATTAACCTTAATATAGATATATTAATATTAACTTAATTAAACCTATATACATTATAAATAACGTTATTCGATCAATCATATTCATATAGGATAACAACGTCGTCAATAGATACGTAAGCTGTACCGGATATAGACCACTAAAACAATAGGATAAAGTGGACTTGAAATATATCTCCTTTGTGCTCGCGTTCGATATATCACGCGATAACAAAAGAGTCACAGAGAACACTTAAAATAACGCTTACGTACACTAAAATTCGATAATAATCACACGTGTCAGCTTCTTCACATCATCTCCTCAGCACCCTATCAGCACAGCCCTAGTTACGGGTCTACGGTACCACTCTATCAATCAGTACGGGGTGGTACGTGCTGACTATAGCCTCACTAGTATACTGAGTCAGTATTACCACCCCATTTACCCTATACCCTATATATAAATATATATATATATATATATATATATATATATATATATTTATACCCTTATATAGACATGTCTATTTAAAGTTGAGGTACTCATAAATAACTAACATATGTATTGCTAAATGAGAGAGAGCGTCTAAATATAGATTTCATCATTGATATCACGTGGCCGCAGCGGTCATTGAAGAACGGTCACGTGATTAATCGTTTTCTATTTAATAGCGACGCTTCAGCAGTTATTCTTCAGTAGATATCGGCGGCTCCGAAGATATCAAGTAAGATTTCGAAACCACTATAGCGACTAATTAATAAGAGAATAACACAATGATAACAATTATCATAATGTCTTCAGTGTATTTCCGTATTCCTCTGGATTTAATAATTACTATATTTTATGATATGTCATTGAATTAAAATGAAATATCGAAATTATACATCATGTTTGATTAATATTTTTGTAATAAACATAAAAATTAATAATTACACATATATATTTGATATATAAATTATGAAAATAATCGCATACTAAACACCCCACCCACTATACAAACAACTACACATTACTATGTACTAACCACCACAGGAACCAGGCACACCCGCACACCCGCACACACACACCCGCACACCGAGTGTCTTTAGCCGATACCTCACAGTTAACACGGGAGACATTGTTCACGCTATGAAGCTGTGCGTACTGGTACTAGTGGCGGCCTTTTGTTGCGGCACCTCCGCTAGTTAGTTCTCTACACATATGTGTGTGTATGTGTGTGTGTATATGTGTGTGTATGTGTGTGTATGTGTATGTGTATGTGTGTGTATATATGTGTGTATATATACACAGTTATATAATTAGCATAATTCTTATAGTTATATTACAAATATTATAATATTTGTATCTATAGAATTTGAAAATTCGGCAATTTATTAGGATGTACATTATTAATATGAACATTCCGCATTGAATATCAGAAGTATATATATATATATATATATATAAATATATATAATATATGTAGAAACTAGGAAAATAGTACGATTAAATACAAACCTTCTAATTAATGTATATATACAGTTACTTATTTTCTACTTACTATGGATACATTTTCTACACTAATTCCTACATTTATCACAATTTGATATATTAAATTTGTATAGAATGCATATTGGTATGTAAATTTCGATATATTTATAAAATATAATATTATATATTATATATATATATTATAAATATACATATATGTATATATAATAATGAGTGGTCGAAGGAGGTTTAGGCAATATTACACAACTCAAAATTATAGAGGACCGTTGTATTTAAATTACTTTTATTAAACAATCAAAACAAACCATACACTAATGCAGTTAAAAATATATACAACATAGAATATAGATCGATATAAAATATTACAATATAATTTTATACAAACCTCCACGTGCCAAGGTATAATCAAAAATGAAATAATATTATTAAATCTAATATAATTCAGATTATATTACTGCTACGCAACAGTTCATTGGTCCAACAAATTATATTAAAATAAACTAAATAAAAAAACACAAAAATCAATATATACGAAATCAACATTTAAAAATATACGAAATCAACATTTATACTTTTCTAATTATTACATAATACACAAAAACAAAATAACTAATAAAAATATATATTATACACTTGAAAACAACCACATTTAAAATATAGAAGACGTTAGTCTGCTACATATATATATATATATATATATATATATATATATATATATATATTAAACTATAGTACTATGCAACATTGTATTCTAACGAATAGCGTTTAATTAATATCGAATAACGGTCAAGTCTACATATAGCTGTATTTATTTATTGACCGTTTATCTTTAACCATCGATTACGTAACTAGAAACGGAAGATGATATCGAGGCTTTAGCCAGACAGTTAATTATGCAACAGTTGGCTCAAGAAGAACAAGTCAGGAATAACGGCTGTTCGGGACTTAAGAAGGTTTCAAGAGATTTATGTATATAATTAACTTTAACTGCCTGTGTGGCTCAGTGGCTAAGGCGTCAGACACACAAGCAGCTGCTTAGTAGCTTAGTAGCAGCTTGCTACTAGTAGGACACGGGTTCGACCCTCGTCCGGACCATTAATTAATTTTATAAAATGGGTCTTAAAATATTATTTAGAAGTGATCTTATATAATTGTGTATAAATAAATGATCAGCTCTCGTTAAAACCATTGGTGCCTTAACATGAGAGCGGCTTCGAAGGGACATTAGAGCCATATATGGTTATAAGTGAAAACTTCATCTAAGTTCCTGGATGGGATGAAAGGACTCAACCAAATAAAATAACAAAATAACAAAACAAAAATTAATTATATGTATATATATATATATATATATTTAATAATAAGAATAATAATATCAGAAGTAGGTATGACCATGGTAAACTAAGAAGCGCTATGCTTATCTAGTCGTTATATTATTATTATTATCAGATTTAGGTACAAGTACCTGGGTAATTGTAGAAGCATTGCTGCTTGTCGAGACAATTACCCTAAATTTAACTTGTTGACAGATATCAAATAATTTAATTCCATTATATAAATATAATGGAATGTGAATATTGTGGAATATAAAATATATATAATAATAATAAGGTTGACTTCCTGTTTACACTAAGATAAATATAATATGATAAAATTGTGATATCTGTCAACTCGTTATTGATTAATTCATCATTTAATAATTAAATAAACTATAAAATAAAAGATAAAAATAAATAAAATTAGTGTGGGTATAAAAAAATAAAAATACAAAAACATCATTAAAATAATTTAAATTTCGGTACTAAATAATAATACGAATATAATAAATAAACAGATGAGGAAACTATACTGAACAACAACAAACTAAGATTTATATAAAAAAAAATATAAATAAAAATTATATAGAAGTCAAAAGTGATAAAAAGTAATTTTCAATAAATGTCATTAGAATATAAATGAAATAACTATTTATTAATTTTTATATGAGTATAATTTTTATATAGAAGTCTATAATTATTAACAACAAAATTGTATTATAAAAAAATGCAGTAACATTATTATTATTTTTTTTTTTTTTTTTTTTTTTTTTTATATAAAAGTCAAGTTAAAAACAAATTATTTTATTAAAATCATTAAAAAATATTTTGTAAGGATTTTTTAAATTTTTATATAAAGGTCAAGTTTAAAATTATAACTGAGAACAAAAGAGCAAAACAATGAGGATAATTTGTATATAAAAGTTTAAAAGGATTAAAAAAAATATATATTTTATTATAAAAAGTCAATAAGAATAAAATGATTATTTTTTTAAAGTTTGTTATTTTTATATATAGGTCTAAAGGGTAAACATAGTTATTTTACTAGAAGAGTAATAAAAACAATTTGTATATAAATGTCAGGTTGAAAATTATAACATAAAAGAAAAGATAAAATATTTTGTTATAAATGTAAATGTTTGAATTATTGGATTAATTGTAATTATCGATGAATTTGTCATGAATTTTTTTTGCGAAAATTGATTTTGATTTTGATTTTTTTATGTCAGAGTTTATATTATTCCATGTTTTTGGTCCATTAAAAACTAAAGAAAATAATAAGAAATTTTTTCTGCATAATTCTATTTCAAAAATTAAGGAATCACGAATATTATATATTATATTTTTCTTTTTAAAAAATAATGATGAAGACGAGTATAATTTATTGTACATGAATATACTAGTGTTTTTTTCAACAAGGTCACAAAATTTAAGAGTATTTATATTTTTAAATAAAATATTAGTATGGTCATGAATTTTTTTATTACAAATTATTCTCAACATTTTTTTTTGTTGTAACAGGATACAATTTGTATTAGATACATATGTATTGCCCCATATTATATTAGCATAATTAATGTGAGGAAGGAATACAGATTTATATATCATTGTTAGAGCTTTGAAATTTAATAATCTTGCGACTTTACTAGTTATCCAGATTATTTTATTCAGTTTAGCTCTTAGATATGAAATATGATATTTCCAACTTAGTTTGTTATCAATAATTACACCAAGAAATTTTATATTTGTTACCCTTTTTATATTATTTTTATTTATATGTATATTCATGTTTTCTTTACAATTAAATAGAATGTAATTGGTTTTATCAGTATTCAATGATAACCGGTTATCAATAAACCAGTTATTTAATTTTGATAATTCCATATTTATATTTCTTGATAATGAAACAATTGAACTATCATCAATAAATAATGTGGTATCGTCAGCAAACATGGTAAATTTAAATATATTAGATGCATTTACTAAATCATTAATATATATTAAAAATAAAATAGGTCCAAGAATAGTTCCTTGGGGAACTCCACAATTTATAGTAGCTATGTCTGAGTATACATCATTATATAATACAATTTGAGATCGATCAGATAAATAATTTGTTAACCATTTTAGTGGTATACCACGGATGCCAATATTTTCTAACTTTTTAATTAAAATTGAATGGTTTACCGTATCAAATGCTTTTCTGAAATCAATAAAGATAGATGCACATATTTTATTAGAATTAATACTTTTGGTAATTTGTGATTGCAGATTAAATATTGCATCAGTTGTATTTAATTGTTTACGAAATCCATATTGTGAGTTATTTATAATATTGTGTTTTTCTAAAAAGATTATTATTTTTGTGTAAAATATTTTTTCAAGTACTTTAGAACATTTATTAGTTAACGATATTGGTCTATAGTTATTAAAATCATGTTTATTTTTATTTTTATAAAATGGTACAACTTTTGCTGATTTTAACGATAATGGTATTATACCGGATGAAAAAGATTTATTAAAAAGATACAGTAACGGGTGTAGTATATATGGAGATATGATTTTAAGAAAATCCATATTAAAATTAAAAGTATCTAGTGATTTTTTGGGTTTAAAATTGTTAAAAACATTTATTAAATCGTTAGAAGTGATGGGAGATAAAAAAAAACTGGAATTATTTGGGATGTTAAGATATTTTATAAAATTATTGGTTTCTGTTTTTTCTATTGATGAATCTAATTTTTTTCCAATATTACTAAAGTAAGTATTGAATTCGTTTGCAATTGATTTAGTATTAGTGATTATATTATTATCTAAATTGAAAGAGTTACAAAGGGGAATGTATGTATTTGATATAAGTCCATTTATTGTTTTCCATGTATCTTTTACATTTTTAGCATTATCTATAAGTTCAGAATAATATTTTTTTTTCAGAATCTTAATTTTTGTTGTTAACTTGTTTTTATACGCTTTATACAAAATTAATGATTCAATAGTATTTGATTTTAGATATTTATAATATAATTTTTGTTTTTTTCTGCATTGTTTTTTTATTTCGATTGTAATCCATGGATTAAGTGATTTCATTTTTGTTTTAATTTTCTTTTTTGGACAATATTTATTAAATTTATCTACTACAAAATTTTGAAATAAATTCCATGATATTTCCATATCATCACATTCAATAAAATTCCAATTTACTTCAGATAAAAAATTACAAAGTAAATTTAAATTTGATTCACTTGTATTGTTAATTAGTTTATAAATTAGTTTTTCATGTTTCTTAACTTTATTTGATATTATAGTGAAAATAGGAAAATGATCTGATATATCTGATATTATTATACCTGAATTAACATTTGCAAGGTCATTGTTGTAGAATATATTGTCGATAATTGAAACTTTATCTTTCGTAATTCTAGTTGGCCTGTTAATTAGGTTATAACATCCAATTTCATTCATTGAATTTATAAAATCTTTAGTTGTATTACATTTTGTGTAATTTAAAATATCTATATTAAAATCACCACATATAAAAAGGTTTTTATTTGTAATATTAAAATGTGTTGTAATATAATTATTAAGAGATAAACATGAATTAAAATCTAAAGATGGTGCTCTATAAATCAAACAAATACACATTTTATTATGTTCATCGTTTATTTCGAGAATTATGCTTTGAAAATAATTGTTGGTAAATATATCTATTATTTTAACACTAAATTGTTTTCTTATATAAAATATAAATATATATATATATATATATATATATATATACTCAACAGGTTTCAGATTGAAAGTAAACTATTGTCTTAAATCTCATTTTTATAACATCGCCGATAAATCATCATCTATTTATAACATTTAATATATTTTAAAAAATAAATGTAAATCTATATATATATATATATGTGTATGTGTGTGTGTTTTACTTTATATAAAAATGCAAACATTACAATAAGTGGTCTGAATTTGATGTAGAGTACTGGATTTATACCGATGTGTACTCTATTTAATGTAGGCTTATTTCATATAAGCATTAATAGGCTATTAATATTAGCATCATTATTAATTAATGTGTAATCGTATACTTGTGTAATGGTGGAATATTTTAATTATTACGAATTGTGTTTCTAATAAATAGGGTGTGTCAGAATAAGATCACAGTTTAATCACAGTTGTGTATTGTTGTATAACCTATATAACAATTACAATACACATATTTACGACAATAATATCTAATATTACTTCTGTTTGACCCCTACAGCAAAGACTTTTAGTACAAGGAAGTCGACCTTACCACGTGGTGTATTCGATGTGCGCTATTCACGACCACGCCAACCTAGTGGACACTATCGGTTAGGCTTAACTAGGGGGCGTGGCTAATGCTTAATTAGAGGCGTGGTTAATTATTAATAATTAAGGTGTACCTGTTAAATCTGAATTGAAATTAAGATTAAATCCATATTGTCATTAATAACAATGATGATAATAATAGTATTACTAGTTAACACTAACACTGATACTAAATCTGACACTAAAACTGACACTAACACTGACACTAAAACTGAGGCTAAAGCTGAGGCTAAAACTGAGGCTATATATAGGATATATAGAATCTACTTGTGAATATTCGCTAGAAAAATCGCATTATCGAATATTTATTTATTATATTAATTATGTATATTATATTATATTTTTATAGTCTATAACACGTGACACATGTCTATTACATAATATAAACGTATGCCACATATAACACGTGACACATACGTACGACACGCGTAATTGTAACATCGCATACACACACATCATTCAGGATTCGGGGAATTCGTGGGGGTACTGAACGGAGTGGAGTTCAGAACGAGACACAATGATTATAAGCTAGCTCAGGTTCAACTCGCGCATGCGTAACATACACTATGCACCTGTTACGTGGTTCTATTAGATATCCATCAAATAAACATATATATATATCAAATCAAAACTTTATTAGGGTTATTATTGAGCGAGATATCATAGTTTGAGTAAAAATTTAAATAAAAATTTAAATAAAATTAAATAGCTTGAAAGTAAATATTTACCTATAACATTCGCATGCGCAGATCGACTGTTATTGTTTTTTTTACATTAATTATATTATTCATTTATCTATCTAACTCATTCTATAACTAACGGAATATGAATTTAAAATCACGTAGAAATATGCCTCCATTTTTAAACCATAATCTATGCGTATACTAAATTTTCTACATAATTTCTATAATACTTATATGTTGGTAAAAATGTATGAGAAAAAATGTGAAATTGAGAATTTTGAATTTGATAGTATTTTTTACAAATATGGTATCATAGGAAAGCTTATTAAATTATATAATATAAGTCATATTTTAGATTTTCATATTTAGATTATAACATTTTGTGAAATATGCAACACAATTTGGTACCTATAGGTATATAATATATTCATGCTTTAGAAAATTATATGTAACAAGATTATACACCGACGGGTTACATTCCGCTACGACTTTATCTTACTACGACATCCAATCCGTAGCCATCGTTGACCACTAAGAAATACAAACGAGTCCAGCGAATAAAGTACCCGGATGTACCTCCAGAGGTCACCTCTAAAAAGACGGTAGCGAAACAGGTCGAGGAAATGCGACTATGGTTCAAAGCCTTCGCCGAACAAGATCACTCGGTCCGAGACTACCGGAAGTACTTCCGACCGGTGATGTGCTACCTGGAAGGTGCCTGGACGACGGCTAGGACCCTGGAGGAATCGTTCAAGAGCGATCGACACCACTTGGACGCGAATTCGTGGTTCGATTTGCTGGAGAAGGTTCGTTACAGCGCTGCGAAGGGAGCCAAGAGCAGACTGGAGAACTTCGCCTACCTGCCCACTAAGATACTGAACATGATCAACGGCACCGTACCTCAGGTTCATCACGTGTTCACCCTCAGCATTCTTCTATCGTAGAACACACACGTATACATTAAGATATATCTTTGTATATTTTCTATGGTATATTATTGTTGCACTACGCCCTAGTTACTTTACGAAACACTATCTAAAGTTAAACTTATTTTATAAAATACGTTATTTTAATCATGTTTACTTCGATGAATATTGATGAGAATTCGTACGTAGAATTACACTAATATTAACCTAACTTCGCATATATCAAAGCCCAATTATTAAAAGGATAGAGATAGATAGGGATAGGGTATACCCTATATACTACAGTATATAAAGAAAGAGAGATATATAATTACTTAACAACGTGAGCTACTTATAATGCGTGTGTACATTATACGTGAATCTATAATAACCATTTCTTCTTCTGTAAGACTCGTAAAGCGAGATAAATCTAATGACCTCTATAACACGGCACTGACCTCTATAACACGGCACTGACCTCTATATTCACATTCTTTAACCGTTCAGATGGCTCAATGGAACTACCGGATCCTGTGCCACCCGCTGAAAAATGACCTTCCCCTGAATAGATTACGGGTTGTGGATGATGTCGCTCACAGAATGGGACACGGTTAGTGTACACGTAGATATTGATGTAGACGTAGATGTTGACGTAGCATTAGGACGTGCTATTTATAGCGTGGACAGTTTGACACATGGACAGGCTACCGTTGTATCAACTGACAGTCCACTTGTCCTACTTTCCTACTACACAATTCACTCTCTTAGACGTATATGTAGATATTAATGTAGACATATATGTATACTCAATCATGCGCGTATAGTTTTCATATTTGTACATTTATTTCAACAAATAAATGAAACTAAAGTATTATTTTGATGACTTTTAAGGAAGATTATAAATTAAAGAATGAAAGATAATGTTGAAAGAAAACATTCATTTAAAAAACTAATAATTCTATTCTATTCTATAACAAAATAATGTACCATTTTAAATTGTTAAGAAATAAATATGTGTAAGGTCAATAATTTGATATTGTTTTCATATTAAAATTGTTTGAAAATATAATTTTCTTTTAACAATTAAATTGAGTTAATTTTGAGTTCAAAATATGGCTATATTTTTAACCTTACAAACTACCTTCTTGTATCTTGATCTGATATACTATATCATATACTATACTCTATATAATACTATATACTAGAGTATATACTTTACGTTATACTATACTCTATACTATATACTCGTACCTAATATTCGATCACTGACATGCGCAGGCGATACCCTCGAAGATCATGCTAACACCCGCAGGGCTAGGTTCTCACTGAACCAAAGAGATACCACTCAGTTCAATGATGGTTATTATTAGATTTAGAGTTACTATTAGATCACGTGATATGACGTAATATGACGTAATATGTAGTGTTCTTGATACCAATTACATATGTTAATTTACAACGAAATTCGACGTTAAAATATTTTAAATTTGTAATCGAATGCAATTAATCGTAATATCGACCTATTTTTGACAACATCTGATTAATTTAATTGGTTGAAAAGTGTATTCATAATCTGTACAGGATTCGGTAATGATTTATTTATTTTCTGCATATAAATAACTGTATACGAGATGGGAGTTATATTAAATATCATATTATACTTTACAAAAGTGGTTTATCGATTATAAAAAATGTAATTTAAAATATTTTAATAAACATAATCTTTTTATGCGTACATATTTTCTACTATTAATACAGAAAATATTGGTTTATCCATGATAAATTATCATCGAATATATGCATACAATTATATACAAATAATGAAACACACAAATATATAAATGAAAGCATTCTAGCGTATAATATACGTTCTATATATCATGTATTCCTGTATATTAACATATGAATCATATTTTTTATGTATCACATATGAATCATGAGTTCCTATGTAAAAACATATAAATCATGTGTTCCTATGTATTAACATATTAACTTATATTTCGTATTAAAATATAAAATCTTGAATAATCTCTACATATCGGTCCTTATGATATTTGTGATAGATTTCGACTTATCATATCGATCTATCATATATATATAATATTGCATAGATTCTTATTTTCTGGTAAATAGAAATCTATAGATACTAGCTATGTTAGCCTAACGATTATAACGCTATCATCTCTACTGATGTAACCAGTGTTCCAGCGTCGCGGATTGCTCGATACTCTGATGGAGCAGATCCCCGGAATGGACAACTATCCGGCTGACCTCAATGATGATATTGAAGGTGAATCAGTGCTGCAGTACGAGTACAGCGATAAAAAAGTGTTAGTGGACTATAACCCTATGGTGACACTAAAGTGACAGTAGACTAATGACCGCGGTGTATGTGGTACACTACAATCGGATGAATATTGGCCACGCCCCCCTAAACAGACTGCGTTAAATCTCAGCATTCTCATTTTGTCAATCCGAGAATTTCAGCCAGACTGAGATTTATCATGGGCTTGTAGATTGTCTAATGTTGAAGTCTATATCATATTGGTCACAGCATAAGATTATAGGTGTTTATTATTTGTGTATTTCAATAACTTATACTTTATCGTTAGAAAATATTTCAAATTTTTACTTTCGATAATATATGTGTCGACAATATATCAGCTTAAATAGATTATCATCAATAGGAAACTGAACGTGTACTACTGACTTATTTACTTACTTATATATGACTTAATACCTACATTACGAGATAAACCTATATCTACGCCCATAACCACGCCCCCAACAGGAAGCTGAACGTAGGCTACTACTCGCGCTGGTACCGAACCCCTAAGAACGACGCTATGGGTGAACGCACCCGTGTGCGAGGGTTTGACGACCCCACTGTGTTCATGGCCCGTACCACCCAACCGAAGATATCAGCCGTACGCTATAATAGCTGTAAGAAGAACCACGGCTGCGAGACCTTAGACCAGACCTGGACGTACGCCATTCCCATGGAGATCATCTACATGACCCCTCTTCAGAGGTCAGAGTTCAATACCATTTGTAAATCGTATGTGCGATTATCTAAACATTGTGCGTGCGTTTGCGTGCGTTCGCAAACCATCGATGTGAAGAGAGATCTTTTCTTTATATCAATGGTTGAAACATGACACGTTTATGTAAGCATATGCATGTCAATGTAATTATAATTAATGAGTAAATATCAATAATGAGCTAAACATTATTCTAAATTATCATGTATATATATATATATATATATATATATATATATATATATGTGTATATATATATGTATATAATCATATTATATAATACATAACATAACTATTACCCAAAATGCAGTTGGAATCCGTACAAAATAGAGTACAAGGGAGAGGACAAAACTAAAACTATCAATGGAAATAGGAGGAATCGTTAGTTAATTGTAATAAACAATACTATCTATTAATTAATATATAAATATGTATTTAAATTAGTTCTAATAAAATATATACGTGGGTTCATAGTTTATTTTAAGTGGGATAATAGTGTTACAACAAACACTTAAACTACTACTACTACCACTTTTACAAACACTAATATTGCCTCTACTATTAATACTACTATTACTACTACAACCACTACCAGCACCATTTCCAACACCACTACTACCACCTCATACAGGTGATACGGTAACAGCAAATGGAAGGTACGGCAGCACCACAATTACATCTAAGGCCTACAATGGGTCAAGATACAACGTCTACTACCGTACCCCTGCGGAGTTCTTCATCGGTGGCGAGATGACCTCTACTACAGCTGACACCAGTCGTACTATTAAAGGTAGCACACCAGTCATTTCGTACCCAGTTAATTCGCACCGAAAACACGTCTATTTTATTAATATATATATATATTATATAATTAAATTTAACTTGTTGGTGGTAAGCAAAGACTTTCTGTGAATTAACTTGGTAAGCAATGAATATATTCATACTATATAGAGCCATATTGTGTACAAATAGTCTGCAATAAGATCAACGACAATAGCATACAACAATATAATAGTGACGTCACGCAAAATATCTAGATGATAATAACAGCTCCAATGGAGTTTTAGTATTATATAATAAGTATTACTCGTCTAATTATAACTAGTATATCTGTGCATTCGTATAATATAACTATAGTTACAACTATAATCATGTAGAAGTCTATAAAGTATACGTTATACGAGTTTACTGATAAGAGACACGTGGTTATTATGAGTCATATATGAGTCATAGGTATTATAGTTCCGTGTGCACATATCAGATGCGATATTTATATATATATATATATATATATATATATATAATATTAAGTATGCGCGCCAATGCAAAATCATAAATAACAAATTGCTTATATATTTTTTATTTCGTGATATTATACGAATATAATATGTTATCTTTAGATTGATAAAACAATCAATTGGCTACGTCAAGATGGCTATCAGATTATGATTTTTAAAAGAACATATTTAATTGTAAATAAAATAAAATAATATAATAACTTATTTGTATTCAATATGCTTCTATTATATTAGTAAGCATTACGTAATAGACTACTATTACGGCATACTAATATCTCGGCATCGCTCGCTAGGTGTGTTGGATAATAAAGGCAAGCTGAGGAAGGTCGCAGCATCCGGATTCCGTATATTCCTGCCCTACATCAAAGGAGCCGGTATGATCAGAACCCGATACCCCATCATGCCGCTCTATCACGAAGGTAAGGGGGCGTGTCATCGTTGTATTACGTCATCAGGCACGTGACCGCGGCGCTGTTCTATTCCCGCGCTGCAAGCTGTATTATACCAAGACCTCCTATAACCTCGAGGTTATAGGAGGTATTGATTATACAGAGTGCAATGCTCGCGCGAGAAATGTGTTTAATACGCGATATCTGTATTGATGTATATACACTATTAATAGTATGCTAAAGTCATATTTTAAAGATTATAATATGTATTATTATAATAATATGTATTATATATATATATATATATATATATATAATAACTATAACAATAACAATAACAATATATATATATATATATATATATATATATAATGAGTGGTCGAAAAAGGTGTTAATATTACACCACTCAAAATGATAGAGGACCGTTGTATTTAAATTACTTTTTATTTTAACAATCAAAATAAAAACCATACACTAATGCTATTAAACATTATACAACATTACAATATAGAATATTACAATATTTAACTTTGTACAAACCTCCATGTGCCAAGGTATAATCAAAAATGAAATAATATTATTAAATCTAATATAATTCAGATTATACTACTGCTACGCGACAGTTCATTTAAATAACTAAATAACACTAAATAAAAAACACAAAAATCAATATACCTGAAATCAACATTTATATTTTTATAATTATTCCATAACACAAAAAAAAAATATAACTAACTAAAAATATATAATAAATTAAATGAAATTAACTAAAAAAACACAAAAATCAATATACACGAAATCAACATTTATACTTTTATAATTATTCCATAACAAAAAACAAAATATAACTAACTAAAAATATATAATAAACTAAATAACATTAACTACAAAAATACAAAAATCAATATATACGAAATCAACATTTATAATTATTACATTAAAATATATAATATAAACTTTAAAACAACTACATTAACAATTTAAGGGACGTTAATCTGCTACACATATATATATATATATATATATATATATATATATAAGCAATGAATAATATACATTAAAATAAATAAATGCTAATATTTATGTATAGTTACCTGCACATGCGCAATGACATACAATATATACCGGTCACTATTATACCCTCCCCCCCCCCATCATACCCCCATCACACCCCATAGGTTCATCGGAATACCGTGAAATAGCCGCCCTCACAGACATCGTGTTGAAGCCCCGCCACTACAATGCTATGTTCCACGAGAACTGGAGAGATCCTGAACTCAAAGTTAGTTCCATAGCGCCCCTTCCCTATAAAGAGGGTCCATGTAGGGTGCTAATTGTAGATACATGTAGGGTTTAGTGTATGCTATTGAATATCACGACGCACATATAGTTTTACTTCAAATATTCTCACGCTTTTATATATATATAATAAATGATCGGCTCTCATTAAAATCATGGATGCCTTAATATGAGATCGGCTTCGAAGTGACATTAGCGCCATGTGGTTATAAGTGAAAACTTCATCTAGGTTCCTGGATGGGATGAAAGGACTCCACCAAATAAAAATAAGAATATATATATATATATATATATATATATTCTGCGCGTATTATATATGCATGAAATTAATAAAAGGTTAAGTTTTAATTAAAGGTTAAGGGTTAACCTTTAAGGTTAACCTCTTAAGGGTTCATTAATTGGATATAAGTATACGGTGAACTTTAGTGACCTCTGTATGTGTCAATCTTTACCATAATATAATATGAGGTACATTTAGTTATATAATAAGCGGACCACTAACGTATACGTATATATATATATACGTAATATATTACAACACGAACTCATTGAATACATTAAACCACGTGTTGTATCACGTGACTATCGCGTGGTAATCACAGGTACAACTAACCTCGCGTGTGTTAACCTCATTGATGTAAACCTATCTTCATATCGCTGGTTAACCCCCGTACCCCCGTTAACCTGGCACTCGTTAACCCCAGTATACAACCCCTACAGGGCCTCACACTATACACCGGAAAACCCCAGCCTAATGATCACACCCACAAGATTGTTATCACCCCATGGCAACACAGGTAAGCTAACCTATGTGTTTATAGGTTGTGTGTGTGTGCCTATGTGTATGTGTTTATGAACCACACACGTATTATAGGATATATGTATAGGTATAATATAAGTATTGAAATGTATTGAATTGAAATGTACGTTTTATTGAATTTCAAAATGGAATAAATTATCATATATTTTTTTTCCATTTTATAATTAATTTCATTATATTCATAATTCGTCTGCTTCAAATGAAGTCTGTTATCTTTTCTACGTTGTCTCCAAATTAAATTAAAAATTATATTTAGTTTACAATTATATAACAAATATAGTATAGCCTTGGATATATATATATATATATATATATATCCAAGGCTTAGATATTATTACAAGGATATATATATATATATATATAAATACCACTCATACACCTACACGAACAGTATGATTCACGATGGTCGCGTAATCCGAGTGACGACCTCCGAGGCCAAAGGTCACACGCACGATATCTGGCTGAACAAATCCGGCAACAAGTTCTACATGAGGAAATGTGACGGAGCTCGATCTTGCTTCGATAAGCACGACAGTTATCTGCTAAGGTCCAAACCAAAACTAGCCTAGAATCTTCCTATAGGTCACTCCTGCTAGGGGTCACCCTATATAGAGGTCATGATCGCTAGGCGGCGTCTTAATATTATTATTTCATTACAATTGTATACATCAATTACCCCGCCTCATTAAATGAAGCAATAAGTACCTAACCTGTATACTAGAGGTATACTACTACGTACTGTAGTGTATTATTTACCCGGCACACTATAGTGCTGTGATTATATTACGTTGTGCTTCCTTGATTCATTGATGCTCTGCGGTCCATGTGTATAAAGGCGATACAATAATATTATACGTGAGCCCCCCCCCCAACATCAATGCCGATACGATACCTAATTATTACGTAATACATTGTAAACAATGCATTGTAGTACGCATTGTCAGGGAGGTATACCCCCCCCCATGTATTACCCTCTGCTGCGATGTTACCCCTGTAAAACTATCCATTACCTTCGAATGCTTTGTTATTGATGTATAGTTATCAATAATAAATTGTATATTCACTTTTTGTAGTTCAATAATTATAAATTATTTATGAATATTTATAATAATAATGATTATAGAAATCATGATTATTATAAAAGAATATTTTATATAGAATTTAGACTTGAATATATATATATATAGAGGGATATAATAGGAAATATAGTCATTTCATTATAAATATGTATCTGCTGTAGTTTGGGATATATATTATAATATTAACTATATGCCAATATATATATGTGTGTTTGTTTAAAAAATTAATTATATATTTAAAATGAACACACCTAATTTCATAGATAATTTATATTTTTATCGGATGCTAAACTTATTTCTTATTGATATTATATAAAGATAATAAGGTTATATGTTTACAAATAGATACTTATTTAAATTGGCCGTTTACTAATATTCATAGTATAATACCATATATGGCGACAGAAATAATAAATGGTGAAACCACACATAATATTCATAATATAATTACAGACCAATATCTCAATTACCTTTTGTAAGTAAAATATTGGAAAGAATAATTTCCTAGCAATTAATTAGTTATATGAATGACAATTCTTTTTGGAACCTAGAAAAAGTACATATAGGAAATGTCATAGTTCTGAAACACTTCTTCTCCCTATTCTTTACGATTTTCTTAATTTAATAATTATTCTAATATACAGATTAGTCTATTAGATCTTTCTTCGGCTTTTGATACTATTGACCATACTATTTTAATTAAACGTCTTGAATATATTTGTATTTTATGTATTGCTCTTGCTTGGATTAAATCTTATTTAACTGAAAAAACATTTTCTATAAAAATAGATAACCATTATTCATATACTTGTAAAATATATTATGGAGTGCCTCATGATTCTGTGTTAGGACCACTACTATTTTCCGTTTATATCTTGCCTCTTAAAATATTATTTCTAATTTTCCCTCTGTAAAATCCACATTTTTACTTTTGCTATTTAATTGTATATTGAGATTCCAGTAAGAGCCAAGTTATCTGATAATATAGCTCTATTTTATTGTATTAATATGGTTCAAAATTTGTTTTTACAAAATAGCTTAATTTTGAATATGAACACAACTCAACTTCTAAATATATCTAGAATATCCTCAGTTATTCTTTCTGTTAACATTGATTCTGTCACAATTATTACTTGTAATAATGTTAAAAACCTTGTTTTTATTTTCAAGAATAACTTAATTTTATCTGATCAGATAAATAATGTGTGTAAATCGACTAATTATCAATTATATAAAATACGATCAATAAGGAAATTCATATCTTTTATAATTTCAAAAATGCTAATAGAATCATTAATTATGTCACATATACATTATTTATGCTATGTATGCCTTACTTGTATTAATATATATTACTATTTAGATAGAAGTTTCATATTGAATAAAAAAACATGATTTTTTGAAGTATCACTTATTTAATTCTAAATAGTTCAATATTTATCAGAGATATACCATCATATATTTAAAACTAATGTCTAAGGTTCTAAAGAATCATCTTCCGAGTTTTTTTAATGTCCTCCTAAAATTTATAGTTTACAAGATAGATCTATGAAATTCTTCCACTCAGATATTACAAAAGAATAATTATAAGCTATCAATATATGGTAAACGGTAATTCAGTGTAGCTTCAGTTGAACTATGGAATTAGCAGCCTCTGTCCTTAAGAACTACTTTAAATTATTCTTCGTTTGGATCTGATGTATTATCATTTATTCGTACACAATTATTTTATTATTTTTAAATTTATTATTTTCAACTGATTATTATACTTTTTATATATTTTGTTATTAATATATTTGTTCACATAATAGATAACGTTTAACGTTATTTTTGTGTCTACAAATATTCAATTAAATTCAATAATACCTATATGAAAACAGATTTAATAAATAGTGTAACCAAATATGATATTTATATTATAAGAGCAGCTAGAAAATGACAATAACTTCAAATAATTGGCGCGATGCTAACCTAAAACGGAACTAGTAAGAAATATATAATAATTAGACTATCCACAGCAACGGCAGTAATTGTGAGATTGGAGAAGATTTGAAATCCGGAGAAATTTAATTCAGACTCGAGTTCAATTTTTACAAATCATTAGAACTATCCATATTACTACGAATATTTTTCGAAGTAATGATATGTCACATAAAATGCTTAATACGATACGCAACATATATTCTGCGTGTTAAGGTATACGCTAAATGATATTTGTTATCGGAACTTTAAAAGTATGTTTATCTCACATGTAATTAAACATTATAGGATATAGATATAAATTGTAGTTGTGCATGTCATCAAAATAAAATGTGTATTGCATTTTGATCAACATAACGACAACACATTTATATATAATATAAATGAATACAAAATAGTATTTATAAAATGATTTATAATTGGCACAGGTCATATAAACGTATCAAAGATTACATGTGAAAAAAATTAAATATGAAAATACGAAAAGAAAAAAGATAGTATGCAAATAATTCTGATACAACCTTTTCACCAACATTTCAACTATAAGGAACATTATAGTCAATTCCTATGTCTCGATGCTACAAATGCCAATAATGTGCCCACTGGTATCCTTACTTCCCAAAATATATTTATGGAAAGATTGCACCAGAACAAAGTAGAGCAAAGAGGTAATATAACTTAAATAAAGATTAATAAATAAAACTATAGTTTTTCTTATAAGAACAAAAATATACATAAATCGAAATTTAATATTAAGTATTTTTATAAAGTCTAATGACAAATTAAGATATTTTTTTGCCGAACAGATAAAATTAGAAAGTGAATTCCATGTGGTTTAAATATATTACTGAATTAGTTCAAAGTATCATTTGTTTTGCACTTGTTTTTTGTGATATTTACAAAAAGACCTCGAATTATCGATACGTTATGTTTCCAGAACTCTCGAACAGTCAACATCAACATTAACGTCAACATCAACATCAACATTATTATTTGTAAATCAGAATCAAGTCAGCACATGATCTCCGAAAACCGATTTTCATAATTTTTATATGGACCATAGAAACTGACACATAGCTGGGCAGTATCGCCGATACAGTATCTAGGTTATTAAGCCAACAAATCAGTATCGTAGATACATTTGTATTTGTATCTATTATAAAAATTAAAAAAGTATTTGAAATCGTATCTATTAGTCATAAATAGTATTTACGATACGTATCTACTAAGAAAATCATGTAAACAAATACAAATACATCTAATTAAATAATATATCATTTGATATAAAATGTATTTGATATCAATATTTTATAATATCATATTATAAATTAATTTTAATATATATTAACATCAATATATTTTTAATAAAATATCTTTTGTAAATATTGAATTCAATTCATTGTTAAAAATTATGATAAATATAGTGATTTATTCTAAAACCTATTATATACATTTATTGAAAACAAAGACATTATGTTGATAATATATTTTATATAATAATTGATTTATAATTAAACTACTTTCTAATAAATTCATAAAAATCTAAATAAATCATAATTATAATAATTAAAAAAATACAATATTTATTTTATAATATAATAACTAATATAATATATAGCTTGCTCGGCAGTTCATTACACGTTACCTCCATTCTTCTCTAGCATTCATCTCTATAGGTAATTCCTCATTTGTACACATCGTGTCATCTCTTAATTAAGACTTAATTAGTCTAAATATGTTCTCATAGGCCTTCCTCAAGAGCGTCGTCAGTGTTGTGTATTCCAGAGTAATAATGTACTTACTACTTCGCTTTTGTTTCTCCAGCAGTGATCGTAGAACCTCAGCCGTTGTTCTCGTATGTATCTGTTATTCTTGGAATGCTGCCGTACAACTTCTTATTTGTAACGTGGTCTCTCCGTGACTTGTTTAGTGGATCTTGCAGCATGCGTGTATAGGTTCAATCAATTGTTTTCTCTAATGTTGAAGTTAGAGTCCACGTGATAGAGCCATAGCCAAGAACAGTCTCAAATGTAGCTCTATATACGTTTCTTTTGTGTTTACTTGAAAGGTTGGATTTCCATATGATATTCAGGCTATTCAAGGCAACCCATTCACTCCCGATTATTATGATTACGTCATATTGAGTTGAACCAATATAACTACCTAGATATTTGAACTATTCTACACGTTATATATACACGTATTTTTTTCAATATACAAGTCTCAAAACTGTTATTAATATGTTGACCAATACTGGCAATGTGAATATTAAATTAATTCCCAACATTAGTAGAATCTATAGCATCATTATTTTTATTAACAAAATTTATTATGGGTTAATTTATTTAAAAGTTTCCATTTATCATTTATGTTGTTAGATTTGTTAAATAATTCTTAGAAATATTTATTTTTTTCTTTTTTTATTGTGTATATTAGTTGTTTTTTAATTTAATTATAAATGTCCCAGTTTCTATCTGTTTTATTGTTTAGAAATATTTTATAACATTTATTTTTTTTATTTATTGCAGTTTTTATTTTATTCGTTATGAGAATTTGTATTTTGTTGTTTTTTATTTGTACACTTTTCAATGGTAATATATTTATTTGGTACTATATATAGGTAAGTGGTCTGTGAATTCGTAATTTATTATACCAGAAGATAATCTGACAGTAATAAAATTTGTATAGAAGTTATTTAAAATAGAATTACTCTTAGATGTTATTCTAGTAGGGCACTTAATTAATGAATACAGTTCCTTTTATATCATATTTATTTCTAAATCACTAGAGATATCATCATTAAAATCTCCAAATATTATAATGTCTTAATTAATGTTACTAAATAAAGTATAAATTAAGTTATTATATTCATCTAAACTAGAATCAGGACTTCTGTAGTTGACTACAAGAATGAAATTCGGATTATTAAATTGAATAGATACAGTAAATATATCTATAGCATATGGAATGGATATAGAATATCTATTTAATTTATTACTAATTATGGTCTTTTTTATGAATAAAAGTACCACACCACCTCTTTATTTATTTTGTTAAATTCTGTTTTGTGAAAAACATTCATAGGTTAAAATTATTAAAATATATATACCTAATTATTAAAATATAAGTTAGAATAATCATCTTTACCTATAAGCTATAGTCATGTTTCTCTTAGAGCTATAATGTCTATATTATTTAATTGGTCAATAAAGAATATCAGTGATTCAACATTGTGATTAAAACTGCGTATATTAATATGCATTATAGGTAATAGGTAATTATATAGGTAGGTATATATATAATTATATACCTACTTAATATACATCCTAGATAGTTTAGGATAATCGATATTATTATAGGTGTATATATATCCTATGTGTGTATATTCATATCATTAGTGTTATTGTTATGCGATAAATTGCTAGTTTTGTCATTATTTATCGTATTATTCATTTTTATTTACCACTATTATTTTAAAATCTTAATTTATTTTTTTAATATAATAATTCTTTGAATTATCTAATTTTAATTTATTTTTAATTTCTATTTTTAAATTTTGTATAGTTACTTTATCTGATTCCCTGTATTCTTCGACTACTCCTATATGTTTATACTTTGTATCTTTTAGTTTGAATGCATTTCTTATAAAATAGGATTGGTCCATTGTTTTATTTAATACAATTGTTAAAGGTCTTATATTTGTTTCTTTTTCATTAAATTTACCTAATCTATAAATATTTCTGTTATTTCATTAATTATAGAATTTGTATTGTTATTTCTTAAATTGAAATTATCCTCTTTTTCCTCTTTGAGATTGTAAATTATTATAGATTTTATTTTATTTACATACTTTATTTATAATATTATTTTAGTTTTATTCTTTTTGATCTATATTTAAATCTATTTATCTCTTCTATTAAAATAATTTGAATTTATACATGCCCACTTAAATATGGAAAGATTATATTTATTCAATTTAAATTAGATTTATTAAAATAAAAATTCTATAATTTAAAATATATATTTATATAGATATATTTCAGTACTTATATTTATTCAATTTAAATTAGATTTATTAAAATAAAAATTCTATAATTTAAAATATATATTTATATAGATATATTTCAGTACTTATATTGATTGAAATATAATTTTATTAAAAAATAAAGCATTCTAAACATTATATACATAATTGCTATATTTTTTATCAAATATTAATTAAGTTATAAGAATATATCTAGAGGTTACATAAATCCCTAACATGGAAACCCCATAACCAACCAGCTCGCAGCGTGTGAAACATTCTAATTTTCATAAAAATCGCGTTATTTATAATATTAATATACCAATGAAGCTAAATCTAAAAATGTTATTATTTAGATACTTAACTTGTATTAATAATTAATAAAATAATAGAAATTAATAAATTAATTACTAATTACTAATTAATTACTAATCATATTGAATTATTCTTAAAATTAATTATAAATAATGTAATTCTAATTTATATGATTGGTTCATAAATAATATATGGTTTATCTAGTGGTATATAGGGTGTCCGTATTAGGACATGGGTACATAATACGGACACCCCTTTTATCTATTGAATACAAATATTAAATACAATTTTAAAATCACAATAATATCTATAATCTTATAATATTCATATATTGTAAATACATATATATATATATATATATATATATATATATATATATATATATATATATATATATATATATATATATATATATATATATGTGTGTGTGTGTGTTCATTACAAACCATTCTTCTCGGCATAGCTATTGGTTCCATATACCATATCCGAAAAGAATGTGCCACCGAGCATAGAAATGAGAAAGGTTGATGACTGGTCAATGGAAAGAAACATCACCTCACTTGGGTGTACAGTGGGGTAGTCGCGGACAGGCATATCTTTGGACTAACCTGCTTGATAAAATTCCTATAGAAATAAATAATTATTTGAGATAATATTTATTAATTTAACAATAACAATTAATAATAAGATACAACTTCTAACATTTCTATCAATGTTTCCTACAACACGTCTGCCTCTTGATCTTCTCCTAGCTGTCCCCGCTACGGCTCTGCGGCTCTACGGCTTATGCAAAGTTTCATTTTGTAAAAATCTTTACTGCCTTTCATTCTAATTAATTATTTGTATATACATATTTTTATTAAAATATTTACACATATATATATATATATATATATATATATATATGTATATTTATTTTAATATATTCATTATTCTTAATAATTTATAAATGCATTTTTGTATTATACATATTAATTTGTATATATATGTGGGGGCGAGAACGGATCCTTGTGGAACTCCGTTTGATATTAGTCGTGGTTTAGTTAAGTGTGATTCAATTCTAATTGAGTAAGAACGGCTATCAAGGTAGGAGATGAACCATTATAATGATGTATATATATCTAGTGGTATATAGGGTATCCGTTTTATAACACATGGTGTCCGTATTCGGATATACACTGTTAAAAATAACCCTTTAGTTTTCGCTGAATAAACCTTAAGTAAGTGGTCCTGTGAGTGAAGGTTTTTTGACTCTTTAGTAAAATCTTTAGTGAAACATGAAGGGTTTTACTACATAAAGAACTAAATGGTTTTGATCAATATTAACTAAAGGGTTCTATTCTTATTTGAACTAAAAGTTTTTGATAGAATATTAACTAAAGGGGTTTAAATTATTTGAACTAAAGGTTATTTAAATTTTATTAACTAAAGGGTTCTAAAATATTACAATATATATATATATATATATATATATATATTGTAATTATGAATAATTATTTTCATAAATATAACTGTATAATTTAAACAAATACCTATTAATTAAGCAGTAAACCTTTCCTCATCTTAGCGAACATAATATATTAAACATAACATCCGTGCCAGGCAAGAAATAATTTCTTTTTATATAATAATTATTTGAATTTATATTGTTATAAAAAAAGACAATTTAAAGCAAAATATATATTTGCATATAAATTTAATAATATGTAAATATAGACAAATATATTTAACTTATAAAGTATATATTGATTAATTTTACTTATAAATTATGTTTTAAATTTACAAAAACTTAAAATATCAAAAATATATGTGGTTTTAATTATATATTAACTAATAGATTAAACAAAAATGTGTCTCTAAAACTAGAGGATATAACTAAAGTGTTCGAAACCCTTTAGTTATTATTTAATAAAAAGTAAAGGGTTTAAAACCTTTAGTTATTATTTAATAATCTATATTATTACTATATATATAGTAAGTAATAATATATATATATAGTATATAATATTTTGTAAATATATAGAGTAATATAGAGTAGGTATTTATATATATATATATATATATATATATAGCCTATAATTTTAATTTTGGTAGGTTTTTTTAGCTGCATTACTTCCCGAGTGAACCTATAAAAGTATATTTTCAAGGTTGTGGTTAGGTTGGGTTAAGTTTTAATTTTTGGAGGTTTTTTTTAGATGAATTACTTCCCGAGTGAACCTATAAAAGTATATTGTCAAGGTTGTGGTTAGGTTGGGTTAAGTTTTAATTGTTGGTGGTTTTTTGGTCACTATTATAGTGTCTATAGTATATAAATATTGATGTAAATATATATATATATATATATATATATATATATATATATATATATAACTACTTAGCTAGGTTACTTGGGTACTTGGGTTGGGTTGGGTTTGGGTTGGGTTTGGGTTTGGGTTGGGTTTTGGTTTGGGTTAGGTTGGGTTTGGGTTGGGTTTGGGTTTGGGTTTGGTTGGGTTTGGGTTGGGTTAAGTTTTAATTTTGGTAGGTTTTTTTTAGCTGTATTACTTCCCGAGTGAACCTATAAAAGTATATTTTCAAGGTTGTGGTTAGGTTGGGTTAATTTTTAATTTTTGGTGGTTTTTTTTAGCTGCATTACTTCCCGAGTGAACCTATAAAAGTATATTTTCAAGGTTGTGGTTAGGTTGGGTTAAGTTTTAATTTTTGGTGGTTTTTTTTAGCTGCATTACTTCCCGAGTGAACCTATAAAAGTATATTGTCACGGTTGTGGTTAGGTTGGGTTAAGTTTTAATTTTTGGTGGTTTTTTTTAGCTGCATTACTTCCCGAGTGAGCCTATAAAGGCATATTTTTTTATATTGTTATTTTCACAGTTGTGGTTAGGTTGGGTTAAGTTTTAATTTTTGTAGGTTTTTTAGTAATAAAGTAGTTACTTTTTAGTAATAAAGAGGTTACTTTAAGTAATAATAAAGTAGTTACATTTTTGTAATAAAGAAGTTACTTTTTAGTAATAATAAAGTAGTTACATTTTAGTAATAAATAAGTTACTTTTTAGTAATAATAAAGTAGTTACATTTTATAATAAAGTAGTTACATTTTAGTAATAAAGTTTATTTTTTTTAGTAATAAATGTTAGTAATAAAGTAGTTATGTTTTAGTAATAAAGTTTAGTTGCTTTAGTAAAAAAAGTTTTCCTACAAGGAGCGTTAGCCCTTGATTGGGGAAAAAGAGTCCGCTAGTATATATATATAATATATATAATTTATATACAATTTAGAAAGATGATATTTATAAGATTTAAATTAGATTAATTAAAATAAAAATTATATAATTTAAAATTCAATGTATATCTATAGATATTAATTGAAATATAATTATAATAAGTTTCCAACTTTATCTCTAATAGTTACATAATATATAATATATATCAAAAATACTATAAACGCTAATTCTATAACTAACATAAATTAAATAACTCTTACAATTTAATTATTATATAATATAAATAGAGATTCAAATTAAATTAAATAAATCTTTAAAATAATTATCTACAAAATTATATAATTGAAGTAGCGTTTATAGTATTTTTGATATAGCCACTAAATTTAGATACTTATTTGTATAAAATCTATTCAATTACCTCTAGGTAATATATATTGCCAAAACATTATAATAACTATAATAACATATATATATATATATATATACATATATATATATATATATATATATGTTGTCTCCGGAAAACGGAGAATGATAGTTCTCGACAGGTTATAGATTTATTGAATGGAAACGACTGGACGTCCAGTGGACGTGGATGGGGAATGTGGTGTGTTTCGTGGATGGACGTGGATGGGGATGTGGTGTGGTTCGTGGATGGGGAATGTATGTGTTCGTAGATGGGGGTATATAGGGAATGGGTGTGTTCGTGGATGGGGGTATATGGGGAATGGAGGATGGACGTATTGGTCGAATCGAGGAGGAAACCTCGAACTAAAACAAATATGAATACATATTAAACATCATAAATATCAACAGTCATGGTTAAATATGTATCTATCGAGAAGTTCTTACAATTAATATGATATATAATATGATTTACTAGCCTTTCAGTGTACGCTGTTTGCACTAATAAACCATATAATACCGAACTTTTAGATAATAACGAGATCATGTGATGGGCGTAGTGGGCGTATCACTAATTAGATAACTAGATAAAACTAGTTAATCTAATTATAAACTACGCTCTCTTTTACAATTTACAAAACAGAAATCAAAAAAACAAATAAAAAAATATATTAAATCAACAAATTACATAACGTTTACATTCGTTCAAGTCACGTCAACTAAATGCAATTTACAAAACAGAAACCAATTTATATAAAAAAAACAAATAACAAAATATATTAAATCAACATTCATCCAAATTACATAACATTTACATTCGTTCAAGTCACGTCAACTAAATGCAATTTACAAAACAGAAACCAATTTATATAAAAAAAAACAAATAACAAAATATATTAAATCAACATTCATCCAAATTACATAATATTTACATTCGTTCAAGTCACCTCAACTAATTACAATTTACAAAACAGAAACCAATTTATATAAAAAAAAACAAATAACAAAATATATTAAACATAAGGTTGGTCCAAAGATATGCCTGTCCGCGACTACCCTACTGTACACCCAAGTGAGGTGATGTTTCTTTCCATTTACCAGTCATCAACCTTTCTCATTTCTATGCTCGGTGGCACATTCTTTTCGGATATGGTATATGGAACCAATAGCTATGCCGAGAAGAATGGTTTGTATTGAATAAATATATATATATATATATATATATGTATTGATTAAATTATAATTTAATAAACTATAGTGTTTCTAAAGTATTGGCAAAGCTATTGTTTACTCGGCAAAATATATGTAACATGGATTTAATATATAACATTAAATATGTATTTTAATTTATTATTAAATTTTATTTTATTTTAAGGTCAGATTTCCGTACTGATGAAGAAGGGATGATTTTCTTCTTCGGTTTCATGATATTCATGGGGATATATATACTACCTGCATCTAGGATGTACTGGTCCAGTGAGAAGTTCGGTAGTATATATATATATAGCAGAGAGAATACCTAGAAGCAGATACGAATAGATTTCTAAGTTTATACATTGTATAGGTATCGTAGAGGTACCACGTTTACCTGTTGACCGATATCAACATTTACCTGTTGACCGATATCAACATTTACCTGTTTACCATCTCAACAAGGTTATTATTAGCATACTATTTAATTTTAGTGTAATAAAAACATATATATATATATATATATATATATATATATAATCTATATATAGATTCGCCATGTTCTCGATCTTGTGGAAGAATCACTTCAAACATTCTTTATTCCAGGGACACATTTATCTATAGATATCTATATATATAGATGAGGGAATGATTAAATATAATGGGCGTATCAGCTTTAAGCAGTACATGCCAATGAAGCCAATTAAAAGAGGGTTTAAGTTTTTTCCATTTGTGATTCCATTACAGTCTACTGCTTAAAGCTGAGAATTTATTCGGGTAGGGAAGATAGGTATGTGTCTGGAGAGGGCTTCACCTTCAATATCGTTATGGATTTGTTAGCTAATTATCTGTATAAGCATCATATTATATATATACAGATAATTACTACACTTCCATTACATTGGCGAAGGCGTTGCTCTCGAAGGATACAGATCTCGTCGTAACTATCAAGAACACCTCTAAATCATTCCCGAATCTGGATGTTGTGTCTCTGGGAATAGGAGATAATGTTAAGCTTGTGAACAATATTGGTATCGTGGTGTGCAGATACGTCGATAAGAGAGATGTATATACCTTGTCAACTATTACAGATGTACAAGATTCGCATGTTCCGGCTACTAGGTAATATATAATGTAGTACTTAATATTAAAAATTAAATATATAAAATATCAACTATATATTTTACTATTAGAAATATAATCATAAATAATCTCTAAAATAATAATATGATAATTGAACATAATTGATAGGTAAATATTGTATGGGATATTTTATATAACTTAATGATATAATATACAGATTTAATACGACCGAAAGGCGAAATAAGCCGAACATGATACTCGATTATAATAAGTACATGGGTGGTGTCGATCGCATGGATCAGTTTCGGTCGTGTTATTCAGTCGGCCGGAAGTCCATGAAATATTGGAAATATATATTGTTTAGTTTATTTAATATTTATTTAAAAATAATGTTAATATACCGAAACGTTATAATTTGTTAACTTTTAAAGATGCTTTGTATGAGGAAATGATGAAACACTATTCATCTAGGGTTTTACCACCAAAGCAACTGTTCCTGCCACATCTGAGCATACATTAGTTTCTTCCAAGATGAGAATTTATAGATTATGTAAAACTCGTAGTAGAAAAATAAAAGTAGTAATATAATTTGCACAAGTTTTGCCTGTGGCTTGTGCAAAGTTTCATTTTGTAAAAATTTCTTTACTGCCTTTCATTCTAATTAATTATTTGTATATACATATTTTTATTAAAATATTTACATATATATATATATATATATATATATATATATGTATATTTATTTTAATATATTCATTATTCTTAATAATTTATAAATGCATTTTTGTATTATACATATTAATTTGTATATATATATGGGGGCGAGAACGGATCCTTGTGGAACTCCGTTTAATATTAGTCGTGGTTTAGTCAAGTGTGATTCAATTCTAATTGAGTAAGAACGGTTATCGAGGTAGGAGATGAACCATTCTAATGATGTACTGGACAAACCAATGCATTGCAGTCTACGGATCATAATATTGTGATCTATAGTATCAAATGCAGCTGTAAGATCCAAAAGAACAATGATGGGGCAGTATTTAGTTGGATATAGTAGGATGTTATTTAGTATATGTGTTAGTACAGTTTCCGTATTTTTGTTGTTAGTATAGGCACTTTGGATTATTATTTAATTTATATACTTATTTAATTTATTTAGTATATTATTGTTGATAAGGTAGTTATTTAATTGTGCTGCTATAACTCTTTCGAGTGTTTTAGATATAAAGAAGAGGTTTGATATTGGACGGTAGTTTGATAGATCTGATTTATCTCTGGAGGAATTTTTTATTATGGGAGTAATGTGTGCCAATTTCATGTAGGGTAACAACACCCATTAAGAGGGAATTCTCAATTATACTTTTATAGAATGGGGAGAGAAAGGAGGAAAGTTTATGTAATAATAGTGTAGGGATAGTGTCTAACATGCATGATGATTTGACGGTTAATAGAAGTTTATCAATGCAGGCCGTAGAAGGGTATAGAATGAGTTAAGTGAATATGTTGGTAATATTGGTGGTGGTAATATGGGTTTGGGTAGGCAGTTAATGATTCAATGTATCTTGTTATTGAAGTAATTATCAAAGTTAGTTGCGTTGATAGATGGAATACAGTCGTGAAGTATGCGAGGAGTTGTACGCCCAAGTAGGGAATTTGAAATTTTGAAGAGTTTCTTGTAATTATTTCCAGCTGATATTATGGCATCAGTATAGTAATCATGTTTAGCCTTCTTTATCATGCGTCTATAAGTATATGATATTTGTTTAAAAGAGTTAAGGTGTTCTTGAGTGTTTGACTTTCTCCATGTCTTTTCGGCGGCTCTAAGCTGACCTTTAATCAAATTTAGTGTGGGATTAAACCATTTAATATTGTGACGTTGGGTTATTGATTTGGTTTTAATGGGAGCTAGGATGTTGAGTGTATTAATTAGGGTTAAGTCGATGGAGGATGTATTTATTGGATCAAGTATAATTGAGTTATTGGAGAGGAAGTCTTTTTTAAGGCCGGCAGGTCAATATTCTGAATTTTCCTGAATGTAATGATTTTCGATTGTCGTTTAGGTTTAGGTGCCTGAAGAAAGAATGTAACAATGTGATGATCTGTGATTACATTTTGAACGGATGTATTCGATATAATGTTGGAATTATTATGGGATATGATGAGGTCTAGTATGTTGCCAGAAGAATGAGTAGGTGAGGTAATATGTTGAACACAGTTGTGGGAATTAATTGTTTGGTTTAAGAGTTTTGCATAGGTGGAGGTGAGAGAAATTGGTATATTAAAGTCACCTAGAAGTATAGTGCGACTAGATAGAGAGGATAATACATTATCAATTTCTTCTAGAAAACATGGAATTGAGTTTTTTTGAGGTCTATATATGGTTATAAGCGTGAAGGGCAGTGAATTCACGGGCTGGAATGTGCATTTAAATGCCTCAGAGTATTCAAGTGATAGATCTGTACTGTTAACTAGCTTAATAGTTTTTTTGTATAGAATACCGGTGCCTCCCCCATAGTGGGGACCAGGTCGAGGAAGATGGATTAAACTGAGAGATTTAGTATTTAGACTGGATATTATGGGTGTGTCATTGTCAGTCAGCCAGGTTTCAGTGATACATAATATGTCTAATTGGAGGTCATGGAAGAGATAAATAGTAGTTTCTACTTTGTTTCTTATAGATTGTATGTTTAATGTAGCAGCTTTTAATAGGGATTTATGGGATGAAGTCTTTAAGAGTTTATAGGTGGAATATGTGGTAGAGTTGGATGAGTGTATTGGAAGGGAATGTGTTGATATGTTATTATGATCTAGTTCTAGGATAAGTTGGGATCTTGTTGTGAATAAATGGTGGAATTGATAGTGTGGTATCTATTGAGGTGCTAGGAATTGAGATTGTTCTGAGATAATTAGGTCGAGTGGTTGAAGGTCATTGTGCAGATTGATGTGATGATTGAGAATCACATGAATTCAGTGATTTAATATGTAATTTATATGCATTGTAGGATGTAGACCATGTATTGTATGTATCATTTGATATATAAATTGTGTTATTATTCCAGTCTATATTAGAGTTGGTAAAATGGCGAAGTTCAAATGAGTTAGTATAGTAATTGAAGGTACATTTGACATTAGATGGGGCTAGGTTAGATTTTGTTGCATGGAAAAGAACTCTACCACGTGTTCGCTCAGAGATAGATCGTTCAGCACGAATGTATAGGTGATTGTATATTGAGTTACTGCGGATGAATGGAATTTTGGAGTAGAAGTAGGAACACTGACTTGGTGTATTAAAGAACATAATAACAGTTGAACCAAAAAAATTATATGATGAGAGAGCGTATGTATTAGTGTAGGTGATTAATTCTAGAAGAAATTCACGAGATTTTTCGGATGGTCGAATATGCTCAATAACTACAGAAGAGGGAGACTGGTGGTTAGATGAGTAATGGCTGGTAGTGAAAGATGGAGTGGAGACTGGTCGAAAATTTATATTGATGGGTAATTCTAAGAGGCTAGGGATATGTGTAGGTGGTGGGGGAGGTGGAGGAAGGGTGATTGAAGAAGGAGGGAGAAGTGGGGAAGGGGGAAGAAGGGGGAAGAAGGGGTATCGAGGGAGTGACAGGAATGTTGGTTGAGTACTTATAGTTTGGTTTATTGTTTTTTAATTGTGATGATATATTGAGTAGGGATAGGTCCTGTTGGTCAAGACGGGTAGATATATCTTTAATAAGGAAGGGAATAGTATTTAGTAAGTCAGTCATTGTAGTAGATAGTGGGGGGTTGTAGGTGATGGAATGAGGGAATGTTTTTGGAGGCAAATTTGACATGATAATATAAATTAATGAGATTTCAATACACTCACAACATGCTTAAGTACAGCACTACTTGTTATTCAATAAGGCAAGCTGTTGTGAGCATTGAGACATTTAAAATGTATGGCTGAGTTACATGAACATGTGACAAAGTTTGTACATGTAATTATGGAGTTACATTGACTGCATGTATTGGACATATTGATGTTTAATGTATTAAATATATTGAAATTAAAAGTAAAAAGTTAAAATAGCTAAATGTAATGAATACAGAAATGTAAACAAAATATAATAGAAAAAGTGTAACGGTTCAGTGATTTTGTAAATGTATTATATATAAATGATATAAATGTGAATAAGTGGATAAGTTATGAATGAAAATTATAAATAATAAGTAGAGAACAAAGAATATAAGTTCATAAACAATATATATGATAGTTGGATTATGATGACTTATCTTATTGTTCGATTGATGTGATAATATTGTAAGCTAAGTTTATTAATGTTGACAGGTTGTAATCAGGAAGTAAAAAGTAGTAGTAGTAGTAGTAGTAGTAGTAGTAGTAGTAGTAGTAGTAGTAGTAGTAGTAGTAGTAGTAGTAGTAGTAGTAGTAGTAGTAGTAGTAGTAGTAGTAGTAGTAGTAGTAGTAGTAGTAGTAGTAGTAGTAGTAGTAGTAGTAGTAGTAGTAGTAGTAGTAGTAGTAGTAGTAGTAGTAGTAGTAGTAGTAGTAGTAGTAGTAGTAGTAGTAGTAGTAGTAGTAGTAGTAGTAGTAGTAGTAGTAGTAGTAGTAGTAGTAGTAGTAGTAGTAGTAGTAGTAGTAGTAGTAGTAGTAGTAGTAGTAGTAGTAGTAGTAGTAGTAGTAGTAGTAGTAGTAGTAGTAGTAGTAGTAGTAGTAGTAGTAGTAGTAGTAGTAGTAGTAGTAGTAGTAGTAGTAGTAGTAGTAGTAGTAGTAGTAGTAGCATTGTATTTGTATATAATAATAATAATAAACGACAATTTGGTAAGTATATTTATTGAATACACATTTACCTAGTTTCACTTGACACTTAGCGCACAATATCGCCATTTCGTTAGGGTAACAGTATTTGATTTGTACATCAACGATAGTTACCCTAAACCATGCTGTACAAGTATCATTAAGCTTATTCACTATTCCGCAACTAAGTCCTGCGTTTAAGACATTTCTTAAAAGCAACTCTGTTCTTTTGTACACGTCTAATAGATGACCGGCTACGAGACTTTGATGATTTTCTTGCTTTCTTTGGCTTTCTGTTTACTGACCGTCTTTTAGACGTCTTTTAAAGGGCATCTGGGAGAAGGGAGGTGAAGAAATATAGTTTCTGTTTTATTGGGATTCAGTGATAAAGAGTTATTTGAAAGCCAAGTATGTATAGATTTTATACAGTTAGACATAAAATTGGGAGCAAAATTGATATCAGAAGTGCATTTTACGTTAAGTTGTATATCATCAGCGTATGAGTGGACTGATATAAGGGGAAATTTAGAAAGTATATCAAAAATAGGAAGTAAATAAATATTAAAAAGAATCGGTCCTAATACAGAGCCTTGGGGGACTCCGTAAGAAATATTTCTAAGAGATGATATGCGCCCATTGATGAGAATAGAAGAAGTACGATCAGAAATGTATGACGTAAACCATTTAAGTGCATTACCGGCGATACTAGCCAATCGTGATATGAGAAGACTATGGTCAATTGTATCAAATGCTGTGCTAAGATCAAGTATACTTCTATAGAACAAGAATTGTTCCATATGTATTATTAAGGTCACATAATATATTTGTTGTTACCCTGGCTATTGCTGTTTCAGTAGATTTGTTCGGTACATAAGCACTTTGGAAAGTACAAAGTATATTATTAGTAGTCAGGAAAGAAGATAGTTGTTTTGAAACGACTCTTTCTAGGGTTTTAGAAAGTATTGAAAGATTGGAAATAGGTCTATAATTATTAAAGGATGTCAAGAGAATGTTTTTTAATGATAGGAGTGATAAGAGAATGTTTGAAAATGAGGGTGACAGTACCAGAAATAAGTGATTCATGGATGATATGAGCTATATTTGATATTATATAAGGAGTTATATCATTATTACTACTACTACTACTACTACTACTACTACTACCTCTACTACTAGTACTACGACTACTACTACTACTACTACTACTACTACTACTACTACTACTACTATACCGAAACCAGTACCGTTACTAAAGAAGGTTGTTCAGCTTTTTCACGTCATCTTCAGAATAAGCCGCAATTGGTATTTCCTCTTCAGATGCACCCGAGAGTGAAGGTCACACGCAATAATCTAGTTACTCTTCCAAGGATTAACCGTTACGAAGACTGGAGCGCATGTTTCTAGCGGAGGGCGAAACCTCCATAAGGTACGGAACTACCTCGATAAACTGAATCATACGTGAAGCATGAGTTCGAGCGAAGGTTCAGCCGTGAAGAAACTGCGCTACACTATCCAGTCAACGAAATGATATTTAATAAATTATCGTGCAATATATGTATTTTAAATTTCATTATCACAATATTGTTAATTAATTTATGACATTAGTTGTATTAGATTTAATTGTAAAATAAAATAAAAACATCGGTAGTAACAAATGTAATATATATGTGCAAGAATACATAAATATGTATATACAATATATTTAATATAATAGATTACTTGTAGATTTGAGCAGAGTGAGGATGGATGGGTGTAATCAGCAGTGAGTTGGTTTAGGGCTAACATTATATAGTAAATAAGGTTCGAACTGATCAGTAGTGGTAAGGATTGTATATAATGTAAGAATTGTTTATAGGTAATGATCTGAGAGATAGTAGGTATGTTTAGTTCATTAAATTATTATAAAGGTGAGATATAGTTAATACGTTAAGTAATTATAAAGTGGGTTATGATTTATCAATTGAGTAACCCAGTAAACCAAACTGTTAATATAATATGCTGAACATATGTAATTATTAACATGTTGAACATATTCATTTGGCTACATTCTTTGGTATGGTTGAACATGTTGCATTTTGATTATGTTGAGCATATTTAAAATGTATTTAGTTGAACATATTGCATTTTGATTATGTTGAGCATATGTAAATTGCATTGAGTTGAACATGTTGCATTTTGATTATGTTGAGCATATGTAAAATGTATTGAGTTGAGCAGATGTCCTATGTATTAAATTAAATCATTTTATTAAATTACAATTTTATTAATTATAATTTTCTTGCATCTCCTTCTTTTTTCGTTTACAATTTGTAAGTTGAAAGTCGATACATTTGTCTATATATTTTATTACTGCATGTTCATGAATTCTTAATGTAGCCTCTATGATATATATAATTATTAATATAAATATTAATTAATATATAATTAATATATAAAATAGGGTATACATTTAAACTTTAATAAATATGAATATGAATATTTAACTTATATTTATCTTATAATACATGTATTTATAGTAAATTAATGTTAACATAATAAACTAACCAGTTATACATTTTTATAATTTTGTTTGGGCTAAATAAATTTATCCTCGTTGACAGCACTGAGAATAATAGCACCATACTTGTTTAGATGCAATATATTTTAACATAGAACAAATTGTTTCCCCAATGTTGCATTCACCTACTCTTGATAAAGCTTCAACCTAAATATAGGGATGTTAAAACATAATATTAAAGAATATATATATGTAACAAAGTGAAGTTCTTATATAATTTAATTTCCATAAAGACCTGTATAATAACATAAATAATAATAATAATAATAATATAGTACCGATATATAAACAAATATAATAACGACAATGATAATATGTATCAACCTGGTGAGACACATAATCAAAAGTGTATCAATCTCAGCGAGCGGCGTTCCTTTATATGAAACGAATGACACGACATATACATACACGATAACAAATATAAATGACAAAACGAATACAAATTAATACAAATAATAAAACATTTAATTACAAAATAGAAATGTACACATGTTATGCCATCAACCGAGCGTGAAGCCTAAAACAATTTATGCATTCAGATATATTGTTATTACGTAATGACCGACTTGAATTTAATTCAATTCGACATACATGTATATTACATTAATATATATATATATATCTGCAGACTTCCCTTTATAACACACACACACATACACACACACACATATATATATATATATATATATATATATATATATATATATATATATATATGTTGTACGGTCGCCGTATAGACGTAGTACTGTTATCCATAGAAGAAAGAACAACTGTGTTTCTATTTTAATCAACTTTATTCAGTATCAACCTATATAGGATAATATGTAATAATAATAATAATAATAACAATAATATAATAATAATAGTTTACCGTGTATGCGGGTTCGTCGATTCTATATTAGTTAGTAAATAACTGACACTATACGTTTGGTGTCCAAAATCAGAATGAAACAAATAACATAAACGCGAATCAATATTTACTGAACGCGTTCCACTCCAGTGCATCGGATAGTGGCAGTGTATTTATGGAATACCGATTGCGATAGCTACAATATACGTTCGCAGTCGAGGCGCTCTTATACAATCTAAACCTATCATGACTCACTCTATAACATCCACCCCTACTACAAAAAAAAATGTTGCCCCAACATTTTCATACTACACTACTTAAATGTCACCTTTCTCAAATTCCTTCTATTCTCAACCCTTTTTAACCCCCCTCTCATTATCATATATGCAGACGTATCTCTTACTTTACCTTCTACCGTCCAACTTACATCGCCCCAAATATTCGCTAATTTACGCCTGCCTAATACTCTATTTTTTACTAATACCTCACACCCAACTTCCAGATCATCACTCGATTCCTTCTTACCTCTATTAGTTTCCCCTAGTAATTTGAGAACCCGCCGGTTAATTTCACCCATCTTTTTACTCGTCTCCCAAACCCAATCACTTTCTACATTTCTCCTACTTAAACCCATCTGTGTGTCTACAGGTAGATTTTCCTCCCGGCCAAACATCAGAAAGAATGGTGAAAACCCTGTGGTTTTATGCGGAGTGCAGTTATAAGCATGAATTAATTTCGGTAGATGTATTGGCCATTGACTTTTGTCCTCGCTACAAAGAGTCCTTAACATAGTAATTATTGACCTATTCATTCGCTCGCATTGACCATTACCCTCCGGATGATAGGGACTTGTCCTACTCTGTCTTATACCAAATAATTTGCAAATCTCTCGAACTACTTCTGATTGGAAATTCCTCCCCTGGTCCGTATGTATCCTTAATGGGATCCCATAGCAGAAAATCCAATCATTCATCAATATCTTTGCTACTGTTACGGCCAATTGGTTCCTAGTGGGTACTGCCTTTGCTAATTTTGTATATGTGTCGGTAATAACCAAGACGCTATCTCTTCCATCTGAAGCCTTATCTAATCCCACAAAATCTAGAAATACTAATTATAGAGGTCTAGATGCCACTAGTGATCCCATCTCTACTCTAGGTATTCTACCTTGCTTCGATATCTGGCATACTTCACACTTTAGTATATATTCCTTTACATCTTTATATCTACCTTTCCATGTATATCTACTATTTATCAGAGATACAGTACGGTCTATCCCCTGATGCCCATTCTTATCATGTAATCCTACTAATATTTCTTTAATCATTACCCTTGGCACTACTAGAACATCATTACCATTCTCTCTACCCATGTATAATATACCATCTATTATTCTATAGTGTCCTTTCGGATGTCCCGACACTAATTCCCCTATAATCTTACTTAAGTCTCTCTCTTCTAACTGATATTTCCTTAACTCTTCTTTACTAATATCCTGTACTACCTTAACCTCAGTAACCTCTAGGTCATCTTCATATAATATCATAATATCCTCCCCTTCTACTTCACTACTTCGTTTCCTAGACAATGCGTCGGCCACCTGATTTAAGCTTCCTGCTCTATACTTTATATCTAAGTCAAACGGTGCCAATCGAGCTACCCATCTTTGCTCTAATGCTGTCAACTCCCCTTTCCTTGATATATACGCCACAGCACTATTATCCGTATATACAGTGCACTTGGATCCCATTAAATAATGTCTGAATTTATCAGATACTGCCCAAACTATCGCTATAAACTCTAGTTTTTTTGAAGAGTAATTAGCTTTATTTTTCTCCCCTGTACTAAGAGTTCTACTCGCGAATGCTATAGTTCGTAATTTACCATATATTCTCTGACTTAACACGGCCCCCAGACCAACGTCCGAGGCATCGGTCTCTAAAATAAAGGGAAACCCATATTTTGGTAAACTTAGTACCGGTGCCTCTATAATCTTTGATGTTAAAGATTTCATGGCCACCTCACACTCATCATTCCATTCTAAATTAATTCTCCTACTTCTCCTCTTAGAAATCCTACCCTTCCCCTCTCCAGACTTAGTTAATAACGTTAATGGTGACACTAATGTTGAATATCCCTTAATAAATTTCCTATAATAAGACCCTACTCCTAGAAAAGATATTAATTCTTTTAAATTCCTTGGCCTAGGCCACTCACTAATAGCCCGTGTTTTCTCCTGATTAGTCCTAATCCCATTTTCCGAAATATTCATACCCAGGAATGTAATCTCCCTCATAAACAGTTTACACTTACTATATTAAGCCGTAGTCCCACCTTTTCTAATCGTTTCAATATTATCTCTACATGTTCTACATGCTCTTCGTATGTTTTAGAATATACCACAACATCATCTAGGTAGCACACCATAAACTTAAATATCTCCTCCCTAAATAAATTAGACATGATTCTTTGGAAAGTCGCGGGTGCGTTAACCAAACCGAATGGCATCCTAGTGAATTCATATAGGCCCCATGGCGAACTAAATGCCGTTTTATGTTGGTGTTTCACATCTAATCTTACTTGCGTATAAGCTGATTTAAGGTCAAAGCATGAAAATATTTTAGCACCTTCTAAAGATTCCAATGAATCATCTACCCTTGGGATGGGATATGCATCCCTGACAGTTTTAGCATTTAATTTACGATAGTCTACGCAAAGTCTCAGATCCCCATTACTTTTTTTTACGACTACTAAAGGACTGGCATATGCGCTCTTTGACTTAACTATAACTCCATCTCTACACCATTCCTCTATTTGCATTTTTACCGGTCCAACCTCCGTCGGTACTACCCTTCTATATGGTTGAGCTACTGGAACTTCGTCAACTGTCCATATTTTATGGGTCTCTACATTAGCACACCCTAACTGACTACCTTTCCTCACAAATAAGTCCCGATATCGATCAATCAGGCCTTTGATCCCCTTCCTTCTACTTCTTATATCGCAACCAATATGTATATCTAGACCCTTATCACATTCAACTACTACTTGATTACTACCTAATTCCCAGTTACTATACTCGATCATTGCAAGAATATTCATCCCTAATATACATACACCGTCTGTTTTCGTAACTACCAATCCTACTCCTTTTAATACCTTTCCCCATAGCTCTATATATACCATGACATTGCCATAATTATGTACTCCCATGCCATTAGCTGCCTTTAACCTTAGCTGTGGGGATTCTATTACCTCTAGCCCTAACTCCTTAACTATTCTATATGGAATTATTGATACCTGACTTCCCGTGTCAACTAAAAACTGTACTACCCTCACTTTCGTACCTACACTAATCTTAACCCCTGCTCGCGGACAACCGCCTATTAACCAGGAATTCGACCTATTCTCCATCCCCGTAACCTGACCTACTGAGATGGGTTGCCATTTAAATGGGTTGCCGTTTTACACCATCTCGAAATATGTCCTATCTCACCACACCGATAACATCTAACCATCGGTCTACCTACCTGCCCATGTCTATCTACCTGTCTACCACCACTCTCCCTTAATCTATACTCTAGTTCTCTAACATGATTCCCCAGCCTTTTAATTTCATCTCTATCTGTACTATCTACTCTATCTACCTTTACCGCCCGAATCTCATATCCACCACTTCCCTCCTCCCTAAGTGACTCGAACAGTCGTGCCCTCTCCCGTACCTGGCTGAATGTCTTAAGCTCCCCAGTCACTAGTAACTCCCTCCTTAGACTCCTATCCCATACATTACTTTTGAATGTGTCAACCATCAACGATTCCCAACCATCCACATCCTCCTTTAACTCTACTCCCAATCTTAAAATATCATCCGCAAAAGAAGTAATGCTCTCCTCTTCCCCTTGTCTCCTTTCTACCATTACTCTTAACCTCTCCCCTCGTGCCCTCTTCTGCTTACACCTATTCCTCAAACCCTTAAATATCGCTTGCTTACTTAATAGAGCCTCGCCTAGCATTGACAATTCTAACTTAGCGCCCCCCCGTATGTGGTAAAGTATAAATCCAGCTGCCTCCTCCCCTTTAAATGCTAATAAGCTTACGCATTCATCCGCCATATTTATCCACTCATTCACATCTATGCCATCACTAAAATTTGACAATTTTACATAACTCGAATCCCTCTTAGGTGGCCTTCCTACAGGTTTGGTATCCTTATCTACCTCGGTCATGATAGTTTTAGTTACAAAAGCAAAAAAAAATGTTAAATAGGTCACTGAAACAGTCCACGTATATTGCACTTAGCTACCACAATCACGCACTCAATAAATACACTAACGTATGATACCGGGTACCGATTGGTACTTTCGGGTTTCTCGTGGCGTCTGCTTTACCGGGTACCAGTTGTCCTTCCGGGTTTCTCGTGGCTTCGATACACCGTTGTGTATGATACCGGGTACCGATTGGTACTTCCGGGTTTCTCGTGGCGTCTGCTTTACCGGGTATCAGTTGTCCTTCCGGGTTTCTCGTGGCGTCGATACACGGTTGTCTACAGTTGAGATAATAGTAGCCGCTGTCACCAATGTTGTACGGTCGCCGTATAGACGTAGTACTGTTATCCACAGAAGAAAGAACAACTGTGTTTCTATTTTAATCAACTTTATTCAGTATCAACCTATATAGGATAATATGTAATAATAATAATAATAATAACAATAATATAATAATAATAGTTTACCGTGTATGCGGGTTCGTCGATTCTATATTAGTTAGTAAATAACTGACACTATACGTTTGGTGTCCAAAATCAGAATGAAACAAATAACATAAACGCGAATCAATATTTACTGAACGCGTTCCACTCCAGTGCATCGGATAGTGGCAGTGTATTTATGGAATACCGATTGCGATAGCTACAATATACATTCGCAGTCGAGACGCTCTTATACAATCTAAACCTATCATGACTCACTCTATAACATATATATATATATATATATATATATATATATATATATATATATATATATATATATATGTGTGTGTATAGTACATATATGTGGTATACATACATAAAACAACTTCAGATATTTTATTTGATTTGTAAAATGATTGTATATGTTAACAATTATAATATAGTATTTATAGTAGGTATAAGTTGTACATATTAATCATATATTTATAGTTTAACTATAACTATAATAACTATAACTTGTAAACTATAAACAAAGATTTTCCGAAGGAAAGATATAACACTTACGCGAAATCGTGTAATTCGAATTTATATACAAAATACCCCAGTGCCACCTATAGCGGGTTACTTTTAGGAACTATGCGTTGTTTATAATGTAAATTCGTATTTAACTATACACTTTTAAAATGTTAAATAATATGCTTTAAATTAATATTTATATGATGAAAACTAAGTGTTCATTACTAATATATAACAAACAAATATGATATGTATGTTTTAAATGCTATAAGTATATATTTAGTGAGTAAAAGCTAATTTATATTGCATGTAATTTAATAGAGCAATGAAAACATTGTTGTATGCAAACAGAGCCGAATCTAAATCTATTTCAGTGATTTCGATACTACTGCTAGCAGCGGTTGGGGCTATTACTAATTTACGTTGCATGCATAGGGAGTGTTATATCTTTGCTTCTCAAAATCTTTGCTATAAATCTAAAATGATATTAATATACAAATATATGTAGAATAGTATTATAAGTAAGCAATTATTAATAAGTATGAATATATATAACTCAATTAGTTAATTAAAAAATCGTAATTTATATGCATCAATGAATTAACTGAAACATTTATTTCTAATGAAATATATTATATTAATATAATAATAAATATTTATATGTATTATATATAATTATTTATTTTAATATTTAGAATTTATAATATAATATTATAAATTAATTAATTATAATTAATATATATATATATATATATATATATATATATATATATATATTTCATTATTACATAACATATTTATTTGATTTATTTTCTAATAATTTATTTATTATATTAAAGTATTTATATATTTTTATTTTATGTGCACTAATTTAATATACTGATATACACTCATATGTACTACTAATATGGGTTTTTAGTAAAAAAAACTGTCTACTACTTGTATTTGTAGATTATACATATATGTATATATTGTTATTATAACTTTAAATACAGACCCCTGTATATATTATTAAACGATTAATCCGATTACTGGCTGGCTAATCGAACTCAGTGGACCTCCCACTGCAGTATTCTTCAAGGTAGTCAGCCGACTACCAACCTACCATACTCGGTTAGTTACTACCTCATTGATTACTATAGAACGCGGATACTCGCCTGTCTATCTATACCCATATAGCTACCTGAACGGCTGATTCTACCATCACGTGCTGCGTCATCTGACTGGCCTTCCTCAAACCGGTTTCTAAATCACGACTGCTCCTGTTGCGGCATCTATTGTTAGATCTCGCCAACGTGTTTCCTGCTCCATCTCATGGCTACAATGTCCTGCCTGAAGTGCAATAATGTCTCCACTCCTGATGATGCCATTTCGTGTGATGGATGTGACAACACTATTCACTACAAATGCCTATACCTATCCTTGCCAGCTGAATGTCGATCACAGAATATGCCAAAATACTTCAGGGCTAGTTTCTCCCTTCCTAATATTGTGTTCAAATGTGATGTATGCACTAATACTAACCTATCCACTGGTAATACATTTATTAATGATAAACTTAACAAATTACAAGTTGGCATTGAGTCTCTTACTGCCCAATTATCCTCCTTCTCTCCCTATTCTAATGACTCCACTATCCTAGAATCACTCTCTTCCGCTATCTCATCTCTTCCTGATGCCGTAAATAAATCAACAACCAAATCTTTCTCTGCCATTGTCAAATCAAATTTACCTCCATCCCCTTCTACCTCCACCCAACTTAATCCACCCACTATTCACTCCTGCGCTTCCAAACCATCAATAATCATTGAGCATATCCTACCTGCTGACAGAAACCTTACCTACATAAAATCACTATTTGCCCACCTTCAACTAGACCCCATCACCATCACTGACTACTCCTTCATCTCTCACTATGCCAACCTAGTATTATCTTCGTCATGTGCGACCGATACCCTTATTAACTCTAGGTCACTACTTCAGTCATCTACCTATAAATCTCTATTCATACGTCAATATATTGACCCTTCAACCATCAAGGCTGGTCGAATTCTCTTCCATACATCGAAAGCCCACTGTCATGACCTAAAGTGTGTATTTAATAGACGAACCCTTACTTATCAACTTCGATCCCCCCTCACCTCTGGTAGAATTGACTGGAAATCGAATCCCTACCTACCTACTGATGTTGAGATTGAGTCTTGGTCTAAATCCTATGACTCTTTCTGTAAATCCTCCCGCACTAATGTTAAACCTTCGAATTGACTAAATACATACTCTCCCAATAACTACTCCTTTCTACTCCTCAATGCGAGATCAGTCAGGAATAAAGTAGATTTAATCACTCAATTAATCATTTACTCTAATTACTCCATATCGGCTATCACCGAGACTTGGCTTACAAATGATGACTCTGCTTTAGCATCTCAATTAACTCCCAATGGCTTCACATTACTACTCGCTAACAGACCCACACCTAACCGTGGTGGTGGTCTTGCCCTGTTGTTCTCCACTGAGCTCAAACTTATTTCCTCTTCCACCCCTAATTTCTCCTCTTGTGAAATGCTGATATGTGACATTCAGTTCCCCTCCCTATTTACTATTGTGTTTATAATCATCTATCGCCCACCATCATCCAGCATTCGGTCTTTCCTTAATGATCTCTCTACCATTTTAGAATCCATATCTTCTTACAACACAATTATTCTTGGTGACTTTAATATTCAAGTGAATACTGATAATCATGCTTCCCTTTCTCTTAAGAAACTTATTTTTGAGCACTCCTTAACACAACACATTCATTTCCCAACTATATCTAATGGTAACATCATTGATTTTGTTTTATCTCCATCTGACTCCAATTTAATTTCCTCTCCCACCCAAAGCACTCTAATCTCTGATCACTTCGATATCCTATTTGATTTACAGTTATCAGTAGTGCACTTTACTCGACCTCTAAGATACTTTCGAAACATCTCCTCTATAAATCAACCATTGTTTGTTAACTCCGTGTTTGATCATATGAATAATATTACATCTCCGCTCTCTGATCCTGACACTCTCTTTGACGCCTTCAACACGGCGCTATCTAATTCTCTTGACTTTTATGCTCCCTCAACTACTCTTACCCACCGTAATCATCCCAAATCCCCCTGGTTCAACATTTAACTCACCAATATGAGAAAGTCACTTCGTCGTCTACAGTCCATTTATGCTTCTACTAAAATGAACTCAGACCTGTGTTCCTTTAAAGTATGTCGCTCATTATACAGGAAAAAACTCCTATCCACTAAATCATCATACTTTACTAACTTGCTTTGTAAATATGGCACCTCATCTAAGCAAGCCTACAACCTATCATTCACATTAGTAGGTAAATCAAAACCCAGGCACCTTCCTGACCAACCGGATACAGTCCTCTGCTCCTCCTTTGCTAATTTCTTCCAGAATAAAGTATCGAACATCATAGCTGCTCTCACCAATGTGAATGTTGATATCCTCACTCTCAACTCATATTCACTAGCTTCCCATAATCACTGGTCCTCCTTCACTCTCCCTACTCGTCCATATGTGCTTGCTCTAATGGCATCCCTAAAATCCAATTCCCCACTCGACCCTATTCCCCTTACTTTACTTCGTACCCTTTCGCCATTGCTAATTGAACCCATAACAATGATCATTCATGCGTCCCTTATTACATCGATCGTACCAAAGTCTATGAAATACTCATATATCACCCCAATTATAAAAAAAACTACCCTTAGCCACTCGAACCTGTCGAGCTATCGACCCATCTCCCAGCTTTCATCAATCTCTAAGACCTTAGAGCGAATTGTATCTGCTCAACTTATTCACTATATCACTACCAATTCAATTATTGATAAGTTTCAAAGTGCTTACTTACCCCATCGGAGCACTGAATCAGCACTGAATCTTATCATTAATGATCTACTAATATCCCTTGACAACAAAGCCCAGTGCTACCTTGTGTTACTTGACCTATCCAGTGCCTTTGACACTCTAAACTATGACATTCTTTCTTTACGACTCAATGAAATCGGTATTCATGGTCAAGTACACAGCTGGTTTATGTCATTCTTTTCCTTAAGGTCCTCTTCAGTGAAAATTAATTCATCCTTCTCTACCCCGTTTATCAGCACTCATGGTGTTCCACAAGGCTCCGTGCTTGGTCCTTTACTTTTTATTATTTATATTTTACCCATACAATCCATATTTCGTAAATATCCTTACATCCACTACCATCTCTTTGCAGATGATCTACAAATTTATACTTCTTTTCCCATTTCCTGTGACTCCAACTCAATTCAACTGTCTATTTTTAACTGCCTCACAGAACTTACTGACTGGTTCTCCCATAATTCCCTATCACTTAACATGACCAAAACTGACACCATAATTATCTCCAGACCTACCTACCCCCTAATCATCACCCACCCCTTTCTACTAGCCCTCCCTACATCACAATCCATAACAACTCTTGGTTTCACCATCAACTCCCACCTAGATTACTCTGACCACATATCTATAATGATTCGCAATGCCAACTATTTTCTTTACAATATTAGAAAATCACGTAATAAATTGACTTTTTCAATGACTAAAAGTCTAATACACTCGCTAGTCTTCAGTAGACTCATATACTGCTGCTCACTTCTATGCAATCTACCCCTAAAGCTTATGCTTAAACTTGAGAAGATACAACGACGTGCTATACGCACCCTATATAAACTGAAGTTCTCTTCAATAGTATCAATATCGACTCTAATGCGATCACTCGTCTGGCTTAAGTTTAGATATCTCTGCAGGTACAGACTACTATGCATCACCCATAAGGTGATACATCTTAGATCTCCCGAGTACCTAGCTGACTTGATCAGTATGCATACCCTTAGTCGAGCTAGCAGGAAATGTCACACGATGAAAATTGTGCAACGCTCGACTATCTCTGCTCACTCTGAATCTGCTTTCTCTGTGGTAGCTCCAAAATACTGGAATTCTCTACCATATGACATTAGGTATTTGAAATCCTTGTCACTATTTAAATGTAAACTCTCCACGCACCTATTAACATTGTAACCTACCCTCCCTTTTCCTTTATTTTTATTGTACTTTATTTATTTTATTTTTGTTTCCTTCTCATGACGCCCATAACCACCACGTGATTTTGTAGTCAATAAAATATTTTAAAATAAAAATAAAAATAAATAAATATAGATAATATAATAATTAATATAAATATTATACACTATATTTAAAATGTTGAAAACATTAGTGTCCTTATATTTACAATATTTTCCTAATAGTTAATCTTATACATTCAATTACATGGTTATTTAATATTTACATATATGTAATTATATATAATTTAATTATTTCACAAAAATGTTAAAATGTTAACATGTTCAATATATTACATTTGTATAGAGTTCAACAGATTTGTAAAATGAACATGTTCAGCATATTACATTTGTATAGAGTTCAATAGATGTGTAAATTGAATACGTTCAACATATTACATTTGTATAGAGTTCAACAGATGTGTATATTTTATGAGATTAACAGATTTCGATAAAAAAAAATATACATTTTTTTTATATTATAGTAAATATACAAGGAGAGAATAATGTGATAACATATATCTATTAATATTTATAAATTTATACACCATTTTGAATATATGACAATTCAAAACTAAGAACTGTTGAACTGATAAATATTACACATGTTCAACATAGTATATTAACAGTAGTAGTAGTAGTAGTAGTAGTAGTAGTAGTAGTAGTAGTAGTAGTAGTAGTAGTAGTAGTAGTAGTAGTAGTAGTAGTAGTAGTAGTAGTAGTAGTAGTAGTAGTAGTAGTAGTAGTAGTAGTTACTATACAATTGAAAGATTTTTTATATTCTAACAATTTAATAGATAACTACCAAAGTGCATACAGAACAAATCATAGCACCGAGACAACCGTAATTGATGTCTTAGATAGTATTATTACATCGCTTGATAATAATAATCATACACAACTACTTCTTCTCGACCTTTCAGCAGCTTTTGACACTCTAGACCACGATATTCTAAAACATAGATTGATTGAAATAGGAATAATAAATACAGCTCTAGATTGGATGATGTCCTTTGTATCTAACCGTACGTTTACTGTAAAAATAGGAAAGGAATATTCTAATTATAACTCATTTGATACAGGTGTTCCTCAAGGATCTGTACTTGGGCCACTACTATTTATCATATATATTATACCACTTTCTAATGTTATCAGACAGTTTAAGCATGTTAAGTACCATTTATATGCAGATGACATTCTATTATATACTGAATTATCAAAATATGATTCTGAATTTGATAATGAATTATCGAATTGTGCTAATGCTATTTACGCCTGGCTAACCGATAATAAACTATCGCTAAATACTGATAAATCTGAATTGTTGAATATTCCCAGTAACTATTCCAACTTTCCACAGATATTCATCAGTAATAATGAAATAATCCCAAGCACGTCAATCAGATACTTAGGGGTCATAATCGATGACAACGTAAATATGAATCGACATGTAAGTAGCATATGTAAAAAAGCTAACTACGAACTGTACAAAATACGCAAGATAGGTCATTACTTAAATAAAAGAGCTACAACAATTCTAACTAATTCATTGGTGTTCTCCTCTTTAGATTACTGTAATTCGCTCCTAATTGGTCTACCGAAATCTACTTTACTTCCTATCGATAGAATTATTAGATCGGCAGTTAGGAATATCTATCGACAACCAAGACACGACCACTCAAGTATTACTCTGAAAATGAAAGAAAGCAGAATCTTGAATGCATCAGACCGTGCTGAACAAAGAATACTGAATATCACTCATCGAACG
>OZ025239.1:3465044-3577544 GCA_964019155.1 Osedax fenrisi
AGTAGTAGTAGTAGTAGTAGTAGTAGTAGTAGTAGTAGTAGTAGTAGTAGTAGTAGTAGTAGTAGTAGTAGTAGTAGTAGTAGTAGTAGTAGTAGTAGTAGTAGTAGTAGTAGTAGTAGTAGTAGTAGTAGTAGTAGTAGTAGTATCAGTAGTAGTAGTAGTAGTAGTAGTAGTAGTAGTAGTAGTAGTAGTAGTAGTAGTAGTAGTACATTCACATGTACTTCATGTATTGATGCTATATCTATTGATAATCAATCACAAAGTACTATATCTGATATTTCTACAAATACGATACTAAATTCTGAAAGCTATAATACAGATACAATTACTGACACTACTTACCCTACAGACACGTATACATATATACCGACATTACAATCAATTGCTGATGATATAAAGGAAATAAAAATAATATTAAATAAAACGAATATACCCACATACGCTGAAAAATTAATAAAATCTACTAATAATATGATAGAAACCAATTTAAATGTAACTAATAATATCAAACTACTACCTAAAGCACCAGACTCATTTAGTATCGTAATTGAAAATATTAGAAAGCTAAATTCAAATAATAACATAATCAATAATATGTTCACACAAATGCAACTAAATACAAATATTATTTCTAAAGTTAAATATAATTACAAAAATATTGAAATATCATTTAACTCTCATTATGCCCAATCTCTTTTTATATCGTCAATTCATTGTTTAAAACATTCAGTATACAGTCAATTATTTATTAGGAATTCTGTTGACGACAAAACACTCCTATATGGTAAAATTATCTATCATGCAATAAAATCTAAATATGTAGTAGATCATAAATGTGTTTTCAATAGATTTAGAAATACTTATGAATTGAGATCTATAAATGCATATACTAAAAGAATCGACTGGTCAATCAATCCTTTATCAATATCAGATGATAATATAGAAAAATATACTAATAGCTATAATAATTATATATCTAATATACAAATAAATAAAAATTCACAAAATAAACGCGTAAACCCTACAAATAGATATTCTAATCTACACAATAATATTATAGATAAACCTACATGACTTTTAAATGATAAATATATAAAGTGTGCTTTGATCAACGCACGCTCAATAAAAGCTAATATCGAAATATTATCAGACTTCATTACTGAATTTAATCTCGACATAATAGCAATTACTGAAACTTGGCTTACACATGACTTTACTCCTTTAATTTCCCAACTTATTAACGATACTTACATTTTTAAACACACTCCACGAAACACACTACATGAAAACAAAACCGGAGGTGGTATTGGTATTCTTTTTAAAAAATCAATGAAATTAATAAGCTACACAAACTATATTATCTCTGGTTCTGAATGCATCATAGTTGTATTACAGACATCTACAAATAATTACACTAGATTTGTAATAATATACCGACCACCATCTAATAATTATATATCATTTATAGATGATCTCAATGATCTTCTTATTTCGATTAAACTAAATAATACAATTTTACTCGGAGATTTTAACTTCCATATTAACCTAAAGGATACCCCCTCATTACGACTACTCTCCCTGACTGAATCACACTTACTTCACCAACACGTCAATAAACCTACACATACTTCTGGAAATACTTTAGATTTAATTTTTTCCACTAATAGTCAATATCTCATACTCAATAATTTCGAAATTCGACATATAATAACTGATCACTATGCTGTCACTTTTCTTCTCAATATAAAAAGTGATAATATTAGCCATTCCCAAATTAAATATAGAAACCTCAAAGCAATATCAATTTCAACATTCTCCTTTGATCTTTTATCGTCGCTAACTCACGATATAAAAATCAATACATTAAATAATATCCTAACAAATATCCTTAACAAACACGCTCCTCAAAAAAATAAAACTATTCGAAATAACAGAAAATGTTGGTTTAATCAAGAAACAATATTAGCCAAACAAAATATGAGAAGATGTCAAAGACAATATTCTAAACATCCTAATATCCAACTTCTTAACCAATTTATAGTTTCTAAAAAAGTATTTAAAAAATCCATTGTAGCAGCTAAAATTCAACATTACGAAACAGAAATTAATAATTGTAACGGAGATATACATAGATTATATAAATTTACTAATACTTTATTAGGAAAAACGAAACAAAAATATCTACCTGATATACCCTATGATATCATGTGCATTCAGTTCTCTCACTTTTTTACTGACAAACTTAACAAACTACATACATCCCTCACACTTAATTATAATAATACAATACCCATTACACTACCAAACACTATTTGTCATCAACTTTCATTATTCCTCCCAACAACTAATGATAAAATAAAAATATTACTTAATTCGTCTAAATCATCTGCTCCTCATGATCCCATACCCGTATCTCTTATGAAAAGAATCATTAATAGTATTACAATACCCATTGTTGAAATAATTAATGATTCCCTAAACTCTGGATACGTCCCGACACAACTGAAACACGCAATAGTAACTCCGATACTTAAAAAAAATAAACTAGACATCAATGACCTAAATAACTACCGACCCATATCTCAATTACCTACAATAGCCAAACTTTTAGAAAAAGTTGTATATTTTCAACTTAATAATTACTTACATACTTACCAACTAATAGATAAATATCAAAGTGCATATCGTTTACATCATAGTACAGAAACTTCTGTACTACATGTTATTGATAATGTTATTAAATCTCTTGATATTCATTCTAATATACAATTACTCCTTCTCGACTTATCTGCTGCGTTTGATACTCTAGATCATATTATTTTAAAACAAAGATTAATTGATATCGGTCTAACTGACAAAGCTTTAGATTGGATGATGTCATTCATCTCGAATCGTACATTCTCTATAAAAACTGGAAACCACTATTCTCAACCAAATAATTTAAAAACAGGTGTACCTCAAGGTTCTGTACTTGGACCTATTCTGTTTCTAATCTATATTAGACCTATATCTAGCATCATTAGACAATATAAGCATATCAAATATCATCTTTATGCTGACGATATACTTCTATATAGTACTATATCTCAACACAGTCTATCTCATCGTAATGAGTTATCCAACTGTGCAAATGACATACATGTGTGGCTAACAAATAATAAGTTAAGTCTTAACACTAACAAATCTGAATTAATTAATATTCCTAGCTCTTACAATGATTTTCCAATTATATCAATTAATAGTATAATCATTAATCCTAGTTCCAAAATGAAATATCTAGGAATAACTATTGACCGCGATATGTCGTTGAATTACCATATTCAAAGTATATGTAGTAAAGCTAACCATAATCTATATAACATTCGGCATATACGTAAATATATCAATAATAATCTAACTTATATTTTAATTAATTCATTAGTTTTTTCGTCAATTGATTACTGTAACTCTATACTAATTGGACTCCCCCAATCCACGATATTACCTATTAATCGTATTATCAGATCAGCTGTGAGAACGATATATCGGCAACCACGCGGGGATCACTCAAGTGTCACCTTAAAGATGAAATCACTTAGGATACTATCAGCATCAGAACGTGCTGAGAAAAGAGTACTGTGTATCGCTCACAAGGCCCTAACTACTCATCAGCCCGAATATATACGATCTTCACTCCAATTGATACAACCTCTTAGAACTACAAGATCAACTGAGGATATCTTACGATTTGAAGTAGGCGTCCCCAATCTAACACGTACGACAAAGCGTGCTTTCTCGTACGCTCTTCCTCGATTATGGAATCCTATTCCTCGTTCTATACGAGAAATTGTAAATTTGTCAACGTTTAAACGTAACCTGGTAGAATATTTATTAAATCGTTAATTAATAATTCAACCTACTTTTATATTTAAATTAGTGTTATACCTATATCTCCTTATTTAATTTGTCTTTTTTTTATTAACACAACACTTAACAGAGCAAACCTATTGCTATACAATTGAGTGTCTAAATAAACCATTTTGATTTGATTTGATTTGATTTAGTAGTAGTAGTAGTAGTAGTAGTAGTAGTAGTAGTAGTAGTAGTAGTAGTAGTAGTAGTAGTAGTAGTAGTAGTAGTAGTAGTAGTAGTAGTAGTAGTAGTAGTAGTAGTAGTAGTAGTAGTAGTAGTAGTAGTAGTAGTAGTAGTAGTAGTAGTAGTAGTAGTAGTAGTAGTAGTAGTAGTAGTAGTAGTAGTAGTAGTAGTAGTAGTAGTAGTAGTAGTAGTAGTAGTAGTAGTAGTAGTAGTAGTAGTAGTAGTAGTAGTAGTAGTAGTAGTAGTAGTAGTAGTAGTAGTAGTAGTAGTAGTAGTAGTAGTAGTAGTAGTAGTAGTAGTAGTAGTAGTAGTAGTAGTAGTAGTATATTTACTTTTTAGGATTACAATTTAATCGAAATTTTTAATAAATAACCAATAATTTTCTCGCATTTTAATTTTTTTTTTAGTTTTTGTGTAATTAAAATATAAGAATATTAAAATTGCTAATAAATAAAATCACTTAATTGATTGCCTAATTACTTTAAAGCACCGATATCGCAATTGAAATATTAATACAATTCATAAATACAAATAGCCAACCCGCTTATACAACAAGATGGTAAACAACGTAAACAGAAGATGCAAGAAAACTTCAAAAGTACCAATGTTGAAGTCACGTGGTACAATTAAAAAGAACATATGCAAGAGGTCCTCATTTAAGAAAACGGCCGTTTCCTCGAATTCTTTGAAAAAGAGGACAGGTCGACGTATTATCAAGAAGGCTTCGATGAGACGTAGAACGGCTAAGAAGAGTAGATCGGTGTCGAGAAAGACCGGATGTGTACAAAAGAAGAGAGTAGCTTCTAAAAGACGACCAGTAAATAGGAAGCTAACTAAAGCAAGAAAATCCTCAAAATCTCGAAGCAGGTCATATAATAGATGTGTACAGAAAAAGAGAGTGGCGTCTAAAAGACGCTCAGTTATCAGGAAGCCAACGAAATCAAGAAAATCCTCAAAATCTCGAAGCAGATCATCTATTAGACGTGTACAAACGAAGAGACTGGCGTCTAAAAGACGTTCAGTTATCAGGAATCCAACGAAAGCAAGAAAATCCTCAAAATCTCGAAGCAGATCATCTATTAAACATGTACAAAAGAAGAGAGTGGCGTCTAAAAGACGTTCAGTTATCAGGAAGCCAACGAAAGCAAGAAAATCCTCAAAATCTCGAAGCAGATCATCTATTAGATGTGTACAGAAGAAGAGAGTGGCATCTAAAAGACATTCAGTTATCAGGAAGACAAAGAAAGCAAGAAAATCCTCAAAATCTCGAAGCAGATCATCTATTAAACATGTACAAAAGAAGAGAGTTTCGTCTAAAAGACGTTCAGTTATCAGGAAGCCAACGAAAGCAAGAAAATCCTCAAAATCTCGAAGCAGATCATCTATTAGATGTGTACAGAAGAAGAGAGTGGCATCTAAAAGACATTCAGTTATCAGGAAGACAAAGAAAGCAATAAAATCATCAAAGTCTCGAAGCCGGTCATCTATTAGATATGTACAAAAGAAGAGAGTGGCGTCTAAAAGACGTTCAGTAAACAGAAAGCCAAAGAAAGGAAGAAAATCCTCAAAATCTCGAAGCAGGTCATCTATTAGATGTGTACAAAAGAAGAGAGTGGCGTCTAAAAGACGTTCAGTTATCAGGAAGCCAAAGAAAGAAAGAAAATCATCAAAGTCTCGAAGCCGGTCATCTATTAGACGTGTACAAAAGAACAGAGTTGCGTTTAAGAAATGTCTTAAAAGCAGGTCTTAAGTTGCGGAATATTGAATAAGCTTAATGATACTTGTACAGCATGGTGTAGGGTAACTCTCGTTGATGTCCAAATCAAATACTGTTACCCTAACGAAATGGCGATATTGTGCGCTAAGTGTCAAGCGAAACTTAGGTAAATATTTATTCAATAAATATACTTACCAAATTGTCGTTTATTATTATTATTATATACTAATACAATACTACTACTACTAATAATAATAATACTACTACTACTACTACTACTACTACTACTACTACTAATACTACTACTACTACTACTAATATAATACTACTACTACTACTACTACTAATACTACTACTACTACTACTACTACTACTACTACTACTACTACTACTACTATTACTACTACTACTACTACTACTATTAATACTACTACTACTACTACTACTACTACTACTAATACTACTACTACTACTACTACTACTAATACTACTACTACTACTACTACTTCCTGTTTATCATTTATTTGTTAAACAACAATTTAATTTAAAATTAACTCATCTCGCGAAATCCAATATTCAGATAAGTTTCCCCCACATATATTACGATCATCATACCTATAAACACATAACACACCGTATCCACTTATTATTTATTTTTTCATTCACTACCTTTTACATAAATTCAACTTTATATCATTCATATTTAAAATATTTGTCAAAATCACTGAAGCATTACATCTGTTGTTTACATTTTCTCTATTCTATTATTTCATTTTATAATATCTATATTCATAATACCATTGCATTACTATTACACTATACTTACACTATTCATATACATTCATATACATTATATACATTTACAAAATTCATACACATTATATATATTTACAACATTCATACATACGTGTGTATATGTATATATGTATATATATATATATGTATATATGTGTATATTTATATACTCTCATATACATTTTGTTTATCTTTCACTGTATATAATATAACTTTATATTTTTATTATTCAGTACATGCATATTAGTTTACACTTGGAAACTTACACATATTAAATTATCACATAGTGAACATAAATATATACTACTATACCAATATGGCTGATACACACTGTGCACAATGTAATGAACCCACTATTATAGAATATACTACATGCCTGTGTAATATTAAAATTCATTATGAATGTTTACACCCATACAAAAGTCTACCAAAACCTTGGGTATCAAGCAACCCAGTTAAAAAGAATGTAACATCCCTAATAGAATCAAGTTCCTTTCAATGTATATGCAATAACTGTTCTAATCTGAAAAAATCTTCCCCAACACCCAAATCACCCTTACCACCTATAGTTTCTCCATTAAATGACATTAATACAATTACAGAACTGATCACAAATATAAACTGCCGACTTGATAAACAAGATAAAATACTTACCAATATCACTGAACTACTGAAAACAACACACTATAACTCACAGACCCGAACTCACTTTCCCGCTACTAATACAACTACATATTAAGCACACCCTCATATCTCCCACTCACACCCTACTCAAACTACAGCTTCCTCTTCCAGCTCCCGTCATCGAACACAACCCAATACTAATGCAAAAGCACCTCCCCTGCTGAAAAACGATTTTGTTTTATCAAACTCTATTGTAATTGAACACCTTACTCCCAGTCAAAGTACGAAAGTTTTCCTAAATGAATTTTTATCATATATTCATATATCCCCTGATAATATTCTATCCTATAAGATTGCCAAGTCGATTGCAATCATTATTTTTAAGTCAAATCAATGTTATCAGGCATTTATATCAAACTTATGCCATACCAGAAACAATCTACGCTACTCAAATCTTTATTTTCGTAAAGAGCGCAACTCTTCTGAAATTATACGTGGTAGAATACTTTATCACGCTTACAAAGAACATCTAACTCCATCAAATGTAAAATGTACATTTAACAATAAAACGAATATCTTTGAATTAAGACCCAAACTAAATAACTCAATAAAGATCGATTGGAATTTAAAAGCAATACACATATCCGAACTAAACTTCAACAAATTGAAACTATCTTACGAATCTTATCTTGAGATTCAAAACTCACATCATACACCTTCATTATCACCAACACCAGCACCACTCGATAACCCGTCTACTACATCCAATTCTATACTAAATACCTCTACATGACTGTCTGATGATATAAGCCCGTATCACACTTCTGAATATAATATGTCTAACTCAACCATTCCAGCTACTACTCCTAATATTGCCATCACTACTAATACTACTCTTACAACTGTTACCAACACTACTGAACATACACAAACTAAACCCTCTCCATTGATTAAAGTCGCCCTTATAAATGCCTCATCCATTAGAAATAAATGTCACTTTGTTGTTGAGTATTTCAATGATAAAAATATAGACATTCTATTTATCACAGAAACATGGCTGAAATTAGATGACATACCCCTCATTGGTTTATTAACTTCTGGCTTACTATACTTTAGACATATACCTCGACCCTCAGTTCACTTTGGTGGGGGTATTGGTATACTATTCAAACCTCATTTGAAACTTACTTCACTTACTGACCTGTCCCTCAATCACTCTGAATCAGCTTCCTTTTCTTTTCATACACAATCTACAAGACCTTTTACAGCCATATTGACATACAGACCACCAGCGATATCCATTACTCTCTTCCTTGATGAGTTTCAAATCCTCATAACTAACTCTACACCTTCCACAATCTTTATTGGTGATTATAATATACCGTTTAATAAAACTAATTCATACTCGCTTATATTACATAATATTATTAAATCTGCTAACTTCCATCAACATATTAATCACTCTACCCATATCACCGGCAACATCCTTGATTTAGTTATTTCCCATAACGATACACATTTGGTATCTAACCTTTCGATCTCCAATCTTATCTCTGATCATTATTTGATCTTATTCAACATCAATTGCCACAAACCTCCTACTTCCACTAAGACCATTCATATCCGTCAGCTTAAGAAACTAGATCATTCCATCTTTTTTGATAAATTTGAGTCATTGTATTCAAAGAACCTTCATACGCCCTCGATTGATGCCTTTAACTCAGCTCTCTGCACTACCCTTAATTCACTTTCCCCAATAAAAACCAAAATTGTTTCCAGCAAACCTCACTACCCTTGGTATATAAATGAACTATCATCTTCTAAACGCTCTCTTAGACTTTCCGAAAAACACTGGAGAAAGAACACAAGTGATACTAGACTCTATGATATTTTCATACTTAAGCGAAAATCATATCGATCTCTTATTACGTCCACGAAGAAAATATATTATACCAATGCTATTAGCCTTGCTAAAATTGACTACAGGGCAATTTATAAGATAACAGATATGTTGTTAAACCGCACCAAAACTAAATCATTCCCATCTGATAAATCATATATTCTTGTCACTAAATTTGATGAATTCTTCCACTCCAAACTTATGAATATTATCTCTACATTATGTGTCTCCCCTGTTAACCAACCTGACATTCCCGCCAATAGATTCAATACATTTATTTATCCCTCACCTACAAATATTCTAAAGCTAATTACTTCAACTAAATGCGCCAGTTCCCTTGATCCTATTCCCATTCAACTACTTATTTTGCTCGCTTCTAAACTCAGCAATCACATCACTCGCAGCATTAATGAATCTCTACAATCAGGAAAAGTCCCTGATTCTATGAAAATTGCCATGATAAGACCCATCCTCAAAAAAATAAAACTTAGATGTCTCATCACTTAATAATTATCGACCGATTTCTAACCTTACAATTATATCCAAGATACTTGAACGTGTTGTTGCATCTCAGCTCACTTCATATCTCTCCCAATATAACATCCTTAACAAATTCCAAAGTGCCTATACTGCTCACAAGTCAACTGAGACCGCCCTAACATATATACTTAGTGATCTTCATTTGTCATCATCGCATAAGGATGGTTCTATGCTAACACTACTTGACCTTTCTTCTGCATTTGATACCCTTGACCACAAAATTATGATATCGCGATTAACTTCCATCGGTATAACAGGCACCCCCCTCAAATGGTTTACATCATACCTCACAAATCGACATCATTATATTAAAATAGACAATCATTCCTCTACCCCTCGACTTCTCACTCACGGTGTTCCACAGGGATCTGTTCTTGGTCCCATACTTTTTAACATATACATTTTACCATTATTCAAAATATTCAGATCCTACCCATCTATCAAATTCCATGCATACGCTGATGATTTACAAATATACACTAATATCTCTTCCCATATTTCCAATCCTTTGCTACTAACCAACTGTATTAATGATATTTCAACTTGGTTAACCAAAAACTCTCTCTCGCTAAATTTCACCAAAACTGAGACCATCACAATATCTTCACCTAACAGTCTATCATTAGCATATCCGACTCCACCTGTTATCGTTTCTAATCACTCTATACCTTTCTCTAAAAACATACGTAATCTCGGTTTCATAATTGATGAAACTCTTTCACCCATTCAACATATCCGTGCTATTGCTCGTTCAGTTAACTATACTCTCTATACAATCAGACTCATCCGCCCTTTTATTAATACTGATACTGCCATTACACTAGCTACTGCATTAATTCTCTCGCGATTTGATTATTGCAATGTACTACTTAACAATATCCAACAACACTCAACTAATAGCCTGCAGGTTATTTTCAATAACAAGGTACGTGTTATCTATAATATTCCGAAATTTTCTAGAACACACATTTCACCTCTTACAGCATCACTTCACTGGCTTCCAATACAATCTCGCATCATCTATAAAATATCTCTTATTATTCATAATGTTAACCATAATAACTACCCTGATTATATCTGCTCACTCATAACAAAACGTATAAATAAAATAAACACTAGGAAAGCTTATCTTGATATGTTAGTTGTCCCTTTATCGTTAAATATGACTACTACTAATAGAAGAAGTTTTTATATCTCGGCCCCTACTATTTGGAATTCCCTCTCTCAAAAAATAAGATCAACCACATCTACTGCAGTTTTTAAAAAATTGCTGAAAACATATCTTTATGATATTGTTTTTGGCGATTCAAATTAATGTATCCATCGATCAACATGTCTGTCTACTATACCAAGTATAAGAAGTGTATAAACCATTGGTTTACAGGTTTACAGTTGTATTACTACTACTACTACTACTACTACTACTACTACTACTACTACTACTACTACTGCTGCTGCTGCTGCTACTACTACTACTACTACTACTACTGCTACTACTACTACTACTACTACTACTACTACTACTACTACCACTACTACTACTACTACTACTACTACTACTACTCCTACTACTATTACCACTACTACTACTACTACTACTACTACTACTACTACTACTACTACAACTACTACTACTACTACTACTACTACTACTACTACTCCTACTACTACTACTACTACTACTACTACTACTACTACTACTATACTACTACTTCAATAAAAACATATCTAATTTATCTGTTTCTTATCTCATTAAACCAAACATATCATAAAAGTAATCATCACTATTTATTTCAATAAAGTCTATCATAATCACATGACATAAATCCTAATTTCCCAAGAGTGTACACCAAATAATCACCATTGATTCCCATAATTAAAGTTAAATACATTGACTTTATCATACATTGATTTACCTAAGTAAATATCTCTACATAAAATTGAATCAATATAATATATGTAACATAAAATTACATATCGAATTAACTACTATAAAACTCCTTACCATAAACTTGTAACTCAATATTACTTAATGTAACTCAATATTAACCTACAAATAAAATATATACTAATTAACCTTAATCGCTTCCCAGTAAACCAAACTGTTAATATACTATGCTGAACATGTGTAATATGTATCAGTTCAACAGTTCTTAGTTTTGAATTGTCATATATTCAAAATGGTGTATAAATTTATAAATATTAATAGATATATGTTATCACATTATTCTCTCCTTGTATATTTAATTACTATAATATAAAAAAAAATTATATTTTTTTTTATCGAAATCTGTTAATCTCATAAAATATACACATCTGTTGAACAAATGTAATATGTTGAACGTATTCAATTTACAAATCTGTTGAACTCTATATAAATGTAATATGTTGAACATGTTCAATTTAACATTTTTGTGAAATAATTAAATTATATATAATTACATATATGTAAATATTACATAACCATGTAATTGAATGTATATGATTAACTATTAGGAAAATATTGTAAATATAAGGACACTAATGTTTTCAACATTTTAAATATAGTGTATAATATTTATATTAATTATTATATTATCTATATATATATATATATATATATATATATTAATTATAATTAATTAATTTATAATATTATATTATAAATTCTAAATATTAAAATAAATAATTATATATAATACATATAAATATTTATTATTATATTAATATAATATATTTCATTAGAAATAAATGTTTCAGTTAATTCATTGATGCATATAAATTACGATTTTTTAATTAATTAATTGAGTTATATATATTTATACTTATTAATAATTGCTTACTTATAATACTTATCTACATATATTTGTATATTAATATCATTTTAGATTTATAGTTTACAAGTTATAGTTATTATAGTTATAGTTAAACTATAAATCTATGATTAATATGTACAACTTATACCTACTATAAATACAATATTATAATTGTTAACATATACAATCATTTTACAAATCAAATAAAATATCTGAAGTTGTTTTATGTATGTATACCACATATATGTACTATACATATATATATATATATATATATATATATATATATATATATATATATATATATATATGTGTGTGTGTGTGTGTGTGTGTGTGTGTGTGTGTGTGTGTGTGTGTGTGTTATAAAGGGAAGTCTGCAGATATATATATATATTAATGTAATATACATGTATGTCGAATTGAATTAAATTCAAGTCGGTCATTACGTAATAACAATATATCTGCATGCATAAATTGTTTTAGGCTTCACGCTCGGTTGATTGCATAACATGTGTACATTTCTATTTTGTAATTAAATGTTTTATTATTTGTATTAATTTGTATTCGTTTTGTCATTTATATTTGTTATCGTGTATGTATATGTCGTGTCACTCGTTTCATATAAAGGAACGCCGCTCGCTGAGATTGATACAATTTTGATTATGTGTCTCACCAGGTTGATACATATTATCATTGTCGTTATTATATTTGTTTATATATCGGTACTATATTATTATTATTATTATTATTTATGTTATTATACAGGTCTTTATGGAAATTAAATTATATAAGAACTTCACTTTGTTAAATATATATATTCTTTAATATTATGTTTTAACATCCCTATATTTAGGTTGAAGCTTTATCAAGAGTAGGTGAATGCAACATTGGGGAAACAATTTGTTCTATGTTAAAATATATTGCATCTAAACAAGTATGGTGCTATTATTCTCAGTGCTGTCAACGAGGATAAATTTATTTAGCCCAAACAAAATTATAAAAATGTATAACTGGTTAGTTTATTATGTTAACATTAATTTACTATAAATACATGTATTATAAGATAAATATAAGTTAAATATTCATATTCATATTTATTAAAGTTTAAATGTATACCCTATTTTATATATTAATTATATATTAATTAATATTTATATTAATAATTATATATATCATAGAGGCTACATTAAGAATTCATGAACATGCAGTAATAAAATATATAGACAAATGTATCGACTCTCAACTTACAAATTGTAAACGAAAAAAGAAGGAGATGCAAGAAAATTATAATTAATAAAATTGTAATTTAATAAAATGATTTAATTTAATATATAGGACATCTGCTCAACTCAATACATTTTACATATGCTCAACATAATCAAAATGCAACATGTTCAACTCAATACAATTTACATATGCTCAACATAATCAAAATGCAATATGTTCAACTAAATACATTTTAAATATGCTCAACATAATCAAAATGCAACATGTTCAACCATACCAAAAAATGTAGCCAAATGAATATGTTCAACATGTTAATAATTACATATGTTCAGCATATTATATTAACAGTTTGGTTTACTGGGTTACTCAATTGATAAATCATAACCCACTTTATAATTACTTAACGTATTAACTATATCTCACCTTTATAATAATGTAATGAACTAAACCTACCTACTATCTCTCAGATCATTACCTATAAACAATTCTTACATTATATACAATCCTTACCACTACTGATCAGTTCGAACCTTATTTACTATATAATGTTAGCCCTAAACCAACTCACTGCTGATTACACCCATCCATCCTCACTCTGCTCAAATCTAAAAGTAATCTATTATATTAAATATATTGTATATACATATTTATGTATTCTTGCACATATATATTACATTTGTTACTACCGATGTTTTTATTTTATTTTACAATTAAATCTAATACAACTAATGTCATAAATTAATTAACAATATTGTGATAATGAAATTTAAAATACATATATTGCACGATAATTTATTAAATATCATTTCTTTGACTGGATAGTGTAGCGCAGTTTCTTCATGGCTGAACCTCTGCTCGAACTCATGCTTCACCGTGAAGCCTTCACGTATGATTCAGTTTATCGAGGTAGTTCCGTACCTTATGGAGGTTTCGCCCTCCGCTAGAAACATGCGCTCCAGTCTTCGTAACGGTTAATCCTTGGAAGAGTAACTAGATTATTGCGTGTGACCTTCACTCTCGGGTGCATCTGAATAGGAAGAAATACCAATTGCGGCTTATTCTGAAGATGACGTGGAAAAAGTTGAACAACCTTCTTTAGTAACGGTACTGGTTTCGTGCCTAGGTTCCTTCTTCGCTATACTTTACATCTGTAGTATGAATATATATTTTATTTAGTCGTTAATATAACTCTGTAATATAATTAAATTAGGATATATTCGATTGTAATTAGTATTATATATATTTTTTAAATATCGAATACACGCATTACTTATTCTATTAAATCGTGAATCCCAATATATTTTATTTATAATAGTTTTGATCGAAACGTGAAATTATTTATGATAGATCCAGTTTAAATTATATTCAAATATATAAAATAGTAGTATCACATTTATATTGATATGTACGTGTGTATTTAAAATAAAGGTGTATATATAATGTTTTAATTTGCTGCATTCAATATTTTCAAATTTTCAATATCAAAGTCACCTATAATATATTAAAAATAATTATATAATAATTAGTATAGCTATTAATTCAAATGTGAATACTTTTTAATAATATTACATATTAATATAATAATCTAATTTACCTTAATATTTAGTTCGACAAATATAGATTAAATTAAAATAGATTAAATAGATAGCAACAGTAAATAAATGGAAGATACACATATTGTTATCAAATAAATATATGAATGGATTAATAGTTACGATATAATTAATGTTAGTATTAATAAATATGATCTTGATATGCTGATAATAGTTATGATAATAATTATGATAATAATTGATATGAGTCTTATTATAATAAGTGTAGTTCAATTATGAATGAGGAATCATAAAAGATAAATAAAAATATATTTATAAATGATAAGTATACTTGTATATTATATGAAAAAAAATTATTTGAAATTCGAGTATACATTCATGTTTGAGTTATGCAATTACATATCTTAAATGATGACATAAATATCATGTGACTATAACTAATTATCTATGTTGATGTAAGGTCATGTGATCACGTGATATACAAGATTGACCTCTGGCTAATATCCCATTATGAAGGGCGTTCATTAAGTGTACGCCTTCCTTTTCTGTACTACATAACTTAGATATCATATAATCTATTATATTATTCATATTGTGGAACTCCGTAAAAGAATGATGATTATAATATATGGAGGGAGGGAGAGAAGAGGATAATGAGTTTATCTGTTCGTGTATTAGAATACACTGGTGAATATGTGTCATTGTTAATATCGTGACATGCCACTGTTGATGTGTTATATTGTTTAACTATGTTATTTAAGTTATTTAAATAATTGTATATGTATTATATATAAGATTATATAGGAATATTTATAATAGTTTATATCATATATCTATTAGTTATTAATGTAAGTATAGTTACTTATCTATATTTCTGGAAAAAAAACTAATTTTATTTTGGACAAAACTTAATCCTTTAGAGTTATAAAGGTTTCAAATGTCGTATTTGATGGATATATAACTTCTCACGTTTAATCTAAATATTTGCCTCGATCCATTTTTTATATTATTATTATTAATTAACCTTAATATAGATATATTAATATTAATCATAATTAAACCTATATACATTATAAATAACGTTATTTGATCAATCATATTCATATAGGATAACAACGTCGTCAATAGATACGTAAGCTGTACCGGATATAGACCACTAAAACAATAGGATAAAGTGGACTTGAAATAGATCTCATTAGTGCTCGCGTTCGATTTATCATGCGACAACAAAAGAGGCACAGATAGCACTTAAAATAACGTATACGTGCACTAAAATTCGATAGTAATCACACATGACAGCTTCTTCACATCATCTCCTCAGCACCCTATCAGTACAGCCCTATAGGGCTATAGTTACGGATCTACGGTACGATTCTATAAATCAGTACGGGGTGGTACGTGCTGACTATAGCCTCACTAGTATATTGAGTCAATATTACCACCCCATATACCCTATATACCCTATACCCTTAAATAGACGTGTCTATTTAAAGTTGAAGTACGCATAAATAACTAACATATGTATCGCTCAATCGAGAGAGAGAGAGCGTCTAAATATAGATTTCAACATCGATATCACGTGGCCGCGGCGGCCATTGAAGAACGGTCACGTGATTAAGTTTTTCTATTTAATATCGATGATTGAGCAGTTCTTCTTCAGTAGATATCGGCGGCTCCGAAGATATCAAGTAAGTTCTCGAAACTACGATATCGACTAATTAACAACGTACATACCTATCACATATACCTAATCAATGCTGAGTCATCACATATACCTGATATACGATGATTCATCACATATACCTGACCTATGCTGACCTACGACGTAGGTCCTACGTGTATCATACAGACCTCCCACGTAGATCTAGTCTCCGTAATATATGCAAGAATTGGGTAAATTAGCTTCATCTAAATAGACGTATGACGTCATTCAACTAATGTTGATGTAATTAATTAATTTACAATACGTACCTAATGATATACTATTATATAGGTAGTCGTAGTTCCTAGTACCATTGTACCCTAGTACCCTAGTACCCCAGCACCCCTAGTACCCTAGTACCCCAGTTTACGATGTATTGTTATCAGTTATGATTACAGACGATAAGGAATATACATATGTACATTGTACATTGTACAAACGTATACACATTCTTAGAAATGCATTAATTATTAAGATTTATTATTTAGATTATTAAACATGTCTATAAAATATGTTATAAGGTTTAACTTCAAGAGCATAAAACAATGATAACAATTAAAATAATGTTTAGGAGAAGGAAGTGGATTTACCATCTAATATATTAATGTTTCACTTAATTAGTCATATATATATATATATTTAAATATATTCGTAGGTTGTTATATATATATATATATATATATATTCTATTTGAATCTTTAATAACAATAAAATAACACAACTATAACAATCTAGATTTTATCTCAAACGTAACCTGCTATATTTTAATAGATTGTATTATTCCTATAGATTTAATAATTACTATATGTTACGATATTTCATTATATTAAAATGAAATAACAAAATTATACATCAGTTTTGATTAATATTTTTGTAATAAACATAATAATTAATAATTATATATATATATATATATATATGATATATAAATTATGAAAATAATCGCATACTAAACACCCCACCCACTATACAAACTATAGTTTAGTATACTACACATTACTATGTACTGACCACCACAGGAACCAGGCACACCCTCACACCCGCAAACACACACCCGCACACCCGCACACACACCCGCACACCGAGTGTCTTTAGCCGATACCTCACAGTTAACACGGGGGACATTGTTCACGCTATGAAGCTGTGCGTACTGGTACTAGTGGCGGCCTTTTGTTGCGGCACCTCCGCTAGTTAGTTCTCTACACATATGTGTACGTGTATGTGTGTGTATGTGTGTATGTATACACAGTTATATAATAATGTATAATTCTTACAGTTATATTAAGAATATTAGAATTTGAAAATTCGACAATGTATAAGCCAATATTTAGTTTATTGTATGATTAGACACCGTAAACTAAACTTCAATTCCCTTTATTACACTATTTTCTATCGATAAAAATAGTTAAATTGATGATAGTATATCGATAATGGCCTATACAGCCATGTATAATAGTCATGTATATAACATAATACAAGTATAGATACACAACAACTAAACCAGTTTAGTACGTTGAATGTTCATTATTAATATGAACATTCCGCATTGAATAGTAGAAGTATATTGGAATTGGTGAATATATATATGTGGAAACTAGGAACATAGTATGTATTAAATACAAACCTTCTACTTCATTTATATTTACAATTACTTAATTTCTACTTACTATGGACACATTTTCTACACTAAGTCCCACATTTATCACAATTTGATATATTCAATTTGTATATATTCTATAGAATGCATATTGGTATGTAAATTTCGATATATTTATAAAATATAATATTATATATTATATATATATATAATATATAATATCAAATGTTTATAATGTATATATTGTATATATATATATATATATATATATATATATTCATTCATTCATATAAAAAATAAGTGGTCGAAATAAGTGTTGGCAATATTACACCACTCAAAATGATAGAGGACCGTTGTATTTAAATTAATTATTATTAATCAATCAAAACAAAAATCATACACTAATGCTATTAAAAATATACAACATATAATATAGAACAATATAGCATATTACAATATAACTTTATACAAACCTCTGTGACAAGCTACAATCAAAACTGAAATAATATTATTTAATCTAATATAATTCATATTAAAGGGGTTTCACACCAACTCGAACTCAATTATTAACTCTAATTATTATAGGTTAAAGTTTTATTATATTTAACTGTAGCGCATATTATATCAGCTTATTTAAAAAAATTATCATTCATATCTTCAATTATATATTTTAATATAATATATATTATAAAATAAATATATTAGTCTAAATATATATATATATATATATATATATATATATATATATTTATATATATAATGAATGGTCGAAATAGATATTAGCAATATTACACTACTCAAAATGATAGATGACCGTTTATATATATATATATATATATATATATATATATATATATATTAATGAGTGGTCGAAATAGATATTTGCAATATTACACCACTCAAAATGATAGATGACCGTTGTATTTAAATTTGTATTAAACAATCAAAACTAAAACCATTTACTAATTCTGTTAAAAATATATACAACATAGAATATAGAACAATATAGGATATTACAATATAACTTTATACAAACCTCCACGTGCCAAGGTATAATCAAAAATGAAATAATATTATTAAATCTAATATAATTCAGATTATATTACTGTTACGCGACAGTTCATTGGTCTAACCAATTATATTAAAATAAACTAAATAACATTAAATCAAAAAACACAAAAATCAATATATACGAAATCAACATTTATACTTTTATAATTATTCCATAACACAAAACAAAAAAATAACTAACTAAAAATATATAATAAACTAAATAACATTAACTACAAAAACACAAAAATCAATATTTACGAAATTAACATTTATACTTTTATAATTATTGCGTAATACACAACAACAAAATAACTAATAAAAATATAATATACACTTAAAAACAACTACATTAAAAATATAGAATACGTTAGTCTGCTACATATGAATATATATTAAACTATAGTACCAAAGATTTTCCAAAGGATCTTGGCTTCTCAAAATCTTTGATAGTGCTATGCAACATTTTATTGATATCAGTGTTTTTCAGATATTTTATTTTATTTTTTTAGCGTTCAAATAATATCGAATAACAGAAATTCTCATATAGCTGTATTTATCTATTGAGCGTTGACCTTTAACCATCGATTACGTAACTAGAAACGGAAGATGATATCGAGGCTCTAGCCAGACAGTTAATTATGCAACAGTTGGCTCAAGAAGAACAAGTCAGGAATAACGGATGTTCGGGAATTAAGAAGGTTTCAAGAGATTTATGTATATCATTAATTATATGTATATATATTTAATAATAAGAATAGTAATATCAGAATGTAGTTATGACCATGGTAAAATAAGAAGCGATATGCTTATCTATATATATATATATATATATATATATATATATATATTCTACAGGTTTCAGTTTGAAAGTAACCTATTTTCTATAATCTTATTTTTATAACATCGCCGATAAATCATCATCTATTTATAACATTTAATGTATGTATACAAATAAATGTATATATATATATATATGTATTTATATAAAAATGCTAACATTACAATAATAGGACTGCATTTTGATATAAACGTACTGGATGTATACCGATGTGCACTCTATTTAATGTAGGCCTATTTCATATAAGAATTAATAGCCTATTAATATTAGCATAATTATTAATTAATGTGTAATCGTATACTTGTGTTATGGTGGAATATTTTAATTATTACAAATTTGTTTCTAATAAATAGGATGTGTCAGAATAAGATCACAGTTTAATCTCAGTTGTGTATTGATATATAACCTATATAACTATTACAATACACATATTTACGACAATAATATCGAATGTTATGACTGTTTGACCCCTACAGCAAAGACTTGTATTACAAGGAAGTCGACCTTATCACGTGGTATATTCGATGTGCGCTATTCACGACCACGCCAACTTTGTGGACACTATCGGTTAGTCTTAACTAGGGGGTGTGGCTAATTATTAATTTGGGGGCGTGGCTAATTCTTAATTAGAGGCGTGGTTAATGCTTTAGATGAAATTCCGGATGAAATTAAGATTAAATATATATTATCATCAATAACAATGATGATAATAATAGTATTACTATAGTAAACACTAACACTGACACTAAAACTGACACTAACACTGACACTAAAACTGAGGCTATATGGCCTAGGGGATGGAAGGGGGTAGTGGCCGAGGAGGGAGTAGTGGCCGTTTTAATTAACGCTTAAATGCATGATAGGATATAAAGTTCTATATACAATATTTAGATAATCAAAATATCTATAATATATAGTACATTTTTTTTTTAAATAATTAATTAATTACTCTAATTTATTATATAATCATTGTTTGTCAAATGTTGACAAAAAACATGATTATATATATGTATGCTTATTTATATGTAAGAGTGTGTATATATAATTAAATCATTGAATCAAATTAGGTGCGTATGCATCATAAATATAATTATTTAATATTACATAATTAAAAAAATATAAATCGAATACATTACGAGACACCTATCGCATTTTCTGGAACTAGCGGCCACTACTAGAGCCTTGCCTTATTTTAGTGCTTTTTTTAATGCATAATCAAACGTTTATATTATTAGGATAAACACTTTATATATAAAAGTGAAATCACAGTATTCTAGAACTATATGATTTCTAGTTAATTCAAAAAAATAAGAGCCTAAAATTCAGTATGTATCGATATATTAGAAATCTTCTGAGGCATATTAATTATCGGCCACTACCCCCTTCCCTCCCCTACTTGTGAATATTCGCTCGAAAAATCGCATTAGCGAATATTTGTATATTATATTAATTATGTATATTATATTATATTTGTATAGTAATATTAGTAAACAACACAAATTTGTCATTTACAAAAACTCGATTATTATAAGCCAATAGTAGTGGATATTCACGCATCTATATTTCCTCAACTTACAATAATCACGGCCTCGGTGTGATATATACATGTGACACATGTCCATTACACGTGACACATGTCTATAACACACGTGCCACATCTCTATTACACATAATATAAACGTATGCCACATGAACATAGCATATACCACATGCATATAATACGTGACACATACGTACGACACGCGTAATTGTAACATCGCACACACACACACATCATTCAGGATTCGGGGAATTTGTGGGGGTACTGAACGGAGTGGAGTTCAGAACGAGACACAATGATTATAAGCTAGCTCAGGTTCAACTCGCGCATGCGTAACGTACACTATGAACCTGTTACGTGGTTCTATTAGATATCCATCAAATAAACATATATATATATATCTAATCAAAACTTTATTTGGGTTATTATTGAGCGAGCTATCATAGTTTGAGTAAAAATTTAAATAACAATAAAAATTAAATTAAATAGCTTGAAAGTAAATATTTTTCTATAACATTTGCATGCGCAGATCCACTGTTATTGTTTTTTACATTAATTATATTATTCATTTATCTATCTAACTCATTCTTTAACTAAAGGAACATGAATTTAAAATTACGTAAACAAAATGCCTTCATTTTTGAAACCACGATCTATGCGTATACTAAATTACTGGAAAGCTTATTAAATTCAATAATAGAAGTCATATTTTAGTTTTTCATATTTAGATTATAAAAAGTTATGATTAAAAATATGCAACACAATTTGGTACCTGATTTAGATAATTATATTTAACAAGAATATACACCGACGGGTGACATTCCGGGTGACCACTTTATCTTACTACGACATGCAATCCGTAGCCGTCGCTGACCAGTAAGAAATACAAACGAGTCCAGCGAATAAAGTACCCGGATGTACCTCCAGAGGTCACCTCTAAAAACACGGTAGCGAAACAGGTCGAGGAGATGCGACTATGGTTCAAAGCCTTCGCCGAACAAGATCATTCGGTCCGAGACTACCGTAAGTACTTCCGACCGGTGATGTGCTACCTGGAAGGTGCCTGGACGACGGCTAGGACCCTGGAGGAATCGTTCAAGAGCGATCGACATCACTTGGACGCGAAGTCGTGGTTCGATTTGCTGGAGAAGGTTCGTTACAGCGCTGCGAAGGGAGCCAAGAGCAGACTGGAGAACTTCGCCTACCTGCCCACTAAGATACTGAACATGATCAACGGCACCGTACCTCAGGTTCGTCAGCGTTCTTCACTTCTGCTATCATAGAACACCATATATATATATATATATATATATATATATATTTGTGTATGTATATATATATATATAAAGATATATATTTGTGTATGTATATATATATATATATATATATATATATAGTTCAGTATATACATATATATTTGTATATTTTCGAAGGTCTATAATTGCACGATGCCCTAGGTACTTTACGATATGCATTGATATTTAAAGCTAAACCCATTTTATAAAACGTTATTTAATGTTAATTTTAATTCACGTTAATAACGTTTACTTCGATGAATTTCGATACACGTAATGTACATTATATAATACATTATATAATACATACGTAACGATATCAGTGATACGTGAGTATGAGATGTATCTCTTATAAGCCGTAACGCTAATAATAACCATCGACGTGAATATCAACACTTCGCCGTAGTTCTGTGTTGTAGACGTATACAACGATATATCTAGAGTATATTTCGTAAAGCGAGACAACCCGCGCTATTTGACACGCGTTGACCTTTATAACAATACGCTGACCTCGTTTAGATGGCTCAATGGAACTACCGGATCCTGTGCCACCCGCTGAAAGACGACCTTCCCGTGAATAGATTACGCGTTGTAGATGACGTGGCTCACAGAATGGGACACGGTTAGTGTGATGTACACGTAGATGTATACATCTATACATGTAAATAGGTACACATATATACGTGTATGTAGACGTAGATGTACGCATGACGTAGGATACTTGCATGAAAGATGGTCAGATGAACAGGTGGACAGACAGTTGATACAGTGGTAGTCAAACTGTCCATCTAGACAACCTTCCGTCTACGTGCACAAAACTCTTAGACGTAGAAATGTACATAGAATATAGTTTCCATATCGACACATTTATGTCGACAAAAGATACTCAATTATTATTTTGACTTATTATATAATATCTGATATTTTGGTAACATATATGTATTGACAAGTATTTTAAATGTCTATGTATATACGATGATAATCAAACAAAAATTGTATTATAATAATATATCATTAGTTATAACTAATAAATAAATAAATATGTACACGATAAATAATGTAATATAATTTAATATTTAGATGATGTGAAAATAAAACTTTAATAGTCGTCAAATTGAGTTCAATTTAGTTCAAAATATGGCTATTATTTTATCATTAAATATTACTCTCTTGGATATTGATTTTATATACTATACTATACTATATACAATACTCTATACTATACTCTATACTATACTATACTCTATACTCGTACCTAATATATGATCAATGACATGCGCAGGCGATACCCTCGAAAATCACGCTAACACCCGCAGGGCCAGGTTCTCAGTGAACCAAAGAGACACGAGTCAGTTCAATGATGGTTATTATTAGATTTAGAGTTACTATTAGATCACGTGATCTGACGTGATATGACGTAATATATAGTGTTCTTGATACCAATTACATCTGTTAATTTACAACGAAATTAGATGTTAAAATATTTAAAATTTGTAATCGAATGCAATTAAACGTAATATCACCTATTTTTGACAACATCTGATTAATTTATTTGGTTCAAAAGTGTATTCATAATCTGTACAGGATTAGGTAATGATTTATTTTATTATCTGCATATAAATAAACGTATACGAAATAGGAGTAATAGTAAATATCATATTATACTTTACAAAAGTGGTTTATCGATTATAAAAAATGTAATTTAAAATATTTTAATAAACATAATCTTTTTATGCGTACATATTTTCTACTATTAATACAGAAAATATTGGTTTATCCATGTTAAATTATCATCGAATATATGCATACAATTATATACAAATAATGAAACACACAAATATATAAATGAAAGCATTCTAGCGTATAATATACGTTCTATATATCATGTATTCCTGTATATTAACATATGAATCATATTTTTTATGTATCACATATGAATCATGAGTTCCTATGTAAAAACATATGAATCATGTGTTCCTATGTATTAACATATTAACTTATATTTCGTATTAAAATATAAAATCTTGAATAATCTCTACATATCGGTCCTTATGATATTTGTGATAGATTTCGACTTATCATATCGATCTATCATATATATATAATATTGCATAGATTCTTATTTTCTGGTAAATAGAAATCTATAGATACTAGCTATGTTAGCCTAACGATTATAACGCTATCATCTCTACTGATGTAACCAGTGTTCCAGCGTCGCGGATTGCTCGATACTCTGATGGAGCAGATCCCCGGAATGGACAACTATCCGGCTGACCTCAATGATGATATTGAAGGTGAATCAGTGCTGCAGTACGAGTACAGCGATAAAAAAGTGTTAGTGGACTATAACCCTATGGTGACACTAAAGTGACAGTAGACTAATGACCGCGGTGTATGTGGTACACTACAATCGGATGAATATTGGCCACGCCCCCCTAAACAGACTGCGTTAAATCTCAGCATTCTCATTTTGTCAATCCGAGAATTTCAGCCAGACTGAGATTTATCATGGGCTTGTAGATTGTCTAATGTTGAAGTCTATATCATATTGGTCACAGCATAAGATTATAGGTGTTTATTATTTGTGTATTTCAATAACTTATACTTTATCGTTAGAAAATATTTCAAATTTTTACTTTCGATAATATATGTGTCGACAATATATCAGCTTAAATAGATTATCATCAATAGGAAACTGAACGTGTACTACTGACTTATTTACTTACTTATATATGACTTAATACCTACATTACGAGATAAACCTATATCTACGCCCATAATCACGCCCATAACCACGCCCCCAACAGGAAGCTGAACGTAGGCTACTACTCGCGCTGGTACCGAACCCCTAAGAACGACGCTATGGGTGAACGCACCCGTGTGCGAGGGTTTGACGACCCCACTGTGTTCATGGCCCGTACCACCCAACCGAAGATATCAGCCGTACGCTATAATAGCTGTAAGAAGAACCACGGCTGCGAGACCTTAGACCAGACCTGGACGTACGCCATTCCCATGGAGATCATCTACATGACCCCTCTTCAGAGGTCAGAGTTCAATACCATTTGTAAATCGTATGTGCGATTATCTAAACATTGTGCGTGCGTTTGCGTGCGTTCGCAAACCATCGATGTGAAGAGAGATCTTTTCTTTATATCAATGGTTGAAACATGACACGTTTATGTAAGCATATGCATGTCAATGTAATTATAATTAATGAGTAAATATCAATAATGAGCTAAACATTATTCTAAATTATCATGTATATATATATATATATATATATATATATATATATATGTGTATATATATATGTATATAATCATATTATATAATACATAACATAACTATTACCCAAAATGCAGTTGGAATCCGTACAAAATAGAGTACAAGGGAGAGGACAAAACTAAAACTATCAATGGAAATAGGAGGAATCGTTAGTTAATTGTAATAAACAATACTATATATTAATTAATATATAAATATGTATTTAAATTAGTTCTAATAAAATATATACGTGGGTTCATAGTTTATTTTAAGTGGGATAATAGTGTTACAACAAACACTTAAACTACTACTACTACCACTTTTACAAACACTAATATTGCCTCTACTATTAATACTACTATTACTACTACAACCACTACCAGCACCATTTCCAACACCACTACTACCACCTCATACAGGTAATACGGTAACAGCAGATGGAAGGTACGGCAGCACCACAACTACATCTAAGGCCTACAACGGGTCAAGATACAACGTCTACTACCGTACCCCTGCGGAGTTCTTCATCGGTGGCGAGATGACCTCTACTACAGCTGACACCAGTCGTACTATTAAAGGTAGCACACCAGTCATTTCGTACCCAGTTAATTCGCACCGAAAACACGTCTATTTTATTAATATATATATATATTATATAATTAAATTTGACTTGTTGGTGGTAAGCAAAGACTTTCTGTGAATTAACTTGGTAAGCAATGAATATATTCATACTATATAGAGCCATATTGTGTACAAATAGTCTGCAATAAGATCAACGACAATAGCATACAACAATATAATAGTGACGTCACGCAAAATATCTAGATGATAATAACAGCTCCAATGGAGTTTTAGTATTATATAATAAGTATTACTCGTCTAATTATAACTAGTATATCTGTGCATTCGTATAATATAACTATAGTTACAACTATAATCATGTAGAAGTCTATAAAGTATACGTTATACGAGTTTACTGATAAGAGACACGTGGTTATTATGAGTCATATATGAGTCATAGGTATTATAGTTCCGTGTGCACATATCAGATGCGATATATATATATATATATATATATATATATATATATATATATATATATAATATTAAGTATGCGCGCCAATGCAAAATCATAAATAACAAATTGCTTATATATTTTTTATTTCGTGATATTATACGAATATAATATGTTATCTTTAGATTGATAAAACAATCAATTGGCTACGTCAAGATGGCTATCAGATTATGATTTTTAAAAGAACATATTTAATTGTAAATAAAATAAAATAATATAATAACTTATTTGTATTCAATATGCTTCTATTATATTAGTAAGCATTACGTAATAGACTACTATTACGGCATACTAATATCTCGGCATCGCTCGCTAGGTGTGTTGGATAATAAAGGCAAGCTGAGGAAGGTCGCAGCATCCGGATTCCGTATATTCCTGCCCTACATCAAAGGAGCCGGTATGATCAGAACCCGATACCCCATCATGCCGCTCTATCACGAAGGTAAGGGGGCGTGTCATCGTTGTATTACGTCATCAGGCACGTGACCGCGGCGCTGTTCTATTCCCGCGCTGCAAGCTGTATTATACCAAGACCTCCTATAACCTCGAGGTTATAGGAGGTATTGATTATACAGAGTGCAATGCTCGCGCGAGAAATGTGTTTAATACGCGATATCTGTATTGATGTATATACACTATTAATAGTATGCTAAAGTCATATTTTAAAGATTATAATATGTATTATTATAATAATATGTATTATATATATATATATATATATATATATATAATAACTATAACAATAACAATAACAATATATATATATATATATATATATATATAATGAGTGGTCGAAAAAGGTGTTAGCAATATTACACCACTCAAAATGATAGAGGACCGTTGTATTTAAATTACTTTTTATTTTAACAATCAAAATAAAAACCATACACTAATGCTATTAAACATTATACAACATTACAATATAGAATATTACAATATTTAACTTTGTACAAACCTCCATGTGCCAAGGTATAATCAAAAATGAAATAATATTATTAAATCTAATATAATTCAGATTATACTACTGCTACGCGACAGTTCATTTAAATAACTAAATAACACTAAATAAAAAACACAAAAATCAATATACCTGAAATCAACATTTATATTTTTATAATTATTCCATAACACAAAAAAAAAATATAACTAACTAAAAATATATAATAAATTAAATGAAATTAACTAAAAAAACACAAAAATCAATATACACGAAATCAACATTTATACTTTTATAATTATTCCATAACAAAAAACAAAATATAACTAACTAAAAATATATAATAAACTAAATAACATTAACTACAAAAATACAAAAATCAATATATACGAAATCAACATTTATAATTATTACATTAAAATATATAATATAAACTTTAAAACAACTACATTAACAATTTAAGGGACGTTAATCTGCTACACATATATATATATATATATATATATATATATATATATAAGTAATGAATAATATACATTAAAATAAATAAATGCTAATATTTATGTATAGTTACCTGCACATGCGCAATGACATACAATATATACCGGTCACTATTATACCCTCCCCCCCCCATCATACCCCCATCACACCCCATAGGTTCATCGGAATACCGTGAAATAGCCGCCCTCACAGACATCGTGTTGAAGCCCCGCCACTACAATGCTATGTTCCACGAGAACTGGAGAGATCCTGAACTCAAAGTTAGTTCCATAGCGCCCCTTCCCTATAAAGAGGGTCCATGTAGGGTGCTAATTGTAGATACATGTAGGGTTTAGTGTATGCTATTGAATATCACGACGCACATATAGTTTTACTTCAAATATTCTCACGCTTTTATATATATATAATAAATGATCGGCTCTCATTAAAATCATGGATGCCTTAATATGAGATCGGCTTCGAAGTGACATTAGCGCCATGTGGTTATAAGTGAAAACTTCATCTAGGTTCCTGGATGGGATGAAAGGACTCCACCAAATAAAAATAAGAATATATATATATATATATATATATATATATTCTGCGCGTATTATATATGCATGAAATTAATAAAAGGTTAAGTTTTAATTAAAGGTTAAGGGTTAACCTTTAAGGTTAACCTCTTAAGGGTTCATTAATTGGATATAAGTATACGGTGAACTTTAGTGACCTCTGTATGTGTCAATCTTTACCATAATATAATATGAAGTACATTTAGTTATATAATAAGCGGACCACTAACGTATACGTATATATATATATACGTAATATATTACAACACGAACTCATTGAATACATTAAACCACGTGTTGTATCACGTGACTATCGCGTGGTAATCACAGGTACAACTAACCTCGCGTGTGTTAACCTCATTGATGTAAACCTATCTTCATATCGCTGGTTAACCCCCGTACCCCCGTTAACCTGGCACTCGTTAACCCCAGTATACAACCCCTACAGGGCCTCACACTATACACCGGAAAACCCCAGCCTAATGATCACACCCACAAGATTGTTATCACCCCATGGCAACACAGGTAAGCTAACCTATGTGTTTATAGGTTGTGTGTGTGTGTGCCTATGTGTATGTGTTTATGAACCACACACGTATTATAGGATATATGTATAGGTATAATATAAGTATTGAAATGTATTGAATTGAAATGTACGTTTTATTGAATTTCAAAATGGAATAAATTATCATATATTTTTTTTCCATTTTATAATTAATTTCATTATATTCATAATTCGTCTGCTTCAAATGAAGTCTGTTATCTTTTCTACGTTGTCTCCAAATTAAATTAAAAATTATATTTAGTTTACAATTATATAACAAATATAGTATAGCCTTGGATATATATATATATATATATATATATATATATATCCAAGGCTTAGATATTATTACAAGGATATATATATATATATATATATATATATAAATACCACTCATACACCTACACGAACAGTATGATTCACGATGGTCGCGTAATCCGAGTGACGACCTCCGAGGCCAAAGGTCACACGCACGATATTTGGCTGAACAAATCCGGCAACAAGTTCTACATGAGGAAATGTGACGGAGCTCGATCTTGCTTCGATAAGCACGACAGTTATCTGCTAAGGTCCAAACCAAAACTAGCCTAGAATCTTCCTATAGGTCACTCCTGCTAGGGGTCACCCTATATAGAGGTCATGATCGCTAGGCGGCGTCTTAATATTATTATTTCATTACAATTGTATACATCAATTACCCCGCCTCATTAAATGAAGCAATAAGTACCTAACCTGTATACTAGAGGTATACTACTACGTACTGTAGTGTATTATTTACCCGGCACACTATAGTTCAGTGATTATATTACGTTGTGATTCCTTGATTCATTGATGCGCTGCGGTCCATGTGTATAAAGGCGATACAATAATATTATACGTGAGCCCCCCCCCCCCCCAACATCAATGCCGATACGATACCTAATTATTACGTAATACATTGTAAACAATGCATTGTAGTACGCATTGTCAGGGAGGTGTACCCCTCCCATGTATTACCCTCTGCTGCGATGTTACCCCTGTAAAACTATCCATTACCTTCGAATGCTTTGTTATTGATGTATAGTTATCAATAATAAATTGTATATTCACTTTTTGAAGTTCAATAATTATAAATTATTTATGAATATTTATAATAATAATGATTATAGAAATCATGATTATTATAAAAGAATATTTTATATAGAATTTAGACTTGAATATATATAGAGGGATATAATAGGAAATATAGTCATTTCATTATAAATATGTATCTGCTGTAGTTTGGGATATATATTATAATATTAACTATATGCCAATATATATATGTGTGTTTGTTTAAAAAATTAATTATATATTTAAAATGAACACACCTAATTTCATAGATAATTTATATTTTTATTGGATGCTAAACTTATTTCTTATTGATATTATATAAAGATAATAAGGTTATATGTTTACAAATAGATACTTATTTAAATTGGCCGTTTACTAATATTCATAGTATAATACCATATATGGCGACAGAAATAATAAATGGTGAAACCACACATAATATTCATAATATAATTACAGACCAATATCTCAATTACCTTTTGTAAGTAAAATATTGGAAAGAATAGTTTCCTAGCAATTAATTAGTTATATGAATGACAATTCTTTTTGGAACCTAGAAAAAGTACATATAGGAAATGTCATAGTTCTGAAACACTTCTTCTCCCTATTCTTTACGATTTTCTTAATTTAATAATTATTCTAATATACAGATTAGTCTATTAGATCTTTCTTCGGCTTTTGATACTATTGACCATACTATTTTAATTAAACGTCTTGAATATATTTGTATTTTATGTATTGCTCTTGCTTGGATTAAATCTTATTTAACTGAAAAAACATTTTCTATAAAAATAGATAACCATTATTCATATACTTGTAAAATATATTATGGAGTGCCTCATGATTCTGTGTTAGGACCACTACTATTTTCCGTTTATATCTTGCCTCTTAAAATATTATTTCTAATTTTCCCTCTGTAAAATCCACATTTTTACTTTTGCTATTTAATTGTATATTGAGATTCCAGTAAGAGCCAAGTTATCTGATAATATAGCTCTATTTTATTGTATTAATATGGTTCAAAATTTGTTTTTACAAAATAGCTTAATTTTGAATATGAACACAACTCAACTTCTAAATATATCTAGAATATCCTCAGTTATTCTTTCTGTTAACATTGATTCTGTCACAATTATTACTTGTAATAATGTTAAAAACCTTGTTTTTATTTTCAAGAATAACTTAATTTTATCTGATCAGATAAATAATGTGTGTAAATCGACTAATTATCAATTATATAAAATACGATCAATAAGGAAATTCATATCTTTTATAATTTCAAAAATGCTAATAGAATCATTAGTTATGTCACATATACATTATTTATGCTATGTATGCCTTACTTGTATTAATATATATTACTATTTAGATAGAAGTTTCATATTGAATAAAAAAACATGATTTTTTGAAGTATCACTTATTTAATTCTAAATAGTTCAATATTTATCAGAGATATACCATCATATATTTAAAACTAATGTCTAAGGTTCTAAAGAATCATCTTCCGAGTTTTTTTAATGTCCTCCTAAAATTTATAGTTTACAAGATAGATCTATGAAATTCTTCCACTCAGATATTACAAAAGAATAATTATAAGCTATCAATATATGGTAAACGGTAATTCAGTGTAGCTTCAGTTGAACTATGGAATTAGCAGCCTCTGTCCTTAAGAACTACTTTAAATTATTCTTCGTTTGGATCTGATGTATTATCATTTATTCGTACACAATTATTTTATTATTTTTAAATTTATTATTTTCAACTGATTATTATACTTTTTATATATTTTGTTATTAATATATTTGTTCACATAATAGAAAACGTTTAACGTTATTTTTGTGTCTACAAATATTCAATTAAATTCAATAATACCTATATGAAAACAGAGATAATAAATAGTGTAACCAAATATGATATTTATATTATAAGAGCAGCTAGAAAATGACAATAACTTCAAATAATTGGCGCGATGCTAACCTAAAACGGAACTAGTAAGAAATATATAATAATTAGACTATCCACAGCAACGGCAGTAATTGTGAGATTGGAGAAGATTTGAAATCCGGAGAAATTTAATTCAGACTCGAGTTCAATTTTTACAAATCATTAGAACTATCCATATTACTACGAATATTTTTCGAAGTAATGATATGTCACATAAAATGCTTAATACGATACGCAACATATAGTCTGCGTGTTAAGGTATACGCTAAATGATATTTGTTATCGGAACTTTAAAAGTATGTTTATCTCACATGTAATTAAACATTATAGGATATAGATATAAATTGTAGTTGTGCATGTCATCAAAATAAAATGTGTATTGCATTTTGATCAACACAACGACAACACATTTATATATAATATAAATGAATACAAAATAGTATTTATAAAATGATTTATAATTGGCACAGGTCATATAAACGTATCAAAGATTACATGTGAAAAAAATTAAATATGAAAATACGAAAAGAAAAAAGATAGTATGCGAATAATTCTGATACAACCTTTTCACCAACATTTCAACTATAAGGAACATTATAGTCAATTCCTATGTCTCGATGCTACAAATGCCAATAATGTGCCCACTGGTATCCTTACTTCCCAAAAGATATTTATGGAAAGATTGCACCAGAACAAAGTAGAGCAAAGAGGTAATAGAACTTAAATAAAGATTAATAAATAAAACTATAGTTTTTCTTATAAGAACAAAAATATACATAAATCGAAATTTAATATTAAGTATTTTTATAAAGTCTAATGACAAATTAAGATATTTTTTTGCCGAACAGATAAAATTAGAAAGTGAATTCCATGTGGTTTAAATATATTACTGAATTAGTTCAAAGTATCATTTGTTTTGCACTTGTTTTTTGTGATATTTACAAAAAGACCTCGAATTATCGATACGTTATGTTTCCAGAACTCTCGAACAGTCAACATCAACATTAACGTCAACATCAACATCAACATTATTATTTGTAAATCAGAATCAAGTCAGCACATGATCTCCGAAAACCGATTTTCATAATTTTTATATGGACCATAGAAACTGACACATAGCTGGGCAGTATCGCCGATACAGTATCTAGGTTATTAAGCCAACAAATCAGTATCGTAGATACATTTGTATTTGTATCTATTATAAAAATTAAAAAAGTATTTGAAATCGTATCTATTAGTCATAAATAGTATTTACGATACGTATCTACTAAGAAAATCATGTAAACAAATACAAATACATCTAATTAAATAATATATCATTTGATATAAAATGTATTTGATATCAATATTTTATAATATCATATTATAAATTAATTTTAATATATATTAACATCAATATATTTTTAATAAAATATCTTTTGTAAATATTGAATTCAATTCATTGTTAAAAATTATGATAAATATAGTGATTTATTCTAAAACCTATTATATACATTTATTGAAAACAAAGACATTATGTTGATAATATATTTTATATAATAATTGATTTATAATTAAACTACTTTCTAATAAATTCATAAAAATCTAAATAAATCATAATTATAATAATTAAAAAAATACAATATTTATTTTATAATATAATAACTAATATAATATATAGCTTGCTCGGCAGTTCATTACACGTTACCTCCATTCTTCTCTAGCATTCATCTCTATAGGTAATTCCTCATTTGTACACATCGTGTCATCTCTTAATTAAGACTTAATTAGTCTAAATATGTTCTCATAGGCCTTCCTCAAGAGCGTCGTCAGTGTTGTGTATTCCAGAGTAATAATGTACTTACTACTTCGCTTTTGTTTCTCCAGCAGTGATCGTAGAACCTCAGCCGTTGTTCTCGTATGTATCTGTTATTCTTGGAATGCTGCCGTACAACTTCTTATTTGTAACGTGGTCTCTCCGTGACTTGTTTAGTGGATCTTGCAGCATGCGTGTATAGGTTCAATCAATTGTTTTCTCTAATGTTGAAGTTAGAGTCCACGTGATAGAGCCATAACCAAGAACAGTCTCAAATGTAGCTCTATATACGTTTCTTTTGTGTTTACTTGAAAGGTTGGATTTCCATATGATATTCAGGCTATTCAAGGCAACCCGTTCACTCCCGATTCTTATGATTACGTCATATTGAGTTGAACCAATATAACTACCTAGATATTTGAACTATTCTACACGTTATATATACACGTATTTTTTTCAATATACAAGTCTCAAAACTGTTATTAATATGTTGACCAATACTGGCAATGTGAATATTAAATTAATTCCCAACATTAGTAGAATCTATAGCATCATTATTTTTATTAACAAAATTTATTATGGGTTAATTTATTTAAAAGTTTCCATTTATCATTTATGTTGTTAGATTTGTTAAATAATTCTTAGAAATATTTATTTTTTTCTTTTTTTATTGTGTATATTAGTTGTTTTTTAATTTAATTATAAATGTCCCAGTTTCTATCTGTTTTATTGTTTAGAAATATTTTATAACATTTATTTTTTTTATTTATTGCAGTTTTTATTTTATTCGTTATGAGAATTTGTATTTTGTTGTTTTTTATTTGTACACTTTTCAATGGTAATATATTTATTTGGTACTATATATAGGTAAGTGGTCTGTGAATTCGTAATTTATTATACCAGAAGATAATCTGACAGTAATAAAATTTGTATAGAAGTTATTTAAAATAGAATTACTCTTAGATGTTATTCTAGTAGGGCACTTAATTAATGAATACAGTTCCTTTTATATCATATTTATTTCTAAATCACTAGAGATATCATCATTAAAATCTCCAAATATTATAATGTCTTAATTAATGTTACTAAATAAAGTATAAATTAAGTTATTATATTCATCTAAACTAGAATCAGGACTTCTGTAGTTGACTACAAGATTGAAATTCGGATTATTAAATTGAATAGATACAGTAAATATATCTATAGCATATGGAATGGATATAGAATATCTATTTAATTTATTACTAATTATGGTCTTTTTTATGAATAAAAGTACCACACCACCTCTTTATTTATTTTGTTAAATTCTGTTTTGTGAAAAACATTCATAGGTTAAAATTATTAAAATATATATACCTAATTATTAAAATATAAGTTAGAATAATCATCTTTACCTATAAGCTATAGTCATGTTTCTCTTAGAGCTATAATGTCTATATTATTTAATTGGTCAATAAAGAATATCAGTGATTCAACATTGTGATTAAAACTGCGTATATTAATATGCATTATAGGTAATAGGTAATTATATAGGTAGGTATATATATAATTATATATCTACTTAATATACATCCTAGATAGTTTAGGATAATCGATATTATTATAGGTGTATATATATCCTATGTGTGTATATTCATATCATTAGTGTTATTGTTATGCGATAAATTGCTAGTTTTGTCATTATTTATCGTATTATTCATTTTTATTTACCACTATTATTTTAAAATCTTAATTTATTTTTTTAATATAATAATTCTTTGAATTATCTAATTTTAATTTATTTTTAATTTCTATTTTTAAATTTTGTATAGTTACTTTATCTGATTCCCTGTATTCTTCGACTACTCCTATATGTTTATACTTTGTATCTTTTAGTTTGAATGCATTTCTTATAAAATAGGATTGGTCCATTGTTTTATTTAATACAATTGTTAAAGGTCTTATATTTGTTTCTTTTTCATTAAATTTACCTAATCTATAAATATTTCTGTTATTTCATTAATTATAGAATTTGTATTGTTATTTCTTAAATTGAAATTATCCTCTTTTTCCTCTTTGAGATTGTAAATTATTATAGATTTTATTTTATTTACATACTTTATTTATAATATTATTTTAGTTTTATTCTTTTTGATCTATATTTAAATCTATTTATCTCTTCTATTAAAATAATTTGAATTTATACATGCCCACTTAAATATGGAAAGATTATATTTATTCAATTTAAATTAGATTTATTAAAATAAAAATTCTATAATTTAAAATATATATTTATATAGATATATTTCAGTACTTATATTTATTCAATTTAAATTAGATTTATTAAAATAAAAATTCTATAATTTAAAATATATATTTATATAGATATATTTCAGTACTTATATTGATTGAAATATAATTTTATTAAAAAATAAAGCATTCTAAACATTATATACATAATTGCTATATTTTTTATCAAATATTAATTAAGTTATAAGAATATATCTAGAGGTTACATAAATCCCTAACATGGAAACCCCATAACCAACCAGCTCGCAGCGTGTGAAACATTCTAATTTTCATAAAAATCGCGTTATTTATAATATTAATATACCAATGAAGCTAAATCTAAAAATGTTATTATTTAGATACTTAACTTGTATTAATAATTAATAAAATAATAGAAATTAATAAATTAATTACTAATTACTAATTAATTACTAATCATATTGAATTATTCTTAAAATTAATTATAAATAATGTAATTCTAATTTATATGATTGGTTCATAAATAATATATGGTTTATCTAGTGGTATATAGGGTGTCCGTATTAGGACATGGGTACATAATACGGACACCCCTTTTATCTATTGAATACAAATATTAAATACAATTTTAAAATCACAATAATATCTATAATCTTATAATATTCATATATTGTAAATACATATATATATATATATATATATATATATATATATATATATATATATATATATATATATATATATATATATATATATATATATATATATGTGTGTGTGTGTGTTCATTACAAACCATTCTTCTCGGCATAGCTATTGGTTCCATATACCATATCCGAAAAGAATGTGCCACCGAGCATAGAAATGAGAAAGGTTGATGACTGGTCAATGGAAAGAAACATCACCTCACTTGGGTGTACAGTGGGGTAGTCGCGGACAGGCATATCTTTGGACTAACCTGCTTGATAAAATTCCTATAGAAATAAATAATTATTTGAGATAATATTTCTTAATTTAACAATAACAATTAATAATAAGATACAACTTCTAACATTTCTATCAATGTTTCCTACAACACGTCTGCCTCTTGATCTTCTCCTAGCTGTCCCCGCTACGGCTCTGCGGCTCTACGGCTTATGCAAAGTTTCATTTTGTAAAAATCTTTACTGCCTTTCATTCTAATTAATTATTTGTATATACATATTTTTATTAAAATATTTACACATATATATATATATATATATATATATATATATATATGTATATTTATTTTAATATATTCATTATTCTTAATAATTTATAAATGCATTTTTGTATTATACATATTAATTTGTATATATATGTGGGGGCGAGAACGGATCCTTGTGGAACTCCGTTTGATATTAGTCGTGGTTTAGTTAAGTGTGATTCAATTCTAATTGAGTAAGAACGGCTATCAAGGTAGGAGATGAACCATTATAATGATGTATATATATCTAGTGGTATATAGGGTATCCGTTTTATAACACATGGTGTCCGTATTCGGATATACACTGTTAAAAATAACCCTTTAGTTTTCGCTGAATAAACCTTAAGTAAGTGGTCCTGTGAGTGAAGGTTTTTTGACTCTTTAGTAAAATCTTTAGTGAAACATGAAGGGTTTTACTACATAAAGAACTAAATGGTTTTGATCAATATTAACTAAAGGGTTCTATTCTTATTTGAACTAAAAGTTTTTGATAGAATATTAACTAAAGGGGTTTAAATTATTTGAACTAAAGGTTATTTAAATTTTATTAACTAAAGGGTTCTAAAATATTACAATATATATATATATATATATATATATATATATATATATTGTAATTATGAATAATTATTTTCATAAATATAACTGTATAATTTAAACAAATACATATTAATTAAGCAGTAAACCTTTCCTCATCTTAGCGAACATAATATATTAAACATAACATCCGTGCCAGGCAAGAAATAATTTCTTTTTATATAATAATTATTTGAATTTATATTGTTATAAAAAAAGACAATTTAAAGCAAAATATATATTTGCATATAAATTTAATAATATGTAAATATAGACAAATATATTTAACTTATAAAGTATATATTGATTAATTTTACTTATAAATTATGTTTTAAATTTACAAAAACTTAAAATATCAAAAATATATGTGGTTTTAATTATATATTAACTAATAGATTAAACAAAAATGTGTCTCTAAAACTAGAGGATATAACTAAAGTGTTCGAAACCCTTTAGTTATTATTTAATAAAAAGTAAAGGGTTTAAAACCTTTAGTTATTATTTAATAATCTATATTATTACTATATATATAGTAAGTAATAATATATATATATAGTATATAATATTTTGTAAATATATAGAGTAATATAGAGTAGGTATTTATATATATATATATATATATAGCCTATAATTTTAATTTTGGTAGGTTTTTTTAGCTGCATTACTTCCCGAGTGAACCTATAAAAGTATATTTTCAAGGTTGTGGTTAGGTTGGGTTAAGTTTTAATTTTTGGAGGTTTTTTTTAGATGAATTACTTCCCGAGTGAACCTATAAAAGTATATTGTCAAGGTTGTGGTTAGGTTGGGTTAAGTTTTAATTGTTGGTGGTTTTTTGGTCACTATTATAGTGTCTATAGTATATAAATATTGATGTAAATATATATATATATATATATATATATATATATATATATATATATATATATATATATATATATATATAACTACTTAGCTAGGTTACTTGGGTACTTGGGTTGGGTTGGGTTTGGGTTGGGTTTGGGTTTGGGTTGGGTTTTGGTTTGGGTTAGGTTGGGTTTGGGTTGGGTTTGGGTTTGGGTTTGGTTGGGTTTGGGTTGGGTTAAGTTTTAATTTTGGTAGGTTTTTTTTAGCTGTATTACTTCCCGAGTGAACCTATAAAAGTATATTTTCAAGGTTGTGGTTAGGTTGGGTTAATTTTTAATTTTTGGTGGTTTTTTTTAGCTGCATTACTTCCCGAGTGAACCTATAAAAGTATATTTTCAAGGTTGTGGTTAGGTTGGGTTAAGTTTTAATTTTTGGTGGTTTTTTTTAGCTGCATTACTTCCCGAGTGAACCTATAAAAGTATATTGTCACGGTTGTGGTTAGGTTGGGTTAAGTTTTAATTTTTGGTGGTTTTTTTTAGCTGCATTACTTCCCGAGTGAGCCTATAAAGGCATATTTTTTTATATTGTTATTTTCACAGTTGTGGTTAGGTTGGGTTAAGTTTTAATTTTTGTAGGTTTTTTAGTAATAAAGTAGTTACTTTTTAGTAATAAAGAGGTTACTTTAAGTAATAATAAAGTAGTTACATTTTTGTAATAAAGAAGTTACTTTTTAGTAATAATAAAGTAGTTACATTTTAGTAATAAATAAGTTACTTTTTAGTAATAATAAAGTAGTTACATTTTAGTAATAAAGTAGTTACATTTTAGTAATAAAGTTTATTTTTTTTAGTAATAAATGTTAGTAATAAAGTAGTTATGTTTTAGTAATAAAGTTTAGTTGCTTTAGTAAAAAAAGTTTTCCTACAAGGAGCGTTAGCCCTTGATTGGGGAAAAAGAGTCCGCTAGTATATATATATAATATATATAATTTATATACAATTTAGAAAGATGATATTTATAAGATTTAAATTAGATTAATTAAAATAAAAATTATATAATTTAAAATTCAATGTATATCTATAGATATTAATTGAAATATAATTATAATAAGTTTCCAACTTTATCTCTAATAGTTACATAATATATAATATATATCAAAAATACTATAAACGCTAATTCTATAACTAACATAAATTAAATAACTCTTACAATTTAATTATTATATAATATAAATAGAGATTCAAATTAAATTAAATAAATCTTTAAAATAATTATCTACAAAATTATATAATTGAAGTAGCGTTTATAGTATTTTTGATATAGCCACTAAATTTAGATACTTATTTGTATAAAATCTATTCAATTACCTCTAGGTAATATATATTGCCAAAACATTATAATAACTATAATAACATATATATATATATATATACATATATATATATATATATATATATGTTGTCTCCGGAAAACGGAGAATGATAGTTCTCGACAGGTTATAGATTTATTGAATGGAAACGACTGGACGTCCAGTGGACGTGGATGGGGAATGTGGTGTGTTTCGTGGATGGACGTGGATGGGGATGTGGTGTGGTTCGTGGATGGGGAATGTATGTGTTCGTAGATGGGGGTATATGGGGAATGGGTGTGTTCGTGGAATATGGGGAATGGAGGATGGACGTATTGGTCGAATCGAGGAGGAAACCTCGAACTAAAACAAATATGAATACATATTAAACATCATAAATATCAACAGTCATGGTTAAATATGTATCTATCGAGAAGTTCTTACAATTAATATGATATATAATATGATTTACTAGCCTTTCAGTGTACGCTGTTTGCACTAATAAACCATATAATACCGAACTTTTAGATAATAACGAGATCATGTGATGGGCGTAGTGGGCGTATCACTAATTAGATAACTAGATAAAACTAGTTAATCTAATTATAAACTACGCTCTCTTTTACAATTTACAAAACAGAAATCAAAAAAACAAATAAAAAAATATATTAAATCAACAAATTACATAACATTTACATTCGTTCAAGTCACGTCAACTAAATGCAATTTACAAAACAGAAACCAATTTATATAAAAAAAAACAAATAACAAAATATATTAAATCAACATTCATCCAAATTACATAACATTTACATTCGTTCAAGTCACGTCAACTAAATGCAATTTACAAAACAGAAACCAATTTATATAAAAAAAAACAAATAACAAAATATATTAAATCAACATTCATCCAAATTACATAATATTTACATTCGTTCAAGTCACCTCAACTAATTACAATTTACAAAACAGAAACCAATTTATATAAAAAAAAACAAATAACAAAATATATTAAACATAAGGTTGGTCCAAAGATATGCCTGTCCGCGACTACCCTACTGTACACCCAAGTGAGGTGATGTTTCTTTCCATTTACCAGTCATCAACCTTTCTCATTTCTATGCTCGGTGGCACATTCTTTTCGGATATGGTATATGGAACCAATAGCTATGCCGAGAAGAATGGTTTGTATTGAATAAATATATATATATATATATATATATATATATATATATATATGTATTGATTAAATTATAATTTAATAAACTATAGTGTTTCTAAAGTATTGGCAAAGCTATTGTTTACTCGGCAAAATATATGTAACATGGATTTAATATATAACATTAAATATGTATTTTAATTTATTATTAAATTTTATTTTATTTTAAGGTCAGATTTCCGTACTGATGAAGAAGGGATGATTTTCTTCTTCGGTTTCATGATATTCATGGGGATATATATACTACCTGCATCTAGGATGTACTGGTCCAGTGAGAAGTTCGGTAGTATATATATATATAGCAGAGAGAATACCTAGAAGCAGATACGAATAGATTTCTAAGTTTATACATTGTATAGGTATCGTAGAGGTACCACGTTTACCTGTTGACCGATATCAACATTTACCTGTTGACCGATATCAACATTTACCTGTTTACCATCTCAACAAGGTTATTATTAGCATACTATTTAATTTTAGTGTAATAAAAACATATATATATATATATATATATATATATATATATATAATCTATATATAGATTCGCCATAATAAAATAAGTGTAATAAAAACATATATATATATATATATATATATATATATATAATCTATATATAGATTCGCCATGTTCTCGATCTTGTGGAAGAATCACTTCAAACATTCTTTATTCCAGGGACACATTTATCTATAGATATCTATATATATAGATGAGGGAATGATTAAATATAATGGGCGTATCAGCTTTAAGCAGTACATGCCAATGAAGCCAATTAAAAGAGGGTTTAAGTTTTTTCCATTTGTGATTCCATTACAGTCTACTGCTTAAAGCTGAGAATTTATTCGGGTAGGGAAGATAGGTATGTGTCTGGAGAGGGCTTCACCTTCAATATCGTTATGGATTTGTTAGCTAATTATCTGTATAAGCATCATATTATATATATACAGATAATTACTACACTTCCATTACATTGGCGAAGGCGTTGCTCTCGAAGGATACAGATCTCGTCGTAACTATCAAGAACACCTCTAAATCATTCCCGAATCTGGATGTTGTGTCTCTGGGAATAGGAGATAATGTTAAGCTTGTGAACAATATTGGTATCGTGGTGTGCAGATACGTCGATAAGAGAGATGTATATACCTTGTCAACTATTACAGATGTACAAGATTCGCATGTTCCGGCTACTAGGTAATATATAATGTAGTACTTAATATTAAAAATTAAATATATAAAATATCAACTATATATTTTACTATTAGAAATATAATCATAAATAATCTCTAAAATAATAATATGATAATTGAACATAATTGATAGGTAAATATTGTATGGGATATTTTATATAACTTAATGATATAATATACAGATTTAATACGACCGAAAGGCGAAATAAGCCGAACATGATACTCGATTATAATAAGTACATGGGTGGTGTCGATCGCATGGATCAGTTTCGGTCGTGTTATTCAGTCGGCCGGAAGTCCATGAAATATTGGAAATATATATTGTTTAGTTTATTTAATATGTATTTAAAAATAATGTTAATATACCGAAACGTTATAATTTGTTAACTTTTAAAGATGCTTTGTATGAGGAAATGATGAAACACTATTCATCTAGGGTTTTACCACCAAAGCAACTGTTCCTGCCACATCTGAGCATACATTAGTTTCTTCCAAGATGAGAATTTATAGATTATGTAAAACTCGTAGTAGAAAAATAAAAGTAGTAATATAATTTGCACAAGTTTTGCCTGTGGCTTGTGCAAAGTTTCATTTTGTAAAAATTTCTTTACTGCCTTTCATTCTAATTAATTATTTGTATATACATATTTTTATTAAAATATTTACATATATATATATATATATATATATATATATATGTATATTTATTTTAATATATTCATTATTCTTAATAATTTATAAATGCATTTTTGTATTATACATATTAATTTGTATATATATATGGGGGCGAGAACGGATCCTTATGGAACTCCGTTTAATATTAGTCGTGGTTTAGTCAAGTGTGATTCAATTCTAATTGAGTAAGAACGGTTATCGAGGTAGGAGATGAACCATTCTAATGATGTACTGGACAAACCAATGCATTGCAGTCTACGGATCATAATATTGTGATCTATAGTATCAAATGCAGCTGTAAGATCCAAAAGAACAATGATGGGGCAGTATTTAGTTGGATATAGTAGGATGTTATTTAGTATATGTGTTAGTACAGTTTCCGTATTTTTGTTGTTAGTATAGGCACTTTGGATTATTATTTAATTTATATACTTATTTAATTTATTTAGTATATTATTGTTGATAAGGTAGTTATTTAATTGTGCTGCTATAACTCTTTCGAGTGTTTTAGATATAAAGAAGAGGTTTGATATTGGACGGTAGTTTGATAGATCTGATTTATCTCTGGAGGAATTTTTTATTATGGGAGTAATGTGTGCCAATTTCATGTAGGGTAACAACACCGGAATTCTCAATTATACTTTTATAGAATGGGGAGAGAAAGGAGGAAAGTTTATGTAATAATAGTGTAGGGATAGTGTCTAACATGCATGATGATTTGACGGTTAATAGAAGTTTATCAATGCAGGCCGTAGAAGGGTATAGAATGAGTTAAGTGAATATGTTGGTAATATTGGTGGTGGTAATATGGGTTTGGGTAGGCAGTTAATGATTCAATGTATCTTGTTATTGAAGTAATTATCAAAGTTAGTTGCGTTGATAGATGGAATACAGTCGTGAAGTATGCGAGGAGTTGTACGCCCAAGTAGGGAATTTGAAATTTTGAAGAGTTTCTTGTAATTATTTCCAGCTGATATTATGGCATCAGTATAGTAATCATGTTTAGCCTTCTTTATCATGCGTCTATAAGTATATGATATTTGTTTAAGAGTTAAGGTGTTCTTGAGTGTTTGACTTTCTCCATGTCTTTTCGGCGGCTCTAAGCTGACCTTTAATCAAATTTAGTGTGGGATTAAACCATTTAATATTGTGACGTTGGGTTATTGATTTGGTTTTAATGGGAGCTAGGATGTTGAGTGTATTAATTAGGGTTAAGTCGATGGAGGATGTATTTATTGGATCAAGTATAATTGAGTTATTGGAGAGGAAGTCTTTTTTAAGGCCGGCAGGTCAATATTCTGAATTTTCCTGAATGTAATGATTTTCGATTGTCGTTTAGGTTTAGGTGCCTGAAGAAAGAATGTAACAATGTGATGATCTGTGATTACATTTTGAACGGATGTATTCGATATAATGTTGGAATTATTATGGGATATGATGAGGTCTAGTATGTTGCCAGAAGAATGAGTAGGTGAGGTAATATGTTGAACACAGTTGTGGGAATTAATTGTTTGGTTTAAGAGTTTTGCATAGGTGGAGGTGAGAGAAATTGGTATATTAAAGTCACCTAGAAGTATAGTGCGACTAGATAGAGAGGATAATACATTATCAATTTCTTCTAGAAAACATGGAATTGAGTTTTTTTGAGGTCTATATATGGTTATAAGCGTGAAGGGCAGTGAATTCACGGGCTGGAATGTGCATTTAAATGCCTCAGAGTATTCAAGTGATAGATCTGTACTGTTAACTAGCTTAATAGTTTTTTTGTATAGAATACCGGTGCCTCCCCCATAGTGGGGACCAGGTCGAGGAAGATGGATTAAACTGAGAGATTTAGTATTTAGACTGGATATTATGGGTGTGTCATTGTCAGTCAGCCAGGTTTCAGTGAGACATAATATGTCTAATTGGAGGTCATGGAAGAGATAAATAGTAGTTTCTACTTTGTTTCTTATAGATTGTATGTTTAATGTAGCAGCTTTTAATAGGGATTTATGGGATGAAGTCTTTAAGAGTTTATAGGTGGAATATGTGGTAGAGTTGGATGAGTGTATTGGAAGGGAATGTGTTGATATGTTATTATGATCTAGTTCTAGGATAAGTTGGGATCTTGTTGTGAATAAATGGTGGAATTGAAAGTGTGGTATCTATTGAGGTGCTAGGAATTGAGATTGTTCTGAGATAATTAGGTCGAGTGGTTGAAGGTCATTGTGCAGATTGATGTGATGATTGAGAATCACATGAATTCAGTGATTTAATATGTAATTTATATGCATTGTAGGATGTAGACCATGTATTGTATGTATCATTTGATATATAAATTGTGTTATTATTCCAGTCTATATTAGAGTTGGTAAAATGGCGAAGTTCAAATGAGTTAGTATAGTAATTGAAGGTACATTTGACATTAGATGGGGCTAGGTTAGATTTTGTTGCATGGAAAAGAACTCTACCACGTGTTCGCTCAGAGATAGATCGTTCAGCACGAATGTATAGGTGATTGTATATTGAGTTACTGCGGATGAATGGAATTTTGGAGTAGAAGTAGGAACACTGACTTGGTGTATTAAAGAACATAATAACAGTTGAACCAAAAAAATTATATGATGAGAGAGCGTATGTATTAGTGTAGGTGATTAATTCTAGAAGAAATTCACGAGATTTTTCGGATGGTCGAATATGCTCAATAACTACAGAAGAGGGAGACTGGTGGTTAGATGAGTAATGGCTGGTAGTGAAAGATGGAGTGGAGACTGGTCGAAAATTTATATTGATGGGTAATTCTAAGAGGCTAGGGATATGTGTAGGTGGTGGGGGAGGTGGAGGAAGGGTGATTGAAGAAGGAGGGAGAAGTGGGGAAGGGGGAAGAAGGGGGAAGAAGGGGTATCGAGGGAGTGACAGGAATGTTGGTTGAGTACTTATAGTTTGGTTTATTGTTTTTTAATTGTGATGATATATTGAGTAGGGATAGGTCCTGTTGGTCAAGACGGGTAGATATATCTTTAATAAGGAAGGGAATAGTATTTAGTAAGTCAGTCATTGTAGTAGATAGTGGGGGGTTGTAGGTGATGGAATGAGGGAATGTTTTTGGAGGCAAATTTGACATGAGAATATAAATTAATGAGATTTCAATACACTCACAACATGCTTAAGTACAGCACTACTTGTTATCCAATAAGGCAAGCTGTTGTGAGCATTGAGACATTTAAAATGTATGGCTGAGTTACATGAACATGTGACAAAGTTTGTACATGTAATTATGGAGTTACATTGACTGCATGTATTGGACATATTGATGTTTAATGTATTAAATATATTGAAATTAAAAGTAAAAAGTTAAAATAGCTAAATGTAATGAATACAGAAATGTAAACAAAATATAATAGAAAAAGTGTAACGGTTCAGTGATTTTGTAAATGTATTATATATAAATGATATAAATGTGAATAAGTGGATAAGTTATGAATGAAAATTATAAATAATAAGTAGAGAACAAAGAATATAAGTTCATAAACAATATATATGATAGTTGGATTATGATGACTTATCTTATTGTTCGATTGATGTGATAATATTGTAAGCTAAGTTTATTAATGTTGACAGGTTGTAATCAGGAAGTAAAAAGTAGTAGTAGTAGTAGTAGTAGTAGTAGTAGTAGTAGTAGTAGTAGTAGTAGTAGTAGTAGTAGTAGTAGTAGTAGTAGTAGTAGTAGTAGTAGTAGTAGTAGTAGTAGTAGTAGTAGTAGTAGTAGTAGTAGTAGTAGTAGTAGTAGTAGTAGTAGTAGTAGTAGTAGTAGTAGTAGTAGTAGTAGTAGTAGTAGTAGTAGTAGTAGTAGTAGTAGTAGTAGTAGTAGTAGTAGTAGTAGTAGTAGTAGTAGTAGTAGTAGTAGTAGTAGTAGTAGTAGTAGTAGTAGTAGTAGTAGTAGTAGTAGTAGTAGTAGTAGTAGTAGTAGTAGTAGTGGTAGTAGTAGTAGTAGTAGTAGTAGTAGTAGTAGTAGTAGTAGTAGTAGTAGTAGTAGTAGTAGTAGTAGTAGTAGTAGTAGTAGTAGTAGTAGTAGTAGTAGTAGTAGTAGTAGTAGTAGTAGTAGTAGTAGTAGTAGTAGTAGTAGTAGTAGTAGTAGTAGTAGCATTGTATTTGTATATAATAATAATAATAAACGACAATTTGGTAAGTATATTTATTGAATACACATTTACCTAGTTTCACTTGACACTTAGCGCACAATATCGCCATTTCGTTAGGGTAACAGTATTTGATTTGTACATCAACGATAGTTACCCTAAACCATGCTGTACAAGTATCATTAAGCTTATTCACTATTCCGCAACTAAGTCCTGCGTTTAAGACATTTCTTAAAAGCAACTCTGTTCTTTTGTACACGTCTAATAGATGACCGGCTACGAGACTTTGATGATTTTCTTGCTTTCTTTGGCTTTCTGTTTACTGACCGTCTTTTAGACGTCTTTTAAAGGGCATCTGGGAGAAGGGAGGTGAAGAAATATAGTTTCTGTTTTATTGGGATTCAGTGATAAAGAGTTATTTGAAAGCCAAGTATGTATAGATTTTATACAGTTAGACATAAAATTGGGAGCAAAATTGATATCAGAAGTGCATTTTACGTTAAGTTGTATATCATCAGCGTATGAGTGGACTGATATAAGGGGAAATTTAGAAAGTATATCAAAAATAGGAAGTAAATAAATATTAAAAAGAATCGGTCCTAATACAGAGCCTTGGGGGACTCCGTAAGAAATATTTCTAAGAGATGATATGCGCCCATTGATGAGAATAGAAGAAGTACGATCAGAAATGTATGACGTAAACCATTTAAGTGCATTACCGGCGATACTAGCCAATCGTGATATGAGAAGACTATGGTCAATTGTATCAAATGCTGTGCTAAGATCAAGTATACTTCTATAGAACAAGAATTGTTCCATATGTATTATTAAGGTCACATAATATATTTGTTGTTACCCTGGCTATTGCTGTTTCAGTAGATTTGTTCGGTACATAAGCACTTTGGAAAGTACAAAGTATATTATTAGTAGTCAGGAAAGAAGATAGTTGTTTTGAAACGACTCTTTCTAGGGTTTTAGAAAGTATTGAAAGATTGGAAATAGGTCTATAATTATTAAAGGATGTCAAGAGAATGTTTTTTAATGATAGGAGTGATAAGATAATGTTTGAAAATGAGGGTGACAGTACCAGAAATAAGTGATTCATGGATGATATGAGCTATATTTGATATTATATAAGGAGTTATATCATTATTACTACTACTACTACTACTACTACTACTACTACTACCTCTACTACTAGTACTACGACTACTACTACTACTACTACTACTACTACTACTACTACTACTACTACTACTATACCGAAACCAGTACCGTTACTAAAGAAGGTTGTTCAGCTTTTTCACGTCATCTTCAGAATAAGCCGCAATTGGTATTTCCTCTTCAGATGCACCCGAGAGTGAAGGTCACACGCAATAATCTAGTTACTCTTCCAAGGATTAACCGTTACGAAGACTGGAGCGCATGTTTCTAGCGGAGGGCGAAACCTCCATAAGGTACGGAACTACCTCGATAAACTGAATCATACGTGAAGCATGAGTTCGAGCGAAGGTTCAGCCGTGAAGAAACTGCGCTACACTATCCAGTCAACGAAATGATATTTAATAAATTATCGTGCAATATATGTATTTTAAATTTCATTATCACAATATTGTTAATTAATTTATGACATTAGTTGTATTAGATTTAATTGTAAAATAAAATAAAAACATCGGTAGTAACAAATGTAATATATATGTGCAAGAATACATAAATATGTATATACAATATATTTAATATAATAGATTACTTGTAGATTTGAGCAGAGTGAGGATGGATGGGTGTAATCAGCAGTGAGTTGGTTTAGGGCTAACATTATATAGTAAATAAGGTTCGAACTGATCAGTAGTGGTAAGGATTGTATATAATGTAAGAATTGTTTATAGGTAATGATCTGAGAGATAGTAGGTATGTTTAGTTCATTAAATTATTATAAAGGTGAGATATAGTTAATACGTTAAGTAATTATAAAGTGGGTTATGATTTATCAATTGAGTAACCCAGTAAACCAAACTGTTAATATAATATGCTGAACATATGTAATTATTAACATGTTGAACATATTCATTTGGCTACATTCTTTGGTATGGTTGAACATGTTGCATTTTGATTATGTTGAGCATATTTAAAATGTATTTAGTTGAACATATTGCATTTTGATTATGTTGAGCATATGTAAATTGCATTGAGTTGAACATGTTGCATTTTGATTATGTTGAGCATATGTAAAATGTATTGAGTTGAGCAGATGTCCTATGTATTAAATTAAATCATTTTATTAAATTACAATTTTATTAATTATAATTTTCTTGCATCTCCTTCTTTTTTCGTTTACAATTTGTAAGTTGAGAGTCGATACATTTGTCTATATATTTTATTACTGCATGTTCATGAATTCTTAATGTAGCCTCTATGATATATATAATTATTAATATAAATATTAATTAATATATAATTAATATATAAAATAGGGTATACATTTAAACTTTAATAAATATGAATATGAATATTTAACTTATATTTATCTTATAATACATGTATTTATAGTAAATTAATGTTAACATAATAAACTAACCAGTTATACATTTTTATAATTTTGTTTGGGCTAAATAAATTTATCCTCGTTGACAGCACTGAGAATAATAGCACCATACTTGTTTAGATGCAATATATTTTAACATAGAACAAATTGTTTCCCCAATGTTGCATTCACCTACTCTTGATAAAGCTTCAACCTAAATATAGGGATGTTAAAACATAATATTAAAGAATATATATATGTAACAAAGTGAAGTTCTTATATAATTTAATTTCCATAAAGACCTGTATAATAACATAAATAATAATAATAATAATAATATAGTACCGATATATAAACAAATATAATAACGACAATGATAATATGTATCAACCTGGTGAGACACATAATCAAAATTGTATCAATCTCAGCGAGCGGCGTTTCTTTTATATGAAACGAATGACACGACATATACATACACGATAACAAATATAAATGACAAAACGAATACAAATTAATACAAATAATAAAACATTTAATTACAAAATAGAAATGTACACATGTTATGCCATCAACCGAGCGTGAAGCCTAAAACAATTTATGCATTCAGATATATTGTTATTACGTAATGACCGACTTGAATTTAATTCAATTCGACATACATGTATATTACATTAATATATATATATATATATCTGCAGACTTCCCTTTATAACACACACACACACATACACACACACACATATATATATATATATATATATATATATATATATATATATATATATATATATATGTTGTACGGTCGCCGTATAGACGTAGTACTGTTATCCATAGAAGAAAGAACAACTGTGTTTCTATTTTAATCAACTTTATTCAGTATCAACCTATATAGGATAATATGTAATAATAATAATAATAATAACAATAATATAATAATAATAGTTTACCGTGTATGCGGGTTCGTCGATTCTATATTAGTTAGTAAATAACTGACACTATACGTTTGGTGTCCAAAATCAGAATGAAACAAATAACATAAACGCGAATCAATATTTACTGAACGCGTTCCACTCCAGTGCATCGGATAGTGGCAGTGTATTTATGGAATACCGATTGCGATAGCTACAATATACGTTCGCAGTCGAGGCGCTCTTATACAATCTAAACCTATCATGACTCACTCTATAACATCCACCCCTACTACAAAAAAAAATGTTGCCCCAACATTTTCATACTACACTACTTAAATGTCACCTTTCTCAAATTCCTTCTATTCTCAACCCTTTTTAACCCCCCTCTCATTATCATATATGCAGACGTATCTCTTACTTTACCTTCTACCGTCCAACTTACATCGCCCCAAATATTCGCTAATTTACGCCTGCCTAATACTCTATTTTTTACTAATACCTCACACCCAACTTCCAGATCATCACTCGATTCCTTCTTACCTCTATTAGTTTCCCCTAGTAATTTGAGAACCCGCCGGTTAATTTCACCCATCTTTTTACTCGTCTCCCAAACCCAATCACTTTCTACATTTCTCCTACTTAAACCCATCTGTGTGTCTACAGGTAGATTTTCCTCCCGGCCAAACATCAGAAAGAATGGTGAAAACCCTGTGGTTTTATGCGGAGTGCAGTTATAAGCATGAATTAATTTCGGTAGATGTATTGGCCATTGACTTTTGTCCTCGCTACAAAGAGTCCTTAACATAGTAATTATTGACCTATTCATTCGCTCGCATTGACCATTACCCTCCGGATGATAGGGACTTGTCCTACTCTGTCTTATACCAAATAATTTGCAAATCTCTCGAACTACTTCTGATTGGAAATTCCTCCCCTGGTCCGTATGTATCCTTAATGGGATCCCATAGCAGAAAATCCAATCATTCATCAATATCTTTGCTACTGTTACGGCCAATTGGTTCCTAGTGGGTACTGCCTTTGCTAATTTTGTATATGTGTCGGTAATAACCAAGACGCTATCTCTTCCATCTGAAGCCTTATCTAATCCCACAAAATCTAGAAATACTAATTATAGAGGTCTAGATGCCACTAGTGATCCCATCTCTACTCTAGGTATTCTACCTTGCTTCGATATCTGGCATACTTCACACTTTAGTATATATTCCTTTACATCTTTATATCTACCTTTCCATGTATATCTACTATTTATCAGAGATACAGTACGGTCTATCCCCTGATGCCCATTCTTATCATGTAATCCTACTAATATTTCTTTAATCATTACCCTTGGCACTACTAGAACATCATTACCATTCTCTCTACCCATGTATAATATACCATCTATTATTCTATAGTGTCCTTTCGGATGTCCCGACACTAATTCCCCTATAATCTTACTTAAGTCTCTCTCTTCTAACTGATATTTCCTTAACTCTTCTTTACTAATATCCTGTACTACCTTAACCTCAGTAACCTCTAGGTCATCTTCATATAATATCATAATATCCTCCCCTTCTACTTCACTACTTCGTTTCCTAGACAATGCGTCGGCCACCTGATTTAAGCTTCCTGCTCTATACTTTATATCTAAGTCAAACGGTGCCAATCGAGCTACCCATCTTTGCTCTAATGCTGTCAACTCCCCTTTCCTTGATATATACGCCACAGCACTATTATCCGTATATACAGTGCACTTGGATCCCATTAAATAATGTCTGAATTTATCAGATACTGCCCAAACTATCGCTATAAACTCTAGTTTTTTTGAAGAGTAATTAGCTTTATTTTTCTCCCCTGTACTAAGAGTTCTACTCGCGAATGCTATAGTTCGTAATTTACCATATATTCTCTGACTTAACACGGCCCCCAGACCAACGTCCGAGGCATCGGTCTCTAAAATAAAGGGAAACCCATATTTTGGTAAACTTAGTACCGGTGCCTCTATAATCTTTGATGTTAAAGATTTCATGGCCACCTCACACTCATCATTCCATTCTAAATTAATTCTCCTACTTCTCCTCTTAGAAATCCTACCCATTCCCCTCTCCAGACTTAGTTAATAACGTTAATGGTGACACTAATGTTGAATATCCCTTAATAAATTTCCTATAATAAGACCCTACTCCTAGAAAAGATATTAATTCTTTTAAATTCCTTGGCCTAGGCCACTCACTAATAGCCCGTGTTTTCTCCTGATTAGTCCTAATCCCATTTTCCGAAATATTCATACCCAGGAATGTAATCTCCCTCATAAACAGTTTACACTTACTATATTAAGCCGTAGTCCCACCTTTTCTAATCGTTTCAATATTATCTCTACATGTTCTACATGCTCTTCGTATGTTTTAGAATATACCACAACATCATCTAGGTAGCACACCATAAACTTAAATATCTCCTCCCTAAATAAATTAGACATGATTCTTTGGAAAGTCGCGGGTGCGTTAACCAAACCGAATGGCATCCTAGTGAATTCATATAGGCCCCATGGCGAACTAAATGCCGTTTTATGTTGGTGTTTCACATCTAATCTTACTTGCGTATAAGCTGATTTAAGGTCAAAGCATGAAAATATTTTAGCACCTTCTAAAGATTCCAATGAATCATCTACCCTTGGGATGGGATATGCATCCCTGACAGTTTTAGCATTTAATTTACGATAGTCTACGCAAAGTCTCAGATCCCCATTACTTTTTTTTACGACTACTAAAGGACTGGCATATGCGCTCTTTGACTTAACTATAACTCCATCTCTACACCATTCCTCTATTTGCATTTTTACCGGTCCAACCTCCGTCGGTACTACCCTTCTATATGGTTGAGCTACTGGAACTTCGTCAACTGTCCATATTTTATGGGTCTCTACATTAGCACACCCTAACTGACTACCTTTCCTCACAAATAAGTCCCGATATCGATCAATCAGGCCTTTGATCCCCTTCCTTCTACTTCTTATATCGCAACCAATATGTATATCTAGACCCTTATCACATTCAACTACTACTTGATTACTACCTAATTCCCAGTTACTATACTCGATCATTGCAAGAATATTCATCCCTAATATACATACACCGTCTGTTTTCGTAACTACCAATCCTACTCCTTTTAATACCTTTCCCCATAGCTCTATATATACCATGACATTGCCATAATTATGTACTCCCATGCCATTAGCTGCCTTTAACCTTAGCTGTGGGGATTCTATTACCTCTAGCCCTAACTCCTTAACTATTCTATATGGAATTATTGATACCTGACTTCCCGTGTCAACTAAAAACTGTACTACCCTCACTTTCGTACCTACACTAATCTTAACCCCTGCTCGCGGACAACCGCCTATTAACCAGGAATTCGACCTATTCTCCATCCCCGTAACCTGACCTACTGAGATGGGTTGCCATTTAAATGGGTTGCCGTTTTACACCATCTCGAAATATGTCCTATCTCACCACACCGATAACATCTAACCATCGGTCTACCTACCTGCCCATGTCTATCTACCTGTCTACCACCACTCTCCCTTAATCTATACTCTAGTTCTCTAACATGATTCCCCAGCCTTTTAATTTCATCTCTATCTGTACTATCTACTCTATCTACCTTTACCGCCCGAATCTCATATCCACCACTTCCCTCCTCCCTAAGTGACTCGAACAGTCGTGCCCTCTCCCGTACCTGGCTGAATGTCTTAAGCTCCCCAGTCACTAGTAACTCCCTCCTTAGACTCCTATCCCATACATTACTTTTGAATGTGTCAACCATCAACGATTCCCAACCATCCACATCCTCCTTTAACTCTACTCCCAATCTTAAAATATCATCCGCAAAAGAAGTAATGCTCTCCTCTTCCCCTTATCTCCTTTCTACCATTACTCTTAACCTCTCCCCTCGTGCCCTCTTCTGCTTACACCTATTCCTCAAACCCTTAAATATCGCTTGCTTACTTAATAGAGCCTCGCCTAGCATTGACAATTCTAACTTAGCGCCCCCCCGTATGTGGTAAAGTATAAATCCAGCTGCCTCCTCCCCTTTAAATGCTAATAAGCTTACGCATTCATCCGCCATATTTATCCACTCATTCACATCTATGCCATCACTAAAATTTGACAATTTTACATAACTCGAATCCCTCTTAGGTGGCCTCCCTACAGGTTTGGTATCCTTATCTACCTCGGTCATGATAGTTTTAGTTACAAAAGCAAAAAAAAATGTTAAATAGGTCACTGAAACAGTCCACGTATATTGCACTTAGCTACCACAATCACGCACTCAATAAATACACTAACGTATGATACCGGGTACCGATTGGTACTTTCGGGTTTCTCGTGGCGTCTGCTTTACCGGGTACCAGTTGTCCTTCCGGGTTTCTCGTGGCTTCGATACACCGTTGTGTATGATACCGGGTACCGATTGGTACTTCCGGGTTTCTCGTGGCGTCTGCTTTACCGGGTATCAGTTGTCCTTCCGGGTTTCTCGTGGCGTCGATACACGGTTGTCTACAGTTGAGATAATAGTAGCCGCTGTCACCAATGTTGTACGGTCGCCGTATAGACGTAGTACTGTTATCCACAGAAGAAAGAACAACTGTGTTTCTATTTTAATCAACTTTATTCAGTATCAACCTATATAGGATAATATGTAATAATAATAATAATAATAACAATAATATAATAATAATAGTTTACCGTGTATGCGGGTTCGTCGATTCTATATTAGTTAGTAAATAACTGACACTATACGTTTGGTGTCCAAAATCAGAATGAAACAAATAACATAAACGCGAATCAATATTTACTGAACGCGTTCCACTCCAGTGCATCGGATAGTGGCAGTGTATTTAAGGAATACCGATTGCGATAGCTACAATATACATTCGCAGTCGAGGCGCTCTTATACAATCTAAACCTATCATGACTCACTCTATAACATATATATATATATATATATATATATATATATATATATGTGTGTATAGTACATATATGTGGTATACATACATAAAACAACTTCAGATATTTTATTTGATTTGTAAAATGATTGTATATGTTAACAATTATAATATAGTAATTATAGTAGGTATAAGTTGTACATATTAATCATATATTTATAGTTTAACTATAACTATAATAACTATAACTTGTAAACTATAAACAAAGATTTTCCGAAGGAAAGATATAACACTTACGCGAAATCGTGTAATTCGAATTTATATACAAAATACCCCAGTGCCACCTATAGCGGGTTACTTTTAGGAACTATGCGTTGTTTATAATGTAAATTCGTATTTAACTATACACTTTTAAAATGTTAAATAATATGCTTTAAATTAATATTTATATGATGAAAACTAAGTGTTCATTACTAATATATAACAAACAAATATGATATGTATGTTTTAAATGCTATAAGTATATATTTAGTGAGTAAAAGCTAATTTATATTGCATGTAATTTAATAGAGCAATGAAAACATTGTTGTATGCAAACAGAGCCGAATCTAAATCTATTTCAGTGATTTCGATACTACTGCTAGCAGCGGTTGGGGCTATTACTAATTTACGTTGCATGCATAGGGAGTGTTATATCTTTGCTTCTCAAAATCTTTGCTATAAATCTAAAATGATATTAATATACAAATATATGTAGAATAGTATTATAAGTAAGCAATTATTAATAAGTATGAATATATATAACTCAATTAGTTAATTAAAAAATCGTAATTTATATGCATCAATGAATTAACTGAAACATTTATTTCTAATGAAATATATTATATTAATATAATAATAAATATTTATATGTATTATATATAATTATTTATTTTAATATTTAGAATTTATAATATAATATTATAAATTAATTAATTATAATTAATATATATATATATATATATATATATATATATATATATATATATATATATATTTCATTATTACATAACATATTTATTTGATTTATTTTCTAATAATTTATTTATTATATTAAAGTATTTATATATTTTTATTTTATGTGCACTAATTTAATATACTGATATACACTCATATGTACTACTAATATGGGTTTTTAGTAAAAAAAACTGTCTACTACTTGTATTTGTAGATTATACATATATGTATATATTGTTATTATAACTTTAAATACAGACCCCTGTATATATTATTAAACGATTAATCCGATTACTGGCTGGCTAATCGAACTCAGTGGACCTCCCACTGCAGTATTCTTCAAGGTAGTCAGCCGACTACCAACCTACCATACTCGGTTAGTTACTACCTCATTGATTACTATAGAACGCGGATACTCGCCTGTCTATCTATACCCATATAGCTACCTGAACGGCTGATTCTACCATCACGTGCTGCGTCATCTGACTCGCCTTCCTCAAACCGGTTTCTAAATCACGACTGCTCCTGTTGCGGCATCTATTGTTAGATCTCGCCAACGTGTTTCCTGCTCCATCTCATGGCTACAATGTCCTGCCTGAAGTGCAATAATGTCTCCACTCCTGATGATGCCATTTCGTGTGATGGCTGTGACAACACTATTCACTACAAATGCCTATACCTATCCTTGCCAGCTGAATGTCGATCCCAGAATATGCCAAAATACTTCAGGGCTAGTTTCTCCCTTCCTAATATTGTGTTCAAATGTGATGTATGCACTAATACTAACCTATCCACTGGTAATACATTTATTAATGATAAACTTAACAAATTACAAGTTGGCATTGAGTCTCTTACTGCCCAATTATCCTCCTTCTCTCCCTATTCTAATGACTACACTATCCTAGAATCACTCTCTTCCTGATGCCCTAAATAAATCAACAACCAAATCTTTCTCTGCCATTGTCAAATCAAATTTACCTCCATCCCCTTCTACCTCCACCCAACTTAATCCACCCACTATTCACTCCTGCGCTTCCAAACCATCAATAATCATTGAGCATATCCTACCTGCTGACAGAAACCTTACCTACATAAAATCACTATTTGCCCACCTTCAACTAGACCCCATCACCATCACTGACTACTCCTTCATCTCTCACTATGCCAACCTAGTATTATCTTCGTCATGTGCGACCGATACCCTTATTAACTCTAGGTCACTACTTCAGTCATCTACCTATAAATCTCTATTCATACGTCAATATATTGACCCTCCAACCATCAAGGCTGGTCGAATTCTCTTCCATGCATCGAAAGCCCACTATCATGACCTAAAGTGTGTATTTAATAGACGAACCCTTACTTATCAACTTCGATCCCCCCTCACCTCTGGTAGAATTGACTGGAAATCGAATCCCTACCTACCTACTGATGTTGAGATTGAGTCTTGGTCTAAATCCTATGACTCTTTCTGTAAATCCTCCCGCACTAATGTTAAACCTTCGAATTGACTAAATACATACTCTCCCAATAACTACTCCTTTCTACTCCTCAATGCGAGATCAGTCAGGAATAAAGTAGATTTAATCACTCAATTAATCATTGACTCTAATTGCTCCATATCGGCTATCACCGAGACTTGGCTTACAAATGATGACTCTGCTTTAGCATCTCAATTAACTCCCAATGGCTTCACATTACTACTCGCTAACAGACCCACACCTAACCGTGGTGGTGGTCTTGCCCTGTTGTTCTCCACTGAGCTCAAACTTATTTCCTCTTCCACCCCTAATTTCTCCTCTTGTGAAATGCTGATATGTGACATTCAGTTCCCCTCCCTATTTACTATTGTGTTTATAATCATCTATCGCCCACCATCATCCAGCATTCGGTCTTTCCTTAATGATCTCTCTACCATTTTAGAATCCATATCTTCTTACAACACAATTATTCTTGGTGACTTTAATATTCAAGTGAATACTGATAATCATGCTTCCCTTTCTCTTAAGAAACTTATTTTTGAGCACTCCTTAACACAACACATTCATTTCCCAACTATATCTAATGGTAACATCATTGATTTTGTTTTATCTCCATCTGACTCCAATTTAATTTCCTCTCCCACCCAAAGCACTCTAATCTCTGATCACTTCGATATCCTATTTGATTTACAGTTATCAGTAGTGCACAATACTCGACCTCTAAGATACTTTCGAAACATCTCCTCTATAAATCAACCATTGTTTGTTAACTCCGTGTTTGATCATATGAATAATATTACATCTCCGCTCTCTGATCCTGACACTCTCTTTGACGCCTTCAACACGGCGCTATCTAATTCTCTTGACTTTTATGCTCCCTTAACTACTCTTACCCACCGTAATCATCCCAAATCCCCCTGGTTCAACATTTAACTCACCAATATGAGAAAGTCACTTCGTCGTCTACAGTCCATTTATGCTTCTACTAAAATGAACTCAGACCTGTGTTCCTTTAAAGTATGTCGCTCATTATACAGGAAAAAACTCCTATCCACTAAATCATCATACTTTACTAACTTGCTTTGTAAATATGGCACCTCATCTAAGCAAGCCTACAACCTATCATTCACATTAGTAGGTAAATCAAAACCCAGGCACCTTCCTGACCAACCGGATACAGTCCTCTGCTCCTCCTTTGCTAATTTCTTCCAGAATAAAGTATCGAACATCATAGCTGCTCTCACCAATGTGAATGTTGATATCCTCACTCTCAACTCATATTCACTAGCTTCCCATAATCACTGGTCCTCCTTCACTCTCCCTACTCGTCCATATGTGCTTGCTCTAATGGCATCCCTAAAATCCAATTCCCCACTCGACCCTATTCCCCTTACTTTACTTCGTACCCTTTCGCCATTGCTAATTGAACCCATAACAATGATCATTCATGCGTCCCTTATTACATCGATCGTACCAAAGTCTATGAAATACTCATATATCACCCCAATTATAAAAAAAACTACCCTTAGCCACTCGAACCTGTCGAGCTATCGACCCATCTCCCAGCTTTCATCAATCTCTAAGACCTTAGAGCGAATTGTATCTGCTCAACTTATTCACTATATCACTACCAATTCAATTATTGATAAGTTTCAAAGTGCTTACTTACCCCATCGGAGCACTGAATCAGCACTGAATCTTATCATTAATGATCTACTAATATCCCTTGACAACAAAGCCCAGTGCTACCTTGTGTTACTTGACCTATCCAGTGCCTTTGACACTCTAAACTATGACATTCTTTCTTTACGACTCAATGAAATCGGTATTCATGGTCAAGTACACAGCTGGTTTATGTCATTCTTTTCCTTAAGGTCCTCTTCAGTGAAAATTAATTCATCCTTCTCTACCCCGTTTATCAGCACTCATGGTGTTCCACAAGGCTCCGTGCTTGGTCCTTTACTTTTTATTATTTATATTTTACCCATACAATCCATATTTCGTAAATATCCTTACATCCACTACCATCTCTTTGCAGATGATCTACAAATTTATACTTCTTTTCCCATTTCCTGTGACTCCAACTCAATTCAACTGTCTATTTTTAACTGCCTCACAGAACTTACTGACTGGTTCTCCCATAATTCCCTATCACTTAACATGACCAAAACTGACACCATAATTATCTCCAGACCTACCTACCCCCTAATCATCACCCACCCCTTTCTACTAGCCCTCCCTACATCACAATCCATAACAACTCTTGGTTTCACCATCAACTCCCACCTAGATTACTCTGACCACATATCTATAATGATTCGCAATGCCAACTATTTTCTTTACAATATTAGAAAATCACGTAATAAATTGACTTTTTCAATGACTAAAAGTCTAATACACTCGCTAGTCTTCAGTAGACTCATATACTGCTGCTCACTTCTATGCAATCTACCCCTAAAGCTTATGCTTAAACTTGAGAAGATACAACGACGTGCTATACGCACCCTATATAAACTGAAGTTCTCTTCAATAGTATCAATATCGACTCTAATGCGATCACTCGGCTGGCTTAAGTTTAGATATCTCTGCAGGTACAGACTACTATGCATCACCCATAAGGTGATACATCTTAGATCTCCCGAGTACCTAGCTGACTTGATCAGTATGCATACCCTTAGTCGAGCTAGCAGGAAATGTCACACGATGAAAATTGTGCAACGCTCGACTATCTCTGAATCTGCTTTCTCTGTGGTAGCTCCAAAATACTGGAATTCTCTACCATATGTCATTAGGTATTTGAAATCCTTGTCACTATTTAAATGTAAACTCTCCACGCACCTATTAACATTGTAACCTACCCTCCCTTTTCCTTTATTTTTATTGTACTTTATTTATTTTATTTTTGTTTCCTTCTCATGACGCCCATAACCACCACGTGATTTTGTAGTCAATAAAATATTTTAAAATAAAAATAAATAAATATAGATAATATAATAATTAATATAAATATTATACACTATATTTAAAATGTTGAAAACATTAGTGTCCTTATATTTACAATATTTTCCTAATAGTTAATCTTATACATTCAATTACATGGTTATGTAATATTTACATATATGTAATTATATATAATTTAATTATTTCACAAAAATGTTAAAATGTTAACATGTTCAACATATTACATTTGTATAGAGTTCAACAGATTTGTAAAATGAACATGTTCAGCATATTACATTTGTATAGAGTTCAACAGATGTGTAAATTGAATACGTTCAACATATTACATTTGTATAGAGTTCAACAGATGTGTATATTTTATGAGATTAACAGATTTCGATAAAAAAAATATAAATTTTTTTTATATTATAGTAAATATACAAGGAGAGAATAATGTGATAACATATATCTATTAATATTTATAAATTTATACACCATTTTGAATATATGACAATTCAAAACTAAGAACTGTTGAACTGATAAATATTACACATGTTCAGCATAGTATATTAACAGTAGTAGTAGTAGTAGTAGTAGTAGTAGTAGTAGTAGTAGTAGTAGTAGTAGTAGTAGTAGTAGTAGTAGTAGTAGTAGTAGTAGTAGTAGTAGTAGTAGTAGTAGTAGTAGTAGTTACTATACAATTGAAAGATTTTTTATATTCTAACAATTTAATAGATAACTACCAAAGTGCATACAGAACAAATCATAGCACCGAGACAACCGTAATTGATGTCTTAGATAGTATTATTACATCCCTTGATAATAATAATCATACACAACTACTTCTTCTCGACCTTTCAGCAGCTTTTGACACTCTAGACCACGATATTCTAAAACATAGATTGATTGAAATAGGAATAATAAATACAGCTCTAGATTGGATGATGTCCTTTGTATCTAACCGTACGTTTACTGTAAAAATAGGAAAGGAATATTCTAATTATAACTCATTTGATACAGGTGTTCCTCAAGGATCTGTACTTGGGCCACTACTATTTATCATATATATTATACCACTTTCTAATGTTATCAGACAGTTTAAGCATGTTAAGTACCATTTATATGCAGATGACATTCTATTATATACTGAATTATCAAAATATGATTCTGAATTTGATAATGAATTATCGAATTGTGCTAATGCTATTTACGCCTGGCTAACCGATAATAAACTATCGCTAAATACTGATAAATCTGAATTGTTGAATATTCCCAGTAACTATTCCAACTTTCCACAGATATTCATCAGTAATAATGAAATAATCCCAAGCACGTCAATCAGATACTTAGGGGTCATAATCGATGACAACGTAAATATGAATCGACATGTAAGTAGCATATGTAAAAAAGCTAACTACGAACTGTATAAAATACGCAAGATAGGTCATTACTTAAATAAAAGAGCTACAACAATTCTAACTAATTCATTGGTGTTCTCCTCTTTAGATTACTGTAATTCGCTCCTAATTGGTCTACCGAAATCTACTTTACTTCCTATCGATAGAATTATTAGATCGGCAGTTAGGAATATCTATCGACAACCAAGACACGACCACTCAAGTATTACTCTGAAAATGAAAGAAAGCAGAATCTTGAATGCATCAGACCGTGCTGAACAAAGAATACTGAATATCACTCATCGAACGTTGACCCATAATCAGCCTACGTATATTAGATCACATCTAAAATTCGTAGTTCATAATAAATCATTACGATCTAATATTGATACTCGACAACTTAAAGTCACTATACCAAAGCTGAAACGTACCGCGAAACGGGCATATTCTTATATTGCTCCAACTAAATGGAATGCTTTACCACTAAATTGTCGTCTTGTTATAAACCCTGTTGCGTTCAAAATACGTGTTAAACATTATTTAATCGATAGAAATTAAATTGTTTATTTATTTATTTATTTCTAGTTGTTGTCTTTCATACACTTATCAGAACACTAATGTGTTATGAAATGAGTGTTTAAATAAAACGTTTTGATTTGATTTGATTTTAGTAGTAGTAGTAGTAGTAGTAATAGTAGTAGTAGTAGTAGTAGTAGTAGTAGTAATAGTAGTAGTAGTAGTAGTAGTAGTAGTAGTAGTAGTAGTAGTAGTAGTAGTAGTAGTAGTAGTAGTAGTAGTAGTAGTAGTAGTAGTAGTAGTAGTAGTAGTAGTAGTAGTAGTAGTAGTAGTAGTAGTAGTAGTAGTAGTAGTAGTAGTAGTAGTAGTAGTAGTAGTAGTAGTAGTAGTAGTAGTAGTAGTAGTAGTAGTAGTAGTAGTAGTAGTAGTAGTAGTAGTAGTAGTAGTAGTAGTATATTTACTTTTTAGGATTACAATTTAATCGAAATTTTTAATAAATAACCAATAATTTTCTCGCATTTTAATTTTTTTTTTAGTTTTTGTGTAATTAAAATATAAGAATATTAAAATTGCTAATAAATAAAATCACTTAATTGATTGCCTAATTACTTTAAAGCACCGATATCGCAATTGAAATATTAATACAATTCATAAATACAAATAGCCAACCCGCTTATACAACAAGATGGTAAACAACGTAAACAGAAGATGCAAGAAAACTTCAAAAGTACCAATGTTGAAGTCACGTGGTACAATTAAAAAGAACATATGCAAGAGGTCCTCATTTAAGAAAACGGCCGTTTCCTCGAATTCTTTGAAAAAGAGGACAGGTCGACGTATTATCAAGAAGGCTTCGATGAGACGTAGAACGGCTAAGAAGAGTAGATCGGTGTCGAGAAAGACCGGATGTGTACAAAAGAAGAGAGTAGCTTCTAAAAGACGACCAGTAAATAGGAAGCTAACTAAAGCAAGAAAATCCTCAAAATCTCGAAGCAGGTCATATAATAGATGTGTACAGAAAAAGAGAGTGGCGTCTAAAAGACGCTCAGTTATCAGGAAGCCAACGAAAGCAAGAAAATCCTCAAAATCTCGAAGCAGATCATCTATTAGACGTGTACAAACGAAGAGACTAGCGTCTAAAAGACGTTCAGTTATCAGGAAGCCAACGAAAGCAAGAAAATCCTCAAAATCTCGAAGCAGATCATCTATTAAACATGTACAAAAGAAGAGAGTGGCGTCTAAAAGACGTTCAGTTATCAGGAAGCCAACGAAAGCAAGAAAATCCTCAAAATCTCGAAGCAGATCATCTATTAGATGTGTACAGAAGAAGAGAGTGGCATCTAAAAGACATTCAGTTATCAGGAAGACAAAGAAAGCAAGAAAATCCTCAAAATCTCGAAGCAGATCATCTATTAAACATGTACAAAAGAAGAGAGTTTCGTCTAAAAGACGTTCAGTTATCAGGAAGCCAACGAAAGCAAGAAAATCCTCAAAATATCGAAGCAGGTCATCTATTAGATGTGTACAAAAGAAGAGAGTGGCGTCTAAAAGACGTTCAGTTATCAGGAAGCCAAAGAAAGAAAGAAAATCATCAAAGTCTCGAAGCCGTTCATCTATTAGACGTGTACAAAAGAACAGAGTTGCGTTTAAGAAATGTCTTAAAAGCAGGTCTTAAGTTGCGGAATATTGAATAAGCTTAATGATACTTGTACAGCATGGTGTAGGGTAACTCTCGTTGATGTCCAAATCAAATACTGTTACTCTAACGAAATGGCGATATTGTGCGCTAAGTGTCAAGCGAAACTTAGGTAAATATTTATTCAATAAATATACTTACCAAATTGTCGTTTATTATTATTATTATATACTAATACAATACTACTACTACTAATAATAATAATAATACTATTACTACTACTACTACTACTACTACTACTACTACTACTACTAATACTACTACTACTACTAATATAATACTACTACTACTACTACTACTACTACTAATACTACTACTACTACTACTACTACTACTACTACTACTACTACTACTACTATTACTACTACTACTACTACTACTACTAATACTACTACTACTACTACTACTACTACTAATACTACTACTACTACTACTAATACTACTACTACTACTACTACTTCCTGTTTATCATTTATTTGTTAAACAACAATTTAATTTAAAATTAACTCATCTCGCGAAATCCAATATTCAGATAAGTTTCCCCCACATATATTACGATCATCATACCTATAAACACATAACACACCGTATCCACTTATTATTTATTTTTTCATTCACTACCTTTTACATAAATTCAACTTTATATCATTCATATTTAAAATATTTGTCAAAATCACTGAAGCATTACATCTGTTGTTTACATTTTCTCTATTCTATTATTTCATTTTATAATATCTATATTCATAATACCATTGCATTACTATTACACTATACTTACACTATTCATATACATTCATATACATTATATACATTTACAAAATTCATACACATTATATATATTTACAACATTCATACATACGTGTGTATATGTATATATGTATATATATATGTATATATGTGTATATTTATATACTCTCATATACATTTTGTTTATCTTTCACTGTATATAATATAACTTTATATTTGTATTATTCAGTACATGCATATTAGTTTACACTTGGAAACTTACACATATTAAATTATCACATAGTGAACATAAATATATACTACTATACCAATATGGCTGATACACACTGTGCACAATGTAATGAACCCACTATTATAGAATATACTACATGCCTGTGTAATATTAAAATTCATTATGAATGTTTACACCCATACAAAAGTCTACCAAAACCTTGGGTATCAAGCAACCCAGTTAAAAAGAATGTAACATCCCTAATAGAATCAAGTTCCTTTCAATTTATATGCAATAACTGTTCTAATCTGAAAAAATCTTCCCCAACACCCAAATCACCCTTACCACCTATAGTTTCTCCATTAAATGACATTAATACAATTACAGAACTGATCACAAATATAAACTGCCGACTTGATAAACAAGATAAAATACTTACCAATATCACTGAACTACTGAAAACAACACACTATAACTCACAGACCCGAACTCACTTTCCCGCTACTAATACAACTACATATTAAGCACACCCTCATATCTCCCACTCACACCCTACTCAAACTACAGCTTCCTCTTCCAGCTCCCGTCATCGAACACAACCCAATACTAATGCAAAAGCACCTCCCCTGCTGAAAAACGATTTTGTTTTATCAAACTCTATTGTAATTGAACACCTTACTCCCAGTCAAAGTACGAAAGTTTTCCTAAATGAATTTTTATCATATATTCATATATCCCCTGATAATATTCTATCCTATAAGATTGCCAAGTCGATTGCAATCATTATTTTTAAGTCAAATCAATGTTATTAGGCATTTATATCAAACTTATGCCATACCAGAAACAATCTACGCTACTCAAATCTTTATTTTCGTAAAGAGCGCACCTCTTCTGAAATTATACGTGGTAGAATACTTTATCACGCTTACAAAGAACATCTAACTCCATCAAATGTAAAATGTACATTTAACAATAAAACGAATATCTTTGAATTAAGACCCAAACTAAATAACTCAATAAAGATCGATTGGAATTTAAAAGCAATACACATATCCGAACTAAACTTCAACAAATTGAAACTATCTTACGAATCTTATCTTGAGATTCAAAACTCACATCATACACCTTCATTATCACCAACACCAGCACCACTCGATAACCCGCCTACTACATCCAATTCTATACTAAATACCTCTACATGACTGTCTGATGATATAAGCCCGTATCACACTTCTGAATATAATATGTCTAACTCAACCATTCCAGCTACTACTCCTAATATTGCCTTCACTACTAATACTACTCCTACAACTGTTACCAACACTACTGAACATACACAAACTAAACCCTCTCCATTGATTAAAGTCGCCCTTATAAATGCCTCATCCATTAGAAATAAATGTCACTTTGTTGTTGAGTATTTCAATGATAAAAATATAGACATTCTATTTATCACAGAAACATGGCTGAAATTAGATGACATACCCCTCATTGGTTTATTAACTTCTGGCTTACTATACTTTAGACATATACCTCGACCCTCAGTTCACTTTGGTGGGGGTATTGGTATACTATTCAAACCTCATTTGAAACTTACTTCACTTACTGACCTGTCCCTCAATCACTCTGAATCAGCTTCCTTTTCTTTTCATACACAATCTACAAGACCTTTTACAGCCATATTGACATACAGACCACCAGCGATATCCATTACTCTCTTCCTTGATGAGTTTCAAATCCTCATAACTAACTCTACACCTTCCACAATCTTTATTGGTGATTATAATATACCGTTTAATAAAACTAATTCATACTCGCTTATATTACATAATATTATTAAATCTGCTAACTTCCATCAACATATTAATCACTCTACCCATATCACCGGCAACATCCTTGATTTAGTTATTTCCCATAACGATACACATTTGGTATCTAACCTTTCGATCTCCAATCTTATCTCTGATCATTATTTGATCTTATTCAACATTAATTGCCACAAACCTCCTACTTCCACTAAGACCATTCATATCCGTCAGCTTAAGAAACTAGATCATTCCATCTTTTTTGATAAATTTGAGTCATTGTATTCTAAGAACCTTCATACGCCCTCGATTGATGCCTTTAACTCAGCTCTCTGCACTACCCTTAATTCACTTGCCCCAATAAAAACCAAAATTGTTTCCAGCAAACCTCACTACCCTTGGTATATAAATGAACTATCATCTTCTAAACGCTCTCTTAGACTTTCCGAAAAACACTGGAGAAAGAACACAAGTGATACTAGACTCTATGATATTTTCATACTTAAGCGAAAATCATATCGATCTCTTATTACGTCCACGAAGAAAATATATTATACCAATGCTATTAGCCGTGCTAAAAATGACTACAATGCAATTTATAAGATAACAGATATGTTGTTAAACCGCACCAAAACTAAATCATTCCCATCTGATAAATCATCTATTCTTGTCACTAAATTTGATGAATTCTTCCACTCCAAACTTATGAATATTATCTCTACATTATGTGTCTCCCCTGTTAACCAACCTGACATTCCCGCCAATAGATTCAATACATTTATTTATCCCTCACCTACAAATATTCTAAAGCTAATTACTTCAACTAAATGCGCCAGTTCCCTTGATCCTATTCCCATTCAACTACTTATTTTGCTCGCTTCTAAACTCAGCAATCACATCACTCGCAGCATTAATTAATCTCTACAATCAGGAAAAGTCCCTGATTCTATGAAAATTGCCATGATAAGACCCATCCTCAAAAAAACAAAACTTAGATGTCTCATCACTTAATAATTATCGACCGATTTCTAACCTTACAATTATATCCAAGATACTTGAACGTGTTGTTGCATCTCAGCTCACTTCATATCTCTCCCAATATAACATCCTTAACAAATTCCAAAGTGCCTATACTGCTCACAAGTCAACTGAGACCGCCCTAACATATATACTTAGTGATCTTCATTTGTCATCATCGCATAAGGATGGTTCTATGCTAACACTACTTGACCTTTCTTCTGCATTTGATACCCTTGACCACAAAATTATGATATCGCGATTAACTTCCATCGGTATAACAGGCACCCCCCTCAAATGGTTTACATCATACCTCACAAATCGACATCATTATATTAAAATAGACAATCATTCCTCTACCCCTCGACTTCTCACTCACGGTGTTCCACAGGGATCTGTTCTTGGTCCCATACTTTTTAACATATACATTTTACCATTATTCAAAATATTCAGATCCTACCCATCTATCAAATTCCATGCATACGCTGATGATTTACAAATATACACTAATATCTCTTCCCATATTTCCAATCCTTTGCTACTAACCAACTGTATTAATGATATTTCAACTTGGTTAACCAAAAACTCTCTCTCGCTAAATTTCACCAAAACTGAGACCATCAAAATATCTTCACCTAACAGTCTATCATTAGCATATCCAACTACACCTGTTATCGTTTCTAATCACTCTATACCTTTCTCTAAAAACATACGTAATCTCGGTTTCATAATTGATGAAACTCTTTCACCCATTCAACATATCCGTGCTATTGCTCGTTCAGTTAACTATACTCTCTATACAATCAGACTCATCCGCCATTTTATTAATACTGATACTGCCATTACACTAGCTACTGCATTAATTCTCTCGCGATTTGATTATTGCAATGTACTACTTAACAATATCCAACAACACTCAACTAATAGCCTGCATGTTATTTTCAATAACAAGGTACGTGTTATCTATAATATTCCGAAATTTTCTAGAACACACATTTCACCTCTTACAGCATCACTTCACTGGCTTCCAATACAATCTCGCATCATCTATAAAATATCTCTTATTATTCATAATGTTTACCATAATAACTACCCTGATTATATCTGCTCACTCATAACAAAACGTATAAATAAAATAAACACTAGGAAAGCTTATCTTGATATGTTAGTTGTCCCTTTATCGTTAAATATGACTACTACTATTTAAATACGACTACTACCCTACTATTTGGAATTCCCTCTCTCAAAAAATAAGATCAACCACATCTACTGCAGTTTTTAAAAAATTGCTGAAAACATATCTTTATGATATTGTTTTTGGCGATTCAAATTAATGTATCCATCGATCAACATGTCTGTCTACTATACCAAGTATAAGAAGTGTATAAACCATTGGTTTACAGGTTTACAGTTGTATTACTACTACTACTACTACTACTACTACTACTACTACTACTACTACTACTACTACTACTACTACTGCTGCTGCTGCTGCTACTACTACTACTACTACTGCTACTACTACTACTACTACTACTACTACTACTACTACTACTACTACCACTACTACTACTACTACTACTACTACTACTCCTACTACTATTACTACTACTACTACTACTACTACTACTACTACTACTACTACTACAACTACTACTACTACTACTACTAATACTACTACTACTACTCCTACTACTACTACTACTACTACTACTACTACTACTACTACTACTATACTACTACTTCAATAAAAACATATCTAGTTTATCTGTTTCTTATCTCATTAAACCAAACATATCATAAAAGTAATCATCACTATTTATTTCAATAAAGTCTATCATAATCACATGACATAAATCCTAATTTCCCAAGAGTGTACATCAAATAATCACCATTGATTCCCATAATTAAAGTTAAATACATTGACTTTATCATACATTGATTTACCTAAGTAAATATCTCTACATAAAATTGAATCAATATAATATATGTAACATAAAATTACATATCGAATTAACTACTATAAAACTCCTTACCATAAACTTGTAACTCAATATTACTTAATGTAACTCAATATTAACCTACAAATAAAATATATACTAATTAACCTTAATCGCTTCCCAGTAAACCAAACTGTTAATATACTATGCTGAACATGTGTAATATGTATCAGTTCAACAGTTCTTAGTTTTGAATTGTCATATATTCAAAATGGTGTATAAATTTATAAATATTAATATATATATGTTATCACATTATTCTCTCCTTGTATATTTAATTACTATAATATAAAAAAAAATTATATTTTTTTTTATCGAAATCTGTTAATCTCATAAAATATACACATCTGTTGAACAAATGTAATATGTTGAACGTATTCAATTTACAAATCTGTTGAACTCTATATAAATGTAATATGTTGAACATGTTCAATTTAACATTTTTGTGAAATAATTAAATTATATATAATTACATATATGTAAATATTACATAACCATGTAATTGAATGTATATGATTAACTATTAGGAAAATATTGTAAATATAAGGACACTAATGTTTTCAACATTTTAAATATAGTGTATAATATTTATATTAATTATTATATTATCTATATATATATATATATATATATATTAATTATAATTAATTAATTTATAATATTATATTATAAATTCTAAATATTAAAATAAATAATTATATATAATACATATAAATATTTATTATTATATTAATATAATATATTTCATTAGAAATAAATGTTTCAGTTAATTCATTGATGCATATAAATTACGATTTTTTAATTAATTAATTGAGTTATATATATATTTATACTTATTAATAATTGCTTACTTATAATACTTATCTACATATATTTGTATATTAATATCATTTTAGATTTATAGTTTACAAGTTATAGTTATTATAGTTATAGTTAAACTATAAATCTATGATTAATATGTACAACTTATACCTACTATAAATACAATATTATAATTGTTAACATATACAATCATTTTACAAATCAAATAAAATATCTGAAGTTGTTTTATGTATGTATACCACATATATGTACTATACATATATATATATATATATATATATATATATATATATATATATATATATATATATAGATATATAATATACGGAATGAGAAGACAAAACGGGCATATAAATACGGAATACGCTGACACGAAGATTAGGCCGACAATTTTGTGTCAACCACCTACTTTAATTTATGAATTACTATATGTTAGAGAAATAATTGGTATCTAATTAAATAATATTTTAATAATCGTTATATTATAATGAATATATTTAATTATCATTTGGTTTTATAGAGAATAGACTATAAATAATTACATTTTTAGATTTCTGCGTGTATATACTTGGTTACACAAAAAAACGGAATCTGTTGACACACTGTTTTTACCGAAATACAGCAACTTAATGCGTATATGTCAAATGGCAATTTATGAATTAATATATTAAATGTACTTTAGAATAAATATATTGAATAAAAATATAAAAGATGTTATTAATTAAAAATATACATTTTGAATTAAATATTATTATTATTTTGTAAAAATATACATCAATTTCTATTTATAATCAAAGATTTGTATGACTCATAAAAACTTAGGAAATAGTAGTAATTATTTAAATTTCAATATTATTATTTCAGATTATTTCAAAATTTGAATAATAATAAATAATTTGTATATTATTAAATATAGTAGGTATTATATTTTAATAAATTATCTATGTATATATATAGTAAATAAATATATAAATGTATGTTATATATTATTGAATATAGAATCGTAAGTAAGATACTATAGTAACATTTTCGAAATATTTGTTTTTCAATAAGTTATTTATTTTTCATTATATTACATTATTAATTCATTTTAACCTTCCTATATAATATCTAATATTAGTAATATTACTATAATTTTTAATATTTCCAAACTAGTATAAAATGTAAATACTATACATTTATAGTCTACGAATAACCCAACTATAATGTATTTGTACGATATAAATAAAACCATAGGAATACGATTTTTTATATTGATGCTATTATAATAAATTTGATATCATTAGACATATTATTAAATTCTATAATAGAAGTATTTTAGTTTATTTTTATTTAAAAAAAAGTTATGCACAAAAAAAATAGTAAAAATAATACATGGTGTAGATAGGAATTATGCATGTTTTAATTAATTTATAATACTTATGCAATCATGATTCATTCAATAATTTATATTTTTTAATAGTATATATTCGATATTATTAACACATAGATTAATAATCATATTTGTATCCGCTTTTTGTATTGTATTCAATAAATATATATTATTATTATATAATTATTATAATATATACACACTTATATAATTATGTAAGCCTATTTATTTAGTATTAACAAAGATTTTGCGAAGCAAAGATATAACACTCCCTATACATGCAACATAATTTAGTAATATCCCCTGCTGCTGCTAGCAGTAGTATCGAAATCACTGAAATAGATTTAGGTTAGGCTCTATTTGCATACAACAATTTTTTCATTGCTCTATTAAATTACATGCAATATAAATTAGCTTTTATTTACTAAATATATACTTATAGCATTTAAAACATACATATCATATTTGTTTGTTATATATTAGTAATGAACACTTAGTTTTCATCATATAAATATTAATTTAAAGCATATTATTTAACATTTTAAAAGTGTTTAGTTAAATACGAATTTACATTATAGATAACACATAGTTCCTAAAAGTAACCCGCTATAGGTGGCACTGGGGTATTTTGTATACAAATTCGAAAAACACGATTTCGCGTAAGTGTTATATCTTTCCTTCGGAAAATCTTTGGTATTAATTCAATATAAATATAATGGGATATGTATATAGATATACAAAATGTTTAATCTGGTATATATATATATACCTCAATCCAAAGTGGCGAGTATTAGAATCATTTAGAATTATATTTTAAAGTGATGCCACACATGAAAATATACGCACGAAACAACCTCACTTGCGAATATCAAACGTTTCTATAAAAACATAATTATTTTCAAAATGCATGCGAATATTCGTAGGTATTTACGTTTTACTTCTATTTATATACCTCACTTTAACTCTCCCTAATAAATTCAATATAATGTTAACATTTTAATTAATACATGTAAAAATGTATATAATTATACGAGGGATTTCCATATAGTTTAGGTGTGGAATAGACTTTATAGATATAATAGCCATACCCGAGCTAGCTTTGCTATGTTTTTTATTGTTTATCTATCTATTTTTTATTAATTATAGCGATTCCTGATTCTGCATTTCTGCCGTACACGACCCGTAACATTATGTATTATATATTAACTCATTGATAACAAAATTATTGTCTAATTAATTGATAACGAATTATATTGTTGATTTTATTTTATATTGTATAAAATACTTTTACTATAATTTTAAATAAGCATTTTTTATATTTTCGATAATGATAAGTTATTAGTATTTAAATCGTAATTGAACCAAAATCATATTTTGATACCCGAAACCTTCCATGTAGTCAATTACCCGAAACTACCCGACATCATTTACAACACTAATATGTATATTATATTTAAATATTTATAAAAATATATATATATATTAGTCATTAATATTTTCTTGTATAAAAGAATAATAAATTAATTATGGATTCTTACATGTCAATTTTATTTCAAATTAAAATACTAAATATATCAATTGTATCAATTATGTTATATTCATTTAAACAATAATCAATTAATTATTCTTGAAAACTTATATAAATCTTTATATTTGATCAACATTAATAATTTAATTTATATCAAAAACAGATTTTATGTATTTGTATCAAATAATCATAAATATATTTAATTGTATTTCATTTATTTATATTTGTTAGTGTAATTATATTAGAATAATACATTACATAAATATTATTATTTGATTCAAACATTAACATAATTATCAAAATCAAATTTAGTATATTTGTATATGAATCATTAATCAGAAATGTATTTATATTAAAGTATATTTGTATATACAAGTTGTTAAGTTATTAGAAAAAGAATCAATGCGTTAAATACATTATTTATTAACTTTGTACATTTATCACGGCTCTTATAGATAGGCGTCTAGCATTGCTTAATCATGTGAGACGGTGATGTATGGGCATATCCCTAGCACTCGGCGTGTGTTAGTATAATGCGAGATAATAATAATAATACACAAAGTAATAGTGATAATAACATAACATCACCTCTTCTAAGAAGAAGATATATAACAGGATAAATCGGTAGGGAGTATGCCTGTTCCTGGAGCTTCGGCGTATAGTTTCCTAAGCTGCTTTTGTTCTATAATAGCTGTGTGTGAGAGGATGGTATTATTATCAGATGGTGGTGTTGGGTAATTAGATAAATGTAGTGTTTGAGTGGGGGTATTCTCTATGGTGGTGTAATTTTCTTGGGGTTAGTTGTAGGTGTTGATCGTATTTTATGTCTTGTACGTCATAGGATGTTTCCCGTATGGGTACACATGACATATGATTCTGGTTCGTTTCTTGACAATGGTAGCTGGGGATCATGTGAATTTTAAGGAGTCTCGAATTTGACAGATTTGAACGTTATGTACGATGTATGCAGTTTTCTTGCAAGTAATGTCATCTAGTTAATTTATGTCTGTTTGATGTGTTTGTAGTTTCGTGCGTTCTGATGTTTGGATTGATGTAAGAGTAGGTGTAGAGGGCTGGGGTCATCATATTTTGAGGGTTATTTCTCTAAGATAGTAGTGCTTTAGTTATCTTATTGATGTCTGTATTTTTTATAATGTTCTTTATGGTCTGAACGTGTCTTTCTATGAATTCATTTGATGCTAGGTAGTAAGGACTGGATGAAATGTGGGTGATGTCCTATTAGTGGAGGACATATATGGTATGCTTCTGATGTTTGGTGGTAGTTTCCAATTGCTTATTGGATGTGTCTGGAATCTTTCGCATTGGTTGGAATACCATATTACATATAATATCATGATGTCGCCTTACTTCTTTGGTGCATATGTTATGCTGGATACCTATGCTGTAGGCTTATTTACCGATATGATGATTCCTTTGGACATCATACGATATAGTTCTATATATACTTTAAAGTTGATTTCGACACATTTATTCGCATGTAACAAGGGTCGTACTTATTTGTCGAGGCTTATTTGAAGTGTTACGGGGAATATTCTGGTATCATTTTTGGCGGGTGGTTTTGATATAGGTGGGATTATGTCTGTGCATAATATTTTTATGAGGCTTAGCCTTCTGCAGATGTGTCTATTAGTCATATTATAGGGGGTTGTGGGGATTCGACTATAGTGAAGTTTATATCGTATAATATGCCATTATAATTATAACATATTATTGTTATGCCGTAGGTCGCAATAGGTTTATTTTCATATGCTAAGAGTATGTATGGATAGGGGTTAGTTAAGTAGGCTTTCTAATGTTATTGTATACCTTAAAGGATAGTACATTACTTTAAGACCCTTTGTCAACTTTAAATAATATATATGTTCTATTTTTAAAGGGTATGAATAGTTTAACATAATTTAATAAAAACCTTGTATCTTATGTCCTGGTCTGCTACATGTAAGTTTGATGTAATTTAGTGGACTCCTGTTTCTTATAGTTCTTATAGTAATGTCTGCTCCTACAGAAGGATTTGAAGTTATTCATCTTGTTACAAGCATTGCATCTGAGTCCGAGAGCTGCTTCCTGTAATTTATTTCAACATAGTTTTTTTTGTAGTTTTAAACTATATAATTGAAACAAAATATTAATTAGTAAATAATTTAAAGTGTTATATATTACTAACGTTAATCAGTACATGATACCGTGTTGAAACTCATCAAATAAACTGGATTGCAGGTATCCAATTCTATATAATTTAAATATATTAATAAATATATATATACTTAATAGTTACTGATATTTTGAGTAACATATATGTATATATGAGTAATTTATATATATAAAAAATAGTTAGTAGATAATTAAGTATGATAATAAATATTATATACGATTAAATAGTGATATAAAATGAACCAAATAAAACATGCATATTGGAGTATATAAATTACCGGCAAAGATCTAAAAATTATTTAGCTGTAGTAAGTTTGGTGGTGGTAGGTGCGATATGTATTTTTGAGACGGCCATTTTGTTGAATTCATATATGTAGAGATAAGGAAGCATTTTCTCTTTTTTTTAAATGTTTCTAAAATACTATTTATTGATTTAAACTATTTTTTTTATTATATAAAAAAGAAAGAAAATCATATCTATTACATAAAAGTAACAAATATATATTTTACAAATAATAATTCTATTTTTGAATATGGGTTTTGTTATATTATTCATATATATGTTAATTATATATAGAAAAATAATTAGGTAGATAGCTTTGTACTTTTATCTAAACATTCATTTATATATGTAAACATAGCATATATTATTTCTAGTAAAATTCATTTGAAAAGTCAACAATAAATAAATTGTAAAGTAATTACATTATGCATTCAGCTAATATAAAATCAATATTATAAAATAATAGTTAATAGTTTATAAGTTAAAGTTAATAATTAATAAGTTTTTTTATCTATATATAAATGTAATTTTTATAGAATTTATATATTAGATATAAAATATTATATAACAATATATTTTAAATATCATGCTATAAAATATGCTTTTTATGTTATTTAAAAACTTATTTAATTGGTAATTTGTTCATAGTTACTAAATAACATATATGTTATATATGCTATATCATCAATTAATAGTACATATTAGTGATCTAAATTTTCAAATCTTTCAATTCAAGTTTCAAATCGAGTCACATCATTTTCAAACATTTATATAAATTATTATTTCAAATCTTAAATCTAATTTTCGAGTCAATTCGAGTCACACCTATTTAATTTTCAAAAATTTGTATGGATTAAATTCACTATTTATCATAGTATTGTAGCCACATTATTATACGTAATATGTAATTTATATACTTATAAATTATATAAGTCATTATTTATATGTATATATATATACAATAAATGCTCCTTTTTTTTCGAGAAAAAAAAGGAGCATTTATACGATCAGAGTGATAGATTATTAATATAGATGTAGGGAACTAAATTAGTGAACAAACGTATATTAATAGATAATAGATAAGGACAGGTAGCTAATTGCATATCCTAAATTATTATTATATAATACTCATGAATCGATTTTATATGATACATTGGATGGCATTTAGTGTATGATACACTCTCAATATATAACTCTATGTAGAGAAATATGTACACTTATTAACTATTTTAGTGTTTGTATATTATATATGTGTGTATATATGCATGTATGTAGGTAGGTGTTTATTTAGTTAGATAGGTATGCAGGTAGGTATATGTGTAGATGGATAGATAGTCAGGCAAATATGTAGGCAAGTATACAGGTGGGGAGGTAGGCAGTCAGGTATGTAGGACCTACATATATATATACATTGGGAAAGTAGATAGGTATGTATGTAGGTAGATAGGTGGGTAGTATAGTTAGGTAGGTTGTAGGGCAGGGAGGTATGTATGTAGGTAGATATATGGATGGGTGGGTAGATAGGAGGTAGGTAGGTGGGTGATAGGGTAGTTATATAGGCAAGTAGGTTGGTAGGTAGTCATGAAGGTAGAGAGATATGGGTGGGTAGTTAGGTGGGTGGGTGGAAAGGTAGATAGATAGTTAGGTGGGTGGTAGGGTAGTGTATGCATATAGGTAAGTAGGTACTCAGGAAGATATTTAGGTATATGAGTGGGTGGGTAGGTAAGTAGGTTGGTGGTAGGGTATGCATATAGGCAAGTAGGTGGATGGGTAGGTAGTCAGGTAGATATATGTATGGGTGGGTAGTTAGGTGGGTGGATGGATAGGTAGATATGTGAGTAGGTAGATAGATAGGTAGGCGGGTTGTTGGGTAGGGTATGTATATGGGCATGTAGGTGGCTGGGTAGGTAGTCATGCATATACTTAGGTTGGTAAGTAGGTAGGTATATAGGTGGGTAAGTAGGTATTCATGTAGATATGTAGCTATAGTAGGTATGTAGGAAATCTGCAATGGAATTTGTTTATGTTTACTGTGCTCTCACATTATACTTTGTTTGTAGAAGTAAAGGGGATCAACTGTATATTAGATGATGGGAAGTTTTTACTATCAATAAATTCAATAATTTATGTGACAAACATTGTTTTATGATTTGAAAGTCTTCGAATACAGGAATTGGTAAAGATTTGATGTCTTCAAACATTTTTTTGGTGATTTGAATGTCTTCGAATACATGACATGGTAGAGATTTGATGTCTCCAAACATTTTTTTAATGATTTGAAAGTCTTCGAAGACAAGCAAAGATTTGAATTTTTAGATCACTAGTACATATTACAATTTGTTCTGATATTAACTAATTTATCCATTGAGATCCTCTTAATTAATAAATATATATATATATTTATATACACAAAATTAATTTACCTTACTATGGCAAGCTTTTTCGGCACTTTATGAATCGCATTCTCAGATCATTTATATCTCTCATCACATTTAGTAGAGCACCAGACATGCATACTATATCGTCCATCGACTGCTGTATATAGTTCTTTATAGGCACCCACGATACGTCATTTATGAGATGACATTCAGAGAGGAACATATCTCGCCAGGTTCACTTTATTGCCCCAACAGTGTCCTGAATATAGAAATTAGAAAAATATAGATAAGTATAAATATAGATAACTATATTTATTAATATATATATAAGTTAAATTTGTTTTATAAATAAAATTACTTATTGGCGGAATAAGTCTTAATAGATTACTAAATAAGTCGTCAGAGATTACTTTAATAAATTAATATGAGTAATTAAGAATTAAGTAATATCACTACTCATTAGTAACCTCGTACCACTTGTAAAGTTAAGTGTTTTCATAATTCTACAATTATTATTCTAATATTTATATTTAATCATTAATTATTGATGGAAAATATAATATATACAAATATGTATATAAATAATAAATCTAGATTAGAAATTAAAATAATTTAAGATAACTATAATGTTAAATTCATAAATAATACTTTTAGAATAAACTAAATTTAATAAGACGTACTAGATTACATAGTCCGAAATGACCTCGTACAAGATTAATTTTAGATAAGTTTTTTTATAGATAAGTTAAATTGGTCTATAAATAAAATTACTTATTGACGAAATAAGTCAATAGATTACTCAAAAAGTCGTCAGAGATTACTTTAATAAATTTATATGAGTAATTAATAATTAAATTATTATGGCACGAGGTAATTAGAATGTACGTAATTTAAAAGTACGACTTATTACTAAGTTATTAAATAAGTTATTAGTACTCTCTTACGACTTGTAAAATTAAGTGTTTTCATAATTATAGAATTATTCTAATATTTATATTTAATTATTAATTACTGATGGAAAATATAATATATATATATATATATATAAATGATGACTATAGAGTCGAAATTAAAATAATCTAAGATAACTATAATATTAAATTCATAAATAATACTTTTAGAATAAATTTAATAAGACGTACTAGATTATATAGTCCGAAATGATCTCGTACAAGATTACTTTCTACCGTAATTAATACTAAACATGTTATTAAAATATAAGTTATAAATCATACTATAATTATGATGTATAAATATTAATTATTAAACACCATATGATTATACAGATAATAATATACTAAACATAATAATATAATTTTAACACTAAATGAATACGATTTTATTAATTTTATAGTTAATAAATTATCATATTTAAAATTATACTATAATAAATTATTATAAAATAATTATCAACAATTATGTATACATTACTAAACAAGTAATATTATAGTAAATATATTATGTGTATTAATAATACTATTATATTATGAATTTTTATTATATATAATGATTATCATTATGATAAGTAAATAAATATTAAGAATGTAAATTGAGCATTACTGTAATGATTACATCATTTATTTAATTAATATAAATTAATTTAATAAATGATTTATCTAGTTGACAATATTATAAATTTAACAATAATTTATGTTATACAATTATCAATAATCATTTTTATAATTATATTTCATATAATATTATACACAACATTTAAAATATGTCTAGTGAGCATGTTTTAGATTTAGAGTTTAAAATCGCGTTATTGTATTTGTATGGTGTTTATTAGTTATGTGTATTTGCACATAATATAATATATTATTAATATATTGATTAATTCAAATCTAATTTAATACTGTTACTCGAGTAATCAAAATAAAAAGTTTCCATATTTTATTCACAATACTATTATTATAACTTTAATATTCACAATTATTTATTATAAATTAAATTATTTTATTAATAATTATTACGAAAAATAAATTTAATAATATAAAGCAGATTTAAAAACACATGTTATATTCAATTATTGAATATTTCAAATTGTATTTTTTAAATAATTTAAAATATATAGATAATATTAAAAATGTTGTATATAATTAACTGTTAATTCAATTTACAATTTAATTTATAAATATATTATTTAAAAATATTATATTAATAAAAAACTAACATATAATTGTCTGTATAACTTGTTTAGATGAATATATTCAAATGAATTAAAATTATAGTTTATTTACATCAATGATTAAAATAACGCATGCGCATTGAATATTCTCATTATAATATGAAACTAGAGTATATGATTCATCATAAATAATGGATACCTAGTAGCGGATTATATGCAATCTTAATTGTAACCCCATTCGTGTTTATTATGCATGAATAAAATTGAATACCATTCCGGTATACTTTGCGTGGGTTTTTTTAGGTTGACAATTATTTTGTATATTTGTCATTAATGATTATTTTATAAAACCAAATATGGAACATTATATTATATATATTAATTAAGTATAATATAAAATTTCAAATTGATACCTATTGTTAAAAAAAGGTATGCCCATTAGGTATATTTTTGATTGTCAGCCGTTCCCGTAAAGAATGACTATATATATATATATATATATATATATATATATATATATATGTGTGTGTGTGTGTGTGTGTGTGTGTGTGTGTGTGTGTGTGTTATAAAGGGAAGTCTGCAGATATATATATATATATATTAATGTAATATACATGTATGTCGAATTGAATTAAATTCAAGTCGGTCATTACGTAATAACAATATATCTGCATGCATAAATTGTTTTAGGCTTCACGCTCGGTTGATTGCATAACATGTGTACATTTCTATTTTGTAATTAAATGTTTTATTATTTGTATTAATTTGTATTCGTTTTGTCATTTATATTTATTATCGTGTATGTATATGTCGTGTCATTCGTTTCATATAAAAGAAACACCGCTCGCTGAGATTGATACAATTTTGATTATGTGTCTCACCAGGTTGATACATATTATCATTGTCGTTATTATATTTGTTTATATATCGGTACTATATTATTATTATTATTATTATTTATGTTATTATACAGGTCTTTATGGAAATTAAATTATATAAGAACTTCACTTTGTTACATATATATATTCTTTAATATTATGTTTTAACATCCCTATATTTAGGTTGAAGCTTTATCAAGAGTAGGTGAATGCAACATTGGGGAAACAATTTGTTCTATGTTAAAATATATTGCATCTAAACAAGTATGGTGCTATTATTCTCAGTGCTGTCAACGAGGATAAATTTATTTAGCCCAAACAAAATTATAAAAATGTATAACTGGTTAGTTTATTATGTTAACATTAATTTACTATAAATACATGTATTATAAGATAAATATAAGTTAAATATTCATATTCATATTTATTAAAGTTTAAATGTATACCCTATTTTATATATTAATTATATATTAATTAATATTTATATTAATAATTATATATATCATAGAGGCTACATTAAGAATTCATGAACATGCAGTAATAAAATATATAGACAAATGTATCGACTCTCAACTTACAAATTGTAAACGAAAAAAGAAGGAGATGCAAGAAAATTATAATTAATAAAATTGTAATTTAATAAAATGATTTAATTTAATATATAGGACATATGCTCAACTCAATACATTTTACATATGCTCAACATAATCAAAATGCAACATGTTCAACTCAATACAATTTACATATGCTCAACATAATCAAAATGCAACATGTTCAACTAAATACATTTTAAATATGCTCAACATAATCAAAATGCAACATGTTCAACCATACCAAAAAATGTAGCCAAATGAATATGTTCAACATGTTAATAATTACATATGTTCAGCATATTATATTAACAGTTTGGTTTACTGGGTTACTCAATTGATAAATCATAACCCACTTTATAATTACTTAACGTATTAACTATATCTCACCTTTATAATAATTTAATGAACTAAACCTACCTACTATCTCTCAGATCATTACCTATAAACAATTCTTACATTATATACAATCCTTACCACTACTGATCAGTTCGAACCTTATTTACTATATAATGTTAGCCCTAAACCAACTCACTGCTGATTACACCCATCCATCCTCACTCTGCTCAAATCTAAAAGTAATCTATTATATTAAATATATTGTATATACATATTTATGTATTCTTGCACATATATATTACATTTGTTACTACCGATGTTTTTATTTTATTTTACAATTAAATCTAATACAACTAATGTCATAAATTAATTAACAATATTGTGATAATGAAATTTAAAATACATATATTGCACGATAATTTATTAAATATCATTTCTTTGACTGGATAGTGTAGCGCAGTTTCTTCATGGCTGAACCTCTGCTCGAACTCATGCTTCACCGTGAAGCCTTCACGTATGATTCAGTTTATCGAGGTAGTTCCGTACCTTATGGAGGTTTCGCCCTCCGCTAGAAACATGCGCTCCAGTCTTCGTAACGGTTAATCCTTGGAAGAGTAACTAGATTATTGCGTGTGACCTTCACTCTCGGGTGCATCTGAATAGGAAGAAATACCAATTGCGGCTTATTCTGAAGATGACGTGGAAAAAGTTGAACAACCTTCTTTAGTAACGGTACTGGTTTCGTGCCTAGGTTCCTTCTTCGCTATACTTTACATCTGTAGTATGAATATATATTTTATTTAGTCGTTAATATAACTCTGTAATATAATTAAATTAGGATATATTCGATTGTAATTAGTATTATATATATTTTTTAAATATCGAATACACGCATTACTTATTCTATTAAATCGTGAATCCCAATATATTTTATTTATAATAGTTTTGATCGAAACGTGAAATTATTTATGATAGATCCAGTTTAAATTATATTCAAATATATAAAATAGTAGTATCACATTTATATTGATATGTACGTGTGTATTTAAAATAAAGGTGTATATATAATGTTTTAATTTGCTGCATTCAATATTTTCAAAATTTTCAATATCAAAGTCACCTATAATATATTAAAAATAATTATATAATAATTAGTATAGCTATTAATTCAAATGTGCATACTTTTTAATAATATTACATATTAATATAATAATCTAATTTACCTTAATATTTAGTTCGACAAATATAGATTAAATTAAAATAGATTAAATAGATAGCAACAGTAAATAAATGGAAGATACACATATTGTTATTAAATAAATATATGAATGGATTAATAGTTACGATATAATTAATATTAGTATTAATAAATATGATCTTGATATGCTGATAATAGTTATGATAATAATTATGATAATAATTGATATGAGTCTTATTATAATAAGTGTAGTTCAATTATGAATGAGGAATCATAAAAGATAAATAAAAATATATTTATAAATGATAAGTATACTTGTATATTATATGAAAAAAAATTATTTGAAATTCGAGTATACATTCATGTTTGAGTTATGCAATTACATATCTTAAATGATGACATAAATATCATGTGACTATAACTAATTATCTATGTTGATGTAAGGTCATGTGATCACGTGATATACAAGATTGACCTCTGGCTAATATCCCATTATGAAGGGCGTTCATTAAGTGTACGCCTTCCTTTTCTGTACTACATAACTTAGATATCATATAATCTATTATATTATTCATATTGTGGAACTCCGTAAAAGAATGATGATTATAATATATGGAGGGAGGGAGAGAAGAGGATAATGAGTTTATCTGTTCGTGTATTAGAATACACTGGTGAATATGTGTCATTGTTAATATCGTGACATGCCACTGTTGATGTGTTATATTGTTTAACTATGTTATTTAAGTTATTTAAATAATTGTATATGTATTATATATAAGATTATATAGGAATATTTATAATAGTTTATATCATATATCTATTAGTTATTAATGTAAGTATAGTTACTTATCTATATTTCTGGAAAAAAAACTAATTTTATTTTGGACAAAACTTAATCCTTTAGAGTTATAAAGGTTTCAAATGTCGTATTTGATGGATATATAACTTCTCACGTTTAATCTAAATATTTGCCTCGATCCATTTTTTATATTATTATTATTAATTAACCTTAATATAGATATATTAATATTAATCATAATTAAACCTATATACATTATAAATAACGTATTCGATCAATCATATTCATATAGGATAACAACGTCGTCAATAGATACGTAAGCTGTACCGGATATAGACCACTAAAACAATAGGATAAAGTGGATTTGAAATAGATCTCCTTTGTGCTCGCGTTCGATATATCATGCGACAACAAAAGAGGCACAGATAGCACTTAAAATAACGTATACGTGCACTAAAATTCGATAGTAATCACACATGACAGCTTCTTCACATCATCTCCTCAGCACCCTATCAGTACAGCCCTATAGGGCTATAGTTACGGATCTACGGTACGATTCTATAAATCAGTACGGGGTGGTACGTGCTGACTATAGCCTCACTAGTATATTGAGTCAATATTACCACCCCATATACCCTATATACCCTATACCCTTAAATAGACGTGTCTATTTAAAGTTGAAGTACGCATAAATAACTAACATATGTATCGCTCAATCGAGAGAGAGAGAGAGCGTCTAAATATAGATTTCAACATCGATATCACGTGGCCGCGGCGGCCATTGAAGAACGGTCACGTGATTAAGTTTTTCTATTTAATATCGATGATTGAGCAGTTATTCTTCAGTAGATATCGGCGGCTCCGAAGATATCAAGTAAGTTCTCGAAACTACGATATCGACTAATTAACAACGTACATACCTATCACATATACCTAATCAATGCTGAGTCATCACATATACCTGATATACGATGATTCATCACATATACCTGACCTATGCTGACCTACGACGTAGGTCCTACGTGTATCATACAGACCTCCCACGTAGATCTAGTCTCCGTAATATATGCAAGAATTGGGTAAATTAGCTTCATCTAAATAGACGTATGACGTCATTCAACTAATGTTGATGTAATTAATTAATTTACAATACGTACCTAATGATATACTATTATATAGGTAGTCGTAGTTCCTAGTACCATTGTACCCTAGTACCCTAGTACCCCAGCACCCCTAGTACCCTAGTACCCCAGTTTACGATGTATTGTTATCAGTTATGATTACAGACGATAAGGAATATACATATGTACATTGTACATTGTACAAACGTATACACATTCTTAGAAATGCATTAATTATTAAGATTTATTATTTAGATTATTAAACATGTCTATAAAATATGTTATAAGGTTTAACTTCAAGAGCATAAAACAATGATAACAATTAAAATAATGTTTAGGAGAAGGAAGTGGATTTACCATCTAATATATTAATGTTTCACTTAATTAGTCATATATATATATATATTTAAATATATTCGTAGGTTGTTATATATATATATATATATATATATTCTATTTGAATCTTTAATAACAATAAAATAACACAACTATAACAATCTAGATTTTATCTCAAACGTAACCTGCTATATTTTAATAGATTGTATTATTCCTATAGATTTAATAATTACTATATGTTACGATATTTCATTATATTAAAATGAAATAACAAAATTATACATCAGTTTTGATTAATATTTTTGTAATAAACATAATAATTAATAATTATATATATATATATATATGATATATAAATTATGAAAATAATCGCATACTAAACACCCCACCCACTATACAAACTATAGTTTAGTATACTACACATTACTATGTACTGACCACCACAGGAACCAGGCACACCCTCACACCCGCAAACACACACCCGCACACCCGCACACACACCCGCACACCGAGTGTCTTTAGCCGATACCTCACAGTTAACACGGGGGACATTGTTCACGCTATGAAGCTGTGCGTACTGGTACTAGTGGCGGCCTTTTGTTGCGGCACCTCCGCTAGTTAGTTCTCTACACATATGTGTACGTGTATGTGTGTGTATGTGTGTATGTATACACAGTTATATAATAATGTATAATTCTTACAGTTATATTAAGAATATTAGAATTTGAAAATTCGACAATGTATAAGCCAATATTTAGTTTATTGTATGATTAGACACCGTAAACTAAACTTCAATTCCCTTTATTACACTATTTTCTATCGATAAAAATAGTTAAATTGATGATAGTATATCGATAATGGCCTATACAGCCATGTATAATAGTCATGTATATAACATAATACAAGTATAGATACACAACAACTAAACCAGTTTAGTACGTTGAATGTTCATTATTAATATGAACATTCCGCATTGAATAGTAGAAGTATATTGGAATTGGTGAATATATATATGTGGAAACTAGGAACATAGTATGTATTAAATACAAACCTTCTACTTCATTTATATTTACAATTACTTAATTTCTACTTACTATGGACACATTTTCTACACTAAGTCCCACATTTATCACAATTTGATATATTCAATTTGTATATATTCTATAGAATGCATATTGGTATGTAAATTTCGATATATTTATAAAATATAATATTATATATTATATATATATATAATATATAATATCAAATGTTTATAATGTATATATTGTATATATATATATATATATATATATTCATTCATTCATATAAAAAATAAGTGGTCGAAATAAGTGTTGGCAATATTACACCACTCAAAATGATAGAGGACCGTTGTATTTAAATTAATTATTATTAATCAATCAAAACAAAAATCATACACTAATGCTATTAAAAATATACAACATATAATATAGAACAATATAGCATATTACAATATAACTTTATACAAACCTCTGTGACAAGCTACAATCAAAACTGAAATAATATTATTTAATCTAATATAATTCATATTAAAGGGGTTTCACACCAACTCGAACTCAATTATTAACTCTAATTATTATAGGTTAAAGTTTTATTATATTTAACTGTAGCGCATATTATATCAGCTTATTTAAAAAAATTATCATTCATATCTTCAATTATATATTTTAATATAATATATATTATAAAATAAATATATTAGTCTAAATATATATATATATATATATATATATATATTTATATATATAATGAATGGTCGAAATAGATATTAGCAATATTACACTACTCAAAATGATAGATGACCGTTTATATATATATATATATATATATATATATATATATATATATATATATATATATATATATATATATATATATATATATATATTAATGAGTGGTCGAAATAGATATTTGCAATATTACACCACTCAAAATGATAGATGACCGTTGTATTTAAATTTGTATTAAACAATCAAAACTAAAACCATTTACTAATTCTGTTAAAAATATATACAACATAGAATATAGAACAATATAGGATATTACAATATAACTTTATACAAACCTCCACGTGCCAAGGTATAATCAAAAATGAAATAATATTATTAAATCTAATATAATTCAGATTATATTACTGTTACGCGACAGTTCATTGGTCTAACCAATTATATTAAAATAAACTAAATAACATTAAATCAAAAAACACAAAAATCAATATATACGAAATCAACATTTATACTTTTATAATTATTCCATAACACAAAACAAAAAAATAACTAACTAAAAATATATAATAAACTAAATAACATTAACTACAAAAACACAAAAATCAATATTTACGAAATTAACATTTATACTTTTATAATTATTGCGTAATACACAACAACAAAATAACTAATAAAAATATAATATACACTTAAAAACAACTACATTAAAAATATAGAATACGTTAGTCTGCTACATATGAATATATATTAAACTATAGTACCAAAGATTTTCCAAAGGATCTTGGCTTCTCAAAATCTTTGATAGTGCTATGCAACATTTTATTGATATCAGTGTTTTTCAGATATTTTATTTTATTTTTTTAGCGTTCAAATAATATCGAATAACAGAAATTCTCATATAGCTGTATTTATCTATTGAGCGTTGACCTTTAACCATCGATTACGTAACTAGAAACGGAAGATGATATCGAGGCTCTAGCCAGACAGTTAATTATGCAACAGTTGGCTCAAGAAGAACAAGTCAGGAATAACGGATGTTCGGGAATTAAGAAGGTTTCAAGAGATTTATGTATATCATTAATTATATGTATATATATTTAATAATAAGAATAGTAATATCAGAATGTAGTTATGACCATGGTAAAATAAGAAGCGATATGCTTATCTATATATATATATATATATATATATATATATATATATATTCTACAGGTTTCAGTTTGAAAGTAACCTATTTTCTATAATCTTATTTTTATAACATCGCCGATAAATCATCATCTATTTATAACATTTAATGTATGTATACAAATAAATGTATATATATATATATATGTATTTATATAAAAATGCTAACATTACAATAATAGGACTGCATTTTGATATAAACGTACTGGATGTATACCGATGTGCACTCTATTTAATGTAGGCCTATTTCATATAAGAATTAATAGCCTATTAATATTAGCATAATTATTAATTAATGTGTAATCGTATACTTGTGTTATGGTGGAATATTTTAATTATTACAAATTTGTTTCTAATAAATAGGATGTGTCAGAATAAGATCACAGTTTAATCTCAGTTGTGTATTGATATATAACCTATATAACTATTACAATACACATATTTACGACAATAATATCGAATGTTATGACTGTTTGACCCCTACAGCAAAGACTTGTATTACAAGGAAGTCGACCTTATCACGTGGTATATTCGATGTGCGCTATTCACGACCACGCCAACTTTGTGGACACTATCGGTTAGTCTTAACTAGGGGGTGTGGCTAATTATTAATTTGGGGGCGTGGCTAATTCTTAATTAGAGGCGTGGTTAATGCTTTAGATGAAATTCCGGATGAAATTAAGATTAAATATATATTATCATCAATAACAATGATGATAATAATAGTATTACTATAGTAAACACTAACACTGACACTAAAACTGACACTAACACTGACACTAAAACTGAGGCTATATGGCCTAGGGGATGGAAGGGGGTAGTGGCCGAGGAGGGAGTAGTGGCCGTTTTAATTAACGCTTAAATGCATGATAGGATATAAAGTTCTATATACAATATTTAGATAATCAAAATATCTATAATATATAGTACATTTTTTTTTTAAATAATTAATTAATTACTCTAATTTATTATATAATCATTGTTTGTCAAATGTTGACAAAAAACATGATTATATATATGTATGCTTATTTATATGTAAGAGTGTGTATATATAATTAAATCATTGAATCAAATTAGGTGCGTATGCATCATAAATATAATTATTTAATATTACATAATTAAAAAAATATAAATCGAATACATTACGAGACACCTATCGCATTTTCTGGAACTAGCGGCCACTACTAGAGCCTTGCCTTATTTTAGTGCTTTTTTTAATGCATAATCAAACGTTTATATTATTAGGATAAACACTTTATATATAAAAGTGAAATCACAGTATTCTAGAACTATATGATTTCTAGTTAATTCAAAAAAATAAGAGCCTAAAATTCAGTATGTATCGATATATTAGAAATCTTCTGAGGCATATTAATTATCGGCCACTACCCCCTTCCCTCCCCTACTTGTGAATATTCGCTCGAAAAATCGCATTAGCGAATATTTGTATATTATATTAATTATGTATATTATATTATATTTGTATAGTAATATTAGTAAACAACACAAATTTGTCATTTACAAAAACTCGATTATTATAAGCCAATAGTAGTGGATATTCACGCATCTATATTTCCTCAACTTACAATAATCACGGCCTCGGTGTGATATATACATGTGACACATGTCCATTACACGTGACACATGTCTATAACACACGTGCCACATCTCTATTACACATAATATAAACGTATGCCACATGAACATAGCATATACCACATGCATATAACACGTGACACATACGTACGACACGCGTAATTGTAACATCGCACACACACACACATCATTCAGGATTCGGGGAATTTGTGGGGGTACTGAACGGAGTGGAGTTCAGAACGAGACACAATGATTATAAGCTAGCTCAGGTTCAACTCGCGCATGCGTAACGTACACTATGAACCTGTTACGTGGTTCTATTAGATATCCATCAAATAAACATATATATATATATCTAATCAAAACTTTATTTGGGTTATTATTGAGCGAGCTATCATAGTTTGAGTAAAAATTTAAATAACAATAAAAACTAAATTAAATAGCTTGAAAGTAAATATTTTTCTATAACATTTGCATGCGCAGATCCACTGTTATTGTTTTTTACATTAATTATATTATTCATTTATCTATCTAACTCATTCTTTAACTAAAGGAACATGAATTTAAAATTACGTAAACAAAATGCCTTCATTTTTGAAACCACGATCTATGCGTATACTAAATTACTGGAAAGCTTATTAAATTCAATAATAGAAGTCATATTTTAGTTTTTCATATTTAGATTATAAAAAGTTATGATTAAAAATATGCAACACAATTTGGTACCTGATTTAGATAATTATATTTAACAAGAATATACACCGACGGGTGACATTCCGGGTGACCACTTTATCTTACTACGACATGCAATCCGTAGCCGTCGCTGACCAGTAAGAAATACAAACGAGTCCAGCGAATAAAGTACCCGGATGTACCTCCAGAGGTCACCTCTAAAAACACGGTAGCGAAACAGGTCGAGGAGATGCGACTATGGTTCAAAGCCTTCGCCGAACAAGATCATTCGGTCCGAGACTACCGTAAGTACTTCCGACCGGTGATGTGCTACCTGGAAGGTGCCTGGACGACGGCTAGGACCCTGGAGGAATCGTTCAAGAGCGATCGACATCACTTGGACGCGAAGTCGTGGTTCGATTTGCTGGAGAAGGTTCGTTACAGCGCTGCGAAGGGAGCCAAGAGCAGACTGGAGAACTTCGCCTACCTGCCCACTAAGATACTGAACATGATCAACGGCACCGTACCTCAGGTTCGTCAGCGTTCTTCACTTCTGCTATCATAGAACACCATATATATATATATATATATATATATATATATATATATATTTGTGTATGTATATATATATATATAAAGATATATATTTGTGTATGTATATATATATATATATATATATATATAGTTCAGTATATACATATATATTTGTATATTTTCGAAGGTCTATAATTGCACGATGCCCTAGGTACTTTACGATATGCATTGATATTTAAAGCTAAACCCATTTTATAAAACGTTATTTAATGTTAATTTTAATTCACGTTAATAACGTTTACTTCGATGAATTTCGATACACGTAATGTACATTATATAATACATTATATAATACATACGTAACGATATCAGTGATACGTGAGTATGAGATGTATCTCTTATAAGCCGTAACGCTAATAATAACCATCGACGTGAATATCAACACTTCGCCGTAGTTCTGTGTTGTAGACGTATACAACGATATATCTAGAGTATATTTCGTAAAGCGAGACAACCCGCGCTATTTGACACGCGTTGACCTTTATAACAATACGCTGACCTCGTTTAGATGGCTCAATGGAACTACCGGATCCTGTGCCACCCGCTGAAAGACGACCTTCCCGTGAATAGATTACGCGTTGTGGATGACGTGGCTCACAGAATGGGACACGGTTAGTGTGATGTACACGTAGATGTATACATCTATACATGTAAATAGGTACACATATATACGTGTATGTAGACGTAGATGTACGCATGACGTAGGATACTTGCATGAAAGATGGTCAGATGAACAGGTGGACAGACAGTTGATACAGTGGTAGTCAAACTGTCCATCTAGACAACCTTCCGTCTACGTGCACAAAACTCTTAGACGTAGAAATGTACATAGAATATAGTTTCCATATCGACACATTTATGTCGACAAAAGATACTCAATTATTATTTTGACTTATTATATAATATCTGATATTTTGGTAACATATATGTATTGACAAGTATTTTAAATGTCTATGTATATACGATGATAATCAAACAAAAATTGTATTATAATAATATATCATTAGTTATAACTAATAAATAAATAAATATGTACACGATAAATAATGTAATATAATTTAATATTTAGATGATGTGAAAATAAAACTTTAATAGTCGTCAAATTGAGTTCAATTTAGTTCAAAATATGGCTATTATTTTATCATTAAATATTACTCTCTTGGATATTGATTTTATATACTATACTATACTATATACAATACTCTATACTATACTCTATACTATACTATACTCTATACTCGTACCTAATATATGATCACTGACATGCGCAGGCGATACCCTCGAAAATCACGCTAACACCCGCAGGGCCAGGTTCTCAGTGAACCAAAGAGACACGAGTCAGTTCAATGATGGTTATTATTAGATTTAGAGTTACTATTAGATCACGTGATCTGACGTGATATGACGTAATATATAGTGTTCTTGATACCAATTACATCTGTTAATTTACAACGAAATTAGATGTTAAAATATTTAAAATTTGTAATCGAATGCAATTAAACGTAATATCACCTATTTTTGACAACATCTGATTAATTTATTTGGTTCAAAAGTGTATTCATAATCTGTACAGGATTAGGTAATGATTTATTTTATTATCTGCATATAAATAAACGTATACGAAATAGGAGTAATAGTAAATATCATATTATACTTTACAAAAGTGGTTTATCGATTATAAAAAATGTAATTTAAAATATTTTAATAAACATAATCTTTTTATGCGTACATATTTTCTACTATTAATACAGAAAATATTGGTTTATCCATGATAAATTATCATCGAATATATGCATACAATTATATACAAATAATGAAACACACAAATATATAAATGAAAGCATTCTAGCGTATAATATACGTTCTATATATCATGTATTCCTGTATATTAACATATGAATCATATTTTTTATGTATCACATATGAATCATGAGTTCCTATGTAAAAACATATGAATCATGTGTTCCTATGTATTAACATATTAACTTATATTTCGTATTAAAATATAAAATCTTGAATAATCTCTACATATCGGTCCTTATGATATTTGTGATAGATTTCGACTTATCATATCGATCTATCATATATATATAATATTGCATAGATTCTTATTTTCTGGTAAATAGAAATCTATAGATACTAGCTATGTTAGCCTAACGATTATAACGCTATCATCTCTACTGATGTAACCAGTGTTCCAGCGTCGCGGATTGCTCGATACTCTGATGGAGCAGATCCCCGGAATGGACAACTATCCGGCTGACCTCAATGATGATATTGAAGGTGAATCAGTGCTGCAGTACGAGTACAGCGATAAAAAAGTGTTAGTGGACTATAACCCTATGGTGACACTAAAGTGACAGTAGACTAATGACCGCGGTGTATGTGGTACACTACAATCGGATGAATATTGGCCACGCCCCCCTAAACAGACTGCGTTAAATCTCAGCATTATCATTTTGTCAATCCGAGAATTTCAGCCAGACTGAGATTTATCATGGGCTTGTAGATTGTCTAATGTTGAAGTCTATATCATATTGGTCACAGCATAAGATTATAGGTGTTTATTATTTGTGTATTTCAATAACTTATACTTTATCGTTAGAAAATATTTCAAATTTTTACTTTCGATAATATATGTGTCGACAATATATCAGCTTAAATAGATTATCATCAATAGGAAACTGAACGTGGACTACTGACTTATTTACTTACTTATATATGACTTAATACCTACATTACGAGATAAACCTATATCTACGCCCATAATCACGCCCATAACCACGCCCCCAACAGGAAGCTGAACGTAGGCTACTACTCGCGCTGGTACCGAACCCCTAAGAACGATGCTATGGGTGAACGCACCCGTGTGCGAGGGTTTGACGACCCCACTGTGTTCATGGCCCGTACCACCCAACCGAAGATATCAGCCGTACGCTATCATAGCTGTAAGAAGAACCACGGCTGCGAGACCTTAGACCAGACCTGGACGTACGCCGTTCCCATGGAGATAATCTACATGACCCCTCTTCAGAGGTCAGAGTTCATTATAATTTGTAAAGTGTATGTATGTGCGTGCATTTTCGTGCGTTCAAACCATCGATGTGAGATCCTTTCTTTATATCAATAGTGAAACATGTCACGTCTGCGTAAGCATATGCATGTCAATGTAATTATAATTAATGAGTAAATATCAATGATGAGCTAAACATTATTCTAAATTCTCATGTGTATATATATATATATATGTGTGTGTGTATAATCATATTATATAATACATAACATAACTATTACCCAAAATACAGTTGGAATCCGTACAAATTAGTGTACAAGGGTGAGGACAAAACTAAAACTTACACTGAAAATAAGAAGATACGTTAGTTTATTTTAATAAACAATACTATATATTACGTAATATATAAATATTTATTTAAATTAGTTCTAATAAAATATATACGTGGGTTCATAGTTTATTCTAAGTGGGATAATAGTGTTACAACAAACACTACTACTACTACTACCACTACCATCAGCACTTCCAACACCACTACTACCACCTCATACAGGTGATACGGTAACAGCAGATGGAAGGTACGGCAGCACCACAACTACATCTAAGGCCTACAATGGGTCAAGATACAACATCTACTACCGTACCCCTGCGGAGTTCTTCATCGGTGGCGAGATGACCTCTACTACAGCTGACACCAGTCGTACTATTAAAGGTAGCACACCAGTCATTTCGTACACAGTTATTTCGCACCGAAAACACGTATATTTGATTAATACTTATAGTATAATTTGACTTTTTGGTTGTATGCAATGACTTTCTGTGAATTAACTTGGTAAGCAATGAATGGAGTCATATTGTGCACAAATAGTCTGCAATAAGATCAACGACAATAGCATACAACAATAGAATATTGACGTCACGCGAAACATCTAGATGTCAATAACAGCTCGTATGGAGTTTTAGTATTATATAATAAGTATTACTCATCATAATTACACCTATTATCAGTGTTCATTCGTATAATATAACTATAGTTACAACTATAATCATGTAGAAGCCTATGCGTTATAATAGTTTACTGAAATAAGATACACATTCTTAGTATGAGTCATATAATATCTCATACATATGTATTATAGTGCCGTGTGCGTATATATATATATATATATATATATATCAAACGCGATATATAATATCAAGTATGCGCGCCAATGCAAAATCATAAATAACAAGTTTCTTATACATTTTTTATTTTATGATATTATACGAATATAATATGTTATCTTTAGATTTGTAAAACAATCAATTGGTTACATCAATATTGCTATTAGATTATGCTTTTAAAAAGAACATATTTAATTGTAAATAAAATAGAATAATATAACTACTTATTTGTATTCAACATTCTCTATTATATTATTAAGCATTACGTAATAGAACGACTACTATTACGTCATCCTAATATATCCACATCACTCGCTAGGTGTGTTGGACAATAAAGGCAAACTGAGGAAAGTCGCAGCATCCGGATTCCGTATATTCCTGCCCTACATCAAAGGAGCCGGTATGATCAGAACCCGATACCCCATCATGCCGCTCTATCACGAAGGTAAGGGGCGTATCATCGTTATGTTACGTCATCATCAGGCCCAGTTATTTGGAGCCAAAGCCCAAAATAAAGAAAAAGGACCACAATAGATTATTTTAGGCTTTTCGAAATCCTTATTTTGGGTTATTTTGGGCCTTTTTTTAAAAACTTCAAAATACGTTAATATCAATCATAATTTATGATTCATATTATATATTTAATAACTATCATATTATTTACCATATATACTATACTATTTTTGTATATTTTATAAGTTATCAATATATATTGATATAAAATTTTTAATATTGATATATTATATAAAATGAGATTAAATAATGAGTAATAATAATTCATTTTTTTATAATAACTTTCGTTTATAAAAGTGATGATAATTGATTGTATTTCTTTGAATGAAGCATACCTTTATTTTACCTAATTTTACTTACATTATTCTTATAATTATTTTGTATATATTTTAATATAACAAAATCTGAATCCATAGCAGATGTTACAGGAATAATAATGGTTGCTATGCTACAGACAAATTATTTTTATTTTTTATATTTAATATCCTTCTACGTATCTTCGAAATGTTTACTTAAAAATAGTATTAGTTCTTCTGGCTCTCTTTCATAATCTTCTATAATTTCTTTATACTCGAATCTATATAGTTATATTGTTTCGTAAACAAATTATTTAGTCTGTCTATTGAAAACATTGCCAAACACTTTACCTTACATATTTACAATGCTTTGTTAGTCTATTATATCTTGGCTATTATGTGGTGAATTATTAGAATCTCTTTCAACAGATATTAATAAAGATTCTTTTGTTGTTTTAATATATTTATGGCAATATTTTGATAAAATAAATGTAGTTGAAATGTATCAAAGTGAAACAAATTATCATTCGTATAAGATCCAATATCAAATTTATAATATACATTAATAACATAATTATATAGCCAGGATCGTTCAGTTTTGTTGTTGATATTTTGATTAAAAAAACTATGTTATATTTGAATTTTTGGTTATTTTATATAAAATTATTGTAAAATAATATAATAATTTCAATACTAATAATATAATTTAATATTAGTATAAATATTATTAATAGTGCCGTCTGGAGGGAAGTGTGAGTTACATAGTTTTTCCTTTTTTTTTAATTTGTTTTTTTTTTGGTTTATTCGGTTTTTTATATAAAATAATTGAATATTAATTTCAATACTATAGTATCATTTAATATTTGTATTAATATTTTTAATAATAGTATAGATTATGTATATTATATAAATTTATTTATTTAATAAACATGCCTGGCCGAAAGAAAAATAAAATGTAGAAATAATTTATTGAAATAACTAATAAATATGTGTATAAATTATATTATAATATATATAATACTTTTTAATATAATATATATGAAATATCTAATAATAATTTAAAAGTATTTATTACAAATAACATACACTATAAATATGTATTGATAACAATTATTATATAGATAAAAAACCAATATTTTTCACACAAAAACCAAATAAACTGCGAAAAAAACCAACAAATCTGTAGCACCTATATAGCACATATAATATAGGTTAGCAGAAAATTCACTTAAAATGTATAACAAATATAAACCATATTATGTAAATATAATACAAACATTTATACAGCTGATAATGTCCTATTTCATTATTATAAATTCATTGTTTAAATTAAATGTATCAATTATTTCTATTGTATAATCCGCAATTGAAAACTAATACATTACAAATATTATTAACATTTATTTAATTTAGAACATTTTTAAACATACAATTTTTGAAAGTAGTTACTAAATTATTAATGATAATTATTTCTTCATGATTTGTCAAATTAAGATTCTGTAATATCTTAAATGTTATACCAGTTATTTTCGAAATCGTATTAAATATTCCCAAAAAAACCACCATTCCTTTTAATAAATTAATATATTCCTTATACATCCCTACTAATTGATTCTATGACTATAAATCAAGTGTATATAGATGAATCAAATGTTAACATGTGTATTGTATTATATTTAATATATATATAACACTTAAATGAATATATTTATATATTCAAATACTTATATTTCAATATAAATAATATGTAGAAAATCAGAAATAATTTGTGTGCCATCATTTTTTTTTATTATTCATTTTAATGATTATAAATTGAGAGATATTGATTATAAAAATATATTATATATATATTCATCATTATGATATAATATACAATAATAATGATTTTCAGTTTGAAACAAATAGATAAATGAAACAAAATAAATATAATTCACAAGACAGATTAATATACAATTAATATAATTGTTTACATGATTTATACTGAACATCCCTTATATATTTTATATATATATATATATATATATATATATATATATATATATATATATATATATATATATATATATATATATATATATATATATATGTAATACATATTATGTATACATTTTTTACTTGTTAGCCAATTAAATTGTTTCAAAAATATACTAAAATTAAATATAATTAGTTAAAGAGTATAAAATAAGAGAAAAAGTAAAAAATCCCAAAATAACTAGGCCTGGGGCCGGTTGCTCTGGAAATATAAAATGTCCTATCACCAAAGATTTTGCGAAGCAAAGATATAACACTCCCTATGCATGCAACGTAATTTAGTTATAGCCCCAACCGCTGCTAGCAGTAGTATCGAAATCATTGAAATAGATTTAGGTTCGGCTCTGTTTGCATACAACAATGTTTTCATTGCTCTATTAAATTACATGCAATATAAATTAGCTTTTACTTACTAAATATATACTTATAGCATTTAAAACATAAATATCATATTTTTTTGTTATATATCAGTAATGAACACTTAGTTTTCATCATATAAATATTAATTTAAAGCATATTATTTAACATTTTAAAATTGTATAGTTAAATACGAATTTACATTATAAACAACACATAGTTCCTAAAAGTAACCCGCTATAGGTGGCACTGGGGTATTTTGTATACAAATTCGAATTACACGATTTCGCGTAAGTGTTATATATTTCCTTCGGAAAATCTTAGCTATCACTATCCAGAGACAATCTCTGGATAATTCTCAGTAAATCGGGTTGCTCTGGACAAAATCAATGTCCTATTCTAGCAAAAAAAATAGCGTAGGATAGTTAGAGGATCGGTTTCTATGGGTATTTTCAACTATATTCATGCGCGTAGGATATTCGAGTAGCTCTGGAAATATGTGTGTGTAAAACTAGGACAATTTTATGATACTCATGATACACTATGATACTTAACTAATCCCATATATATATATATATATATATAAATATATATATATATATATATATATATATATATATATATTGTAAATATATTCAATAAATTGCTTTCAAAATTATTTTCAATAAATAATAATTAAATTGGTAGATGTATATTATAATATATTAATATTATTATTTAATATTTTATTATCATATCTATTAAAAATATGATATATTATGAAATATATTGACCTAGAAATTATTTTGATAAAATAGATATGACAATAAAATATTAAATAATACTATTAATATTTAATAGAATTTTATTTATTGTATGCATAGATTTATAGTATATTTATACTATAAATCTATGATTGTATGTTACGTTTTATAGTTTATACAATTAATATGCTTTTTCCTCTTAAAAGGTTAAATATTACTAAATAATAATATTATTATCAATTATAATTAATATATATATTAAAAATATATATATTATAAAATAAAAAAAACATGCCTCCAAAGTGAATCAGAGCCAGCTGGTTTTGTAAAAAAAATTACAATTTTACAAATTAATTATAATTACTAATAGTGTTGTTAGTTTTGATTTAATTATAAATAGAATTAGAATAGAATTATATTTCATAATATAACATTATACTTATTATTATTTTGATTTAATTATAAATAGAATTAGAATAGAATTATATTTCATAATATAACATTATACTTATTATTATTTTATCATATTTTACACATATTATTTATTATATCTAGAAACTATATAGATATCCTAATTAATTGTAATACTATAATTAATAGTATGCAACTGAATAACATGAATTTTATTAATATTTACTTATTAAATATTTAATATATTGACTATAATATTCAAAGAATATTACTTCGATATTAACTAATGTAGATTTTATATATTATTTATAAATTTAATAATGTTATACTAATATGATATGATATTATTATGATATTTAAAACTATCGTATACTATAATATATTAAATGAATAATATATATCTACAAATTTTAAATTTAATTTATATAATATACTAATATCGTCATAAATATGTGTTAATAGGAATAAATTAAATAATATAATAAACTAATGATAATAATAATATAATTTAACTTATATTTAATATAATATTAGAAACTATATGATAGTATAATTAAGTAATTTCAAATAATATTTAACAAATATTTGAAAATAAACTTTAAAAAAATAATTAGTATCCTTAATATAACACATTACTTATCGTTTTATTAACTTATTATACACATATTATCTATTGCTTCTACTTGAAATTAAATGGGATTTTCGAGACTATATAAAACTCATATGTACATATATGTACTTCCTTTAACCTCAAGGTTATAGGAGGTATTGATTATACAGTGTGCAATGCTCGCGCGAGAAACGTGTTTAATACGCGATATATGCATTGATGTATATACACTATACAAAGATTTTCCAAAGGAAAATCTTTGGAAAATCTTTGCACTATATATAGTATATATATATATATATATATATATAGTATACTAAAGTCATATTTTAAAGATTATAATATATTATAATAATACCATATATACATATATGTATTATTAAAATAGTAAGCATTATATATATATATATATATAAATATATTTATATATATATATATAATTATTGTTAATGAAGCATCTTATTAATCTATTAAGTCAAATCCTACTGCTTGTGTGTCTTATATATATATATATATATATATATATATATATATATATATATATATATATACATATACATATACATATAGTATATGTCATATATGTCATATACACACACATATATATATATATATATATATATATGTGTAATAATGAGTGGTCGAAATAGGTGTTAGCAATATTACACCACTCATAATGATAGAAGACCATTGTGTTTAAATTAGTTATTATTTTAACAATCAAAACAAAAAACATACACTAATGCTGTTAAACATATACACAACATTGCAATATAGAATATTACAATATTTAACTTTGTACAAACCTCAACGTGCCAAGGTATAATCTAAAATGAAATAATATTATTAAATCTAATATAATTCAGATTATATTACTGCTACGCGACAGTTCATTGGTTCAACCAATTCTATTTAAATAACTAAATAACACTAAATAAAAAACACAAAAATCAATATACACGAAATCAACATTTATACTTTTATAATTATTCCATAACACAAAACAAAAATATAACTAACTAAAAATATATAAACTAAATAACATTAACTAAAAAAACACAAAAATCAATATATATGAAATCAACATTTATAAGTATTACATAATACACAACAACAAAATAACTAATTAAAAATATATAATATAAACTTAAAAACAACTACATTAAAAATATAGAGGACATTAGAGGACACACGAGTCTGCTACATATATATATATATGCTATATATATATATATAAATATCCATAGGATAAATAGTTTAAATATATTAAAAATATAGAGGACATTAGTCTGCTACATATATATATATATATATATATATATATATATATATATATATATAAATATCCATAGGATAAATAGTTTAAATATATTTATCCATATATGTTTAGACGGAAATCAGATAAATATAGAACACATATGTATATATATATATATAAATATAATATATAAGCAATGAATAATACACATGAAAATAAATAAATGCTAATATTTATGTATAGTTACCTGCACATGCGCATGTACATACACCTATTTACCGGTCACTATTATACCCTCCCCCCCCCCCATCACAACCCCATCACACCCCATAGGTTCATCGGAATACCGTGAAATAGCCGCCCTCACAGACATCGTGTTGAAGCCCCGCCACTACAATGCTATGTTCCACGAGAACTGGAGAGATCCTGAACTCAAAGTTAGTTCCATGGCGACCCTTCTCTATAAAGAGGGTCCATGTAGGGTGTTAATTGTAGATTCGTGTAGGGTGTAGTGTATGCTATTGAATAACACGAAGCACATATAGCTTTACTTCAAATATACTCACGCTTTTATATAATAAATGATCGGCTCTCATTAAAATCATGGATGCCTTAATATGAGATCGGCTTCGAAGTGACATTAGCGCCATGTGGTTATAAGTGAAAACTTCATCTAGGTTCCTGGATGGGATGAAAGGACTCCACCAAATAAAAATAAGAATATATATATATATATATATATATATATATTCTGCGCGTATTATATATGCATGAAATTAATAAAAGGTTAAGTTTTAATTAAAGGTTAAGGGTTAACCTTTAAGGTTAACCTCTTAAGGGTTCCTTAATTGGATATAAGTATACGGTGAACTTTAGTGACCTCTGTATGTGTCAATCTTTACCATAATATAATATGAAGTACATTTAGTTATATAATAAGCGGACCACTAACGTATACGTATATATACGTAATATATTACAACACGAACTCATTGAATACATTAAACCACGTGTTGTATCACGTGACTATCGCGTGGTAATCACCGGTACAACTAACCTCGCGTGTGTTAACCTCATTGATGTAAACCTGTGTTTATATAGCTGGTTGACCCCGTTGACCCCGTATATCCGTTAAGGGGATGCCTCATAACTGTACTTTTATAAAATCGAAAAAAAGTTAAATAAATGTTATCATAAAATATACATTTATAGAATGTTATTTAGTACCTGTCAACAAATTATTAATTAAATCGCGCTAGAACTGCTATAAAAAATAACTTTTATGACCCAACTATATAAAATAAATGAAAAATAAAAATTATATTTATGAAAATATTAATTTATTTATATTCATAACTAAGTTTTATTGAATTTCATATATATCTTTAATTTAATTTTTTTAATTTACATAGGTATATATATACAGAATATAGCATATATGTATGACATAATTTATTTACATATTATATGAATATATAAATATAAAATAATGTGTTTTATGTATTTATATAATATATATATATATATACAATAAATATTGAATTCATCTGTAATAAAATAATGTGTTTAATTTATTGAATTATAATATATTTATATAAATAATGTGTTTTATTTATTTAATTATTGAATTTATAATTGAAAAACTTTGAATGCAATTTACTCATAATAAGTATTTATCAATACCCACAAACTTCAAAAGCTATCTACTCTCTGAATATAAATAGAATCAATCTAATTTGTCTTGCTATATATAAAATACATTTATAAGAAAATATCGAGGGATCACATTTTTTTTTTTTTTATAAATTTCATTTATATGGTCAATTATATGAAAAAAAGTAGAATTTAATGTTTTAATGCATATTTATATATAAAATACAAAAGTAGTAGGTAATGTGAGTGCCTGATGATATAGCTATATATACCCTTAGTATCTTGTATAAATTTCATATATATTTATACATTAAACATAAAGTAAATAGTCTTTGAATAACCCTATCAATTTCATATCTAATACATGTAAAATAAACAAAATGGCTGCGCACTGGGGCATCCCCTTAACCTTGCATGCGTTAACCCTCGTATACAACAACAGAGCATCACACTATACACCGGAAAACCCCAGCCTAATGATCACACGCACAAGATTGTTATCACCCCATGGCAACACAGGTAAGCTAACCTATGTATGTATAGGTTGTGTGTGTGTGTGCCTATGTGTATGTGTTTATGAAACACACATGTATTGTAGGATATATGTATAGGTATAATATATATATTTAATTGAATTGAAATGTAAGTTTTTATTTTATTTCAAAATAGAATTAATTATCATATATTTTTTTTTAATTTTATAATTATTTTCTTTATATTCATATTTCGGGCTGTTTCAAATGAAGTCTGTGATCTTTACTACGTTATCTCCGAATTAAATTAAAAATTATATTTAGTTTACAATTATATAACAAATATAGCCTTGGATATATATATATATATATATATATATATATATAAATACTATTCATACACCTACATGAACAGTATGCTTCACGATGGTCGCGTAATCCGAGTGACGACCTCCGAGGCCAAAGGTCACACACACGACCTCTGGATTAGCGGAAAATCCGGCAACAAGTTCTACATGAGGAAATGCGACGGAGCTCGATATTGCTTCGATAAGCATGCCAGTGATCTGCTAACGTCCAAACCGAAACTCGCCTAGAACTCTCCCTGGAGGTCACTCCGGCCTGGGGTCAACCTCTATAGAGGTCATAGTCGCTAGGCGGCGTCTTAATATTATTATTTCATTACAATTGTATACATCAATTACCCCGCCTCATTAAATGAAGCAATAAGTACCTAACCTGTATACTAGAGGTATACTACTACGTACTGTAGTGTATTATTTACCCGGCACACTATAGTGCTGTGATTATATTACGTTGTGATTCCTTGATTCATTGATGCTCTGCGGTCCATGTGTATAAAGGCGATACAATAATATTATACGTGAGCCCCCCCCCCCAACATCAATGCCGATACGATACCTAATTATTACGTAATACATTGTAAACAATGCATTGTAGTACGCATTGTCAGGGAGGTATACCCCTCCCATGTATTACCCTATGCTTCTATCTTAACCCGATTTAACGATTACCTGCGAATACTTTACGTCGATATATTGTTATAAATAATAAATGTTATATTCACTTTTAGAAGTTCAATAATTATAAATTATTTATAAATATTTATAGCAATCATGATTATAGAAATCATGATTATTATAAAAAAAAATATTTTATATAGAATGAATTTAGACTTGAATATATATATATATATATATATATATATATATATGTTATAAAGTGAAGTCTGCAGATATATCGATTAATGTAATATACATTTATGTCGAATTGAATTTAATTCAATTCGGTCATTACGTAATATCGATATATCTGAATGCATAAATTGTTTTAGGCTTCACTCCCGGTTGATAGCATAATCATGTGTAGATTTCTATGTTTTATTAAAGTTGTTATTGTTTATTTAAATTTGTATTCGTTTTGTATTTTTTTGTATTTATATCGTTTGTCTATTTCGTGTTGTCATTTTCCTATAAAAGGAACGCCGCTCGGTGAGATTGATACACGTTTGGTTCTGCGTCTCACCGGGTTGGTACATATTGTCATTGTCGTTATTATTATTATTACTATATTATTATTATTTGTATTTATGTCTATATACAGATATTTGCTTCAATAAAGTATATACGAACATTCACTTAGTTACATACATATATATATATATATATATATATATATATATTTATAGAGGGATATAATAGGAAATATAGTCATTTTATTATAAATATATATCTGCTGTAGTTTGGGATATTAATTATAATATTAACTATATGCCAATATATATATATATGTTTATTTAAAAAATTAATTATACATTTAAAATAACGCACATAATTTCATAGATAATTTATATTGTTATTAGATGCTATACTTATTTATTATTGATATGCTTAAGGTTCTATAGAAAACATATATGTTTACAAATATATATTTATTTAAATTGGCCGTTTACATAATATTCATAGTATAATACCATATATGGCGACATAAATAATAAATAGTGAAACCACACATAATATTCCTAGTATAATTTTAGACCAATATCTCAATTACCTTTTTTAAGTAAAATATTGAAAAGAACAGTTTCCTAGCAATTAGTTAATTATCTGAATGAAAATTCATTTTTGGACCCTAGAAAAAGTGCATATAGGAAATTTCATAGTTTTGAAAAATTATTCTCTCTATTCTTGACGATTTTCTTAATTTTATAATTAATCTAATATACAGATTATTCTATTAATAGAACTAATTAGATCTTTCTGTGGCTTTTGATACTATTGACCATACTATTTTAATTAAACGTCTTGAATATATTGGTATTTTATGTATTGCTCGGATTAAATCTTACTTAACTGAAAGAACATTTTCTATAAAAATAGATAACAATTATTTATATAGGACCTACTTGCAAAATATATTATGGAGTGCCTCAAGATTCTGTGTTAGTACCACTATAGTATACTATTTCCGTTTATATCTTGCACCTTAAAATATTTTTTCTAATTTTCCCTCTGTACAATATCAAATTGTTGCTGTTTATATTCAATTGTATATGTATACTAATTAGTATATACCTTAACTTAAGATATATACTAATTAGTATATATATATTGTACATTGTACATATACAGTGTATACTCTTACAAATAATAGCATTCAAAACCCTTTACTTTATAAAATAAGGGTAATCGTAGATAACTAAATGGCTTCACGAAACTTAAATATTGTTATCAACCCTACTCCTATTCATACATATATATATATATATATATATATATATATATATGTGTGTAGTGGTGATTCGCATAATAACAAATGTATTGTTCACAAAAAATGTTTGCCATTATTAATTTTATAAGTAAATTTACATTATTTTATAAAATTGTCTCTATTTTTAAATATTTACTAATTAAAAATTTGTAATCAATTATTATTTTAATTTTATATTTAAAGTAATATTCTTAATTATATAAATAAAGTACAATTTTAAAATTGAAATTGTATTGAATAATCAATATCTCTTTTCTAATTTTATAATTAGGTTACTCGAGTTAGGTAAACCAGATCTGGTATTACAATGACAAACAATAACATCATCATTAAATTGACAATTAAGATATTATAATTGGAAATCATGTTTAATGAATTTCTCAAGATTTTACATATAACAATTTTGCATTTATTAAATATTATGTATAACATAATATTGTCAATATTAAAATGATATTAATATATTATTTATTAATTCTAATAATTTAAATTATAAATAGGTGACAACCTACAACTGATAAATAATTCTATAATAAACAATATTTTATGAAATTATATCATTTATAGAGATCCTTTAGTGGATATTCGCAATAAACTCTTAAGTATAATAAGTGCATGACTAAAGGGTTTGTATTGTATTCTACCAAACCCTGTAGTTCGAAGAAAGTCATAACTAAAGGTATCCAACCTTTAATAGTAGATAGTCGACCTAAACCCTTTTAGTACAAAAAAAGCCGAACTAAAGGTTCCCAAATCATTTGTTTAAACGAATATCGATTAAAAGGTTTAATTCACGCAAACTAAATGGTTTTTTTAACAGTGTATATCCTACCGAATATGCAGGTAGTAATTGATAATAGTGCATGATGTAATAGTGGATGACGTAATCTTATTGTATCGCGAGCGATTGACGATTTTCAATTTCTTAAAATAATGTATAGGATATTTAAAACTCGAGTTTTTTCGAGATTTTTCGAGTGATCACTCGCAAAAATAGGCATTCAACTATATATATATAGGTCAAAGTGCAAAACTCTTCTACGTGGACACGGGATAAGCGACCACTTCAATCTCTGAAGTCATGCGGTTCTATCGGGTGGGCATCTGTATGTAATTATGATCATTATATTACGATACATGTGTATGTATGTAGGCGTATTAAACAAGTCATCGGACACATGCTGAGTGTAATGATAATATGTATTATACCCGAGTTAATAATAGTATGTATACTATATGTATAGTATACACATGTAGTCTGCTATAGACTATAGCCTATAGTAGACTATCTCAAACGTGTGAGAAACAACGAATATTACATAAATATATATGTATATATATATATATACTACTTACCCTACTTACTTATCAGGTCGAGCTAGTTCGCTAGTCCATAACGTACTTCTTCCATCCTTCTCCATCATTCATCGCCGTCTTTATTTCGTCTATCGTTAGCAGATCGGTATACTCCCGCAGTTGATCTATGTACGTCTTCGCTGGGGGTCCACACGTATACGCATATGTAAACATATATGTTTACCATTCTGTGATTGTCATAGTAACATGTCGTTCGCTAATTCATCTTTGCTTCTCCGGTAGTGATTGGTGAACCTATGCCTTTGCATGCGTATTGATTTGCTGATTTGTGGAATATCGTCATATAGTTGCACATTTGTTAGATGATCTCGCCAGGATGTGTTTGTTACAACTCGGAGCATACGTGTGTGGGTTATATCAATATTGTTCTCTAAAGAAGTTGTTAGAGTCCAGGTAACAGAACCAATCACGAAACAAGCACGGATTCGACTGCAGATCTGAACACATTTCTTTAAGACGAATACTTAGTTTTGATTTACAGATTCTATTCATGATATTTAATGTTGCCCAGGCTTTAGAGATCATTATATTAATATATATTTTAGTTGATTTAATATAGATTCTAGATATGTTATACTTGTTTTATCACATTTCCGTAGATACAAGATAATAATAATATATATATATATATATATAATAATATAATATATATATATATAAATATATAATATAATATATACAATGTATATTATACATATATGTGTATATATAACTATATAATATAATATATACATAAATGTTATCATATGTATTATGAATATTGTTGGCAACATTTATAATTAAATATTAGTTTATAAAATGTTATAAAAACGATTATATTTACTAGTACTTCGACTACTTAACTTGTGTATACATTATATATTATTAATAAGTAATACCAAAAATCTAAAAACGTATCTCAATATAGTATCATAATAGTAGAATATTTCATATTTAATTTCGATATAAAATATAAATTCAGAATAATTTGACATTATCGAAAATGAAATTAAATCGATAATAACAATAACAACACCGCCCACATACACGCACACGTACATAAGGATAATTAGATACGTACACGTATAGGAGATGAACTTTTCGAACAAGAAATGGCAGAAGCTCGAGAAGGACATGAAGTTCGTACGCAGCCGGAACTACGAACAGGACACGCCGCCGCCGCAGTTGTCCACTAAATCGGGGTTAGGTCACGTGATAGCCAAGTGGCGCCCCTACAAGGATATCTACCGCGACGCTCTGGACGGAAAGATCAAGAGCGAATCGCTCGAGGAGATGACCCGGGAGCTGAGCCAGTACCAGATGAAAACCGGAGACGAGGAACAGCAGATCACGGACCTGATCTGGATGCTGAACAAGGGTAAACGTAAGGACACGATCACCCGAGCCGCGGTCGAGGAGGCGACGAACGAAGGTCAGGAGTCGACCTCCGAACCGGGCAAAGATCACGTGGAAGAGATACTCTGCCGACTTCAGTACATCAACAAACACTACAAGTTCAGCACGCACCTGAAGTCCGAGATAAAACTGATCGCCAACAATATCTCGAACAGCGAGGATAGGTTCGAGATCCGGCGGCAAATCTCCATGATGCACGAGTCGTTGGAGGACACGACCTTGAAAGCGGCGACAGCGGCTGCTGCTTCCGGTGAGCATTCGGATACCGAGCTGACACCGTCCAGAGATAGTCTACGCACGAAGGTTATCTGGCGGAAACGAGAAGAGAGCGAATCTGGCTTCACCGGTGTCGGCAAACATCGAGGTGCGCCGCCCAACCAGAGACTACGACGCAAGAAGAACGCCGCCTCCAAAGCCGCCAAGGTCGCCAAACTCGACCCCAAGGCCGGCCTACCCATCATTCACCTGAACAAGTTGTCGAGGGTGAAGTTCCCGAAGAAAGCCGAGGAAGCCGTCGTTTTACCGTCCGAGCTGCCGACGAAGCTTAACGTCGTTCTGCCTAAACCGTCGTACGGTAGTAACGCTATCAGATCGGAACTGTGGAAGCTGAGCCAACTTCCGGAGAAGCATCTTAGCAAGTATACGGCTCTTACTGATGGCGACGTTAAGATGTTCTCTCCCATCACTCCATCGGTTCGCACGCACACACGCACATACATACACGCGCACACGTGCACAGTGTGTGTCGCACACACCCACATCCAATAATATAATTTATGTATTAGATATAATCATTTTTTAATATCACTCTTCAGCCTATATTTCAAAGCATGTTTAATTTGAAAAGTAGATTCTACATGTTAATAACTTATCGTATAATTCAGTTGAAACACACACACTTATATATATATATATATATATATATATATATATATATTATCATGGACATCTACATTATGAAACCTATATAATATATATAACATCTTCGTAGGACTATATTATATTGGTAGGCCTACCTAGATTTATAGTTTACCAAATGTAGCTTAAAAATCTATGATTATATATAGGTTATATTTATCCTAACGTTTTAAAT
>OZ025239.1:3582544-3615044 GCA_964019155.1 Osedax fenrisi
TATATACCGTGGATACATGCTACATATACGTTTGTAAATGTTCTATATACGAATTGACCACGTCCAATGGACGTCGTCCATAGCATATTGTGCACATTTTGCACATTTTTACGTGTACATATATACACGTACACACAATTTTGGAAATTGTGCACGCGAACTTCATCACGATAATAGACATGAATTACAATATGAACAGGGTGTATTAAACAGTATACTAACAGCTGATATGACAATGGCTCTTTCTTAATAATAATCGTATAACTAAACTGATTGATCGATAAAGCTTTATTTAAGCATATAGAAATCGAAATATATAATTACCAAAATATGAAGTACAAATATTAACTAACAATAACTTACTGATGTAAACCTCATAAGTTAATAACAACACAATACTTCGTAATACACTCACTAGGTAACTCACAAACTCACTCTCTCGATCTATGTTCTTTGATGGGATGAAATGACTGCCATAATAAAAATAATAATACGGTATAGTATATCTATAGTATATGATACAATAATGTGCTATTCTAAGAGTGTGTTTAGAAGTGTGCAAAAACAAATACGCATACATATGCATACATACACACACATATACACACACACGTCCACACATACGCATACACACATTCACACGCATACACACATGCATACACACACACGTACACACGCGCACACAGGAAGACCGACCTAGCACTACGTCTGCAGATGTTCGAGAACATTCGCATGGGTAAAACTGTGCCGAACTGGGGCCCCGAGTGGAGACTTGACACTTCCTACGCTAGCAGCACCGACTCCGCTGCCCCGGTGACTGCTTCGCCCTTGAACGACCTTCGCTACAGCAGCGGCGGCGGGTCGAGGATGGTGGTGACCGATGCGTCGACCTCTACGCTCGCATCGCACGCGTCTTCGCCACCCGGGGTCAAGGTCATCAAGAAATCAAGGTCATCAAAACTCACCTCGCGTAGGAAGTACGACTCCGTCGACATCGACAAGACGTCGATGGCCAGTAAAGATGTCAGCAGCGAAGAGCCGGTGCTAGAGGAATACGGTGAAGCGGCTCAGCATCGAGTGGTTCCGGTTCCGTTGTTGAAGGTCGTTCATGGTTGCAAGAACAAGGTCAGCAACGCGTGCGGAGAAAGGGGATGCGCGTAATGCATATAATGTATGTGCAATATTTAATCTTAGGGGATTCATTTTAACGCATTCACTTTTAACTAGGAACTGATTAAGGCTATACGTATGAGTTATATTATATTATAGCTATACTTATATATATATATATATATATATATATATATATATATTAAATATATATATATATAAATATGTCATACATTAATTATTATATTTATAATCGTCTTACAAGACGTAAATCCTCTCTATATTAATATGATACTCGTTTATAGTCATCCCAACACCTCTTCCATCAATGCTTTCCCCAAATTTGTCCCAATTCTATGGAACATGTTCTCTTTTTAAACCAGTTCTATAAGATCGCAGTCATGTTTTATTGTTCCAAGTTTATCATTTCTTGCCACCTCTCATTAATTCAATAGCATTATTAGTAACGTATCTACTTTTTGCGTTACGTTCTTTAACATTATTTTCTTAACGTTTGATTCTCAAGCGAAGAGATCCGAAACCTATTTTACGTAACACTAAATATGTATTATCATCATCATTATAATACCTATTAGGGGCGCTGCAACAAGGGGGATATGTCCTCCCCCCACTTTTACCACAACATTTATTTTGAGTGGTTGGTCCCCCTACATACAAAATCGTTCCAGCGCCCCTAATAACCGTCCTTACCACTAATAACCGTCCTTACCACTAATAACCGTCCTTACCACTAATAACCGTCCTTACCACTAATAACCGTCCTTACCACTAATAACCGTCCTTACCACTAATAACCGTCCTTACCACTTATAACCGTCCTTACCTCTAATAACCGTCCTTACCACTAATAACCGTCCTTACCACTAATGACCGTCCTTACCATTAATAACCGTCCTTACCACTAATAACCGTCCTTACCACTAATAACCGTCCTTACCACTAATAACCGTCCTTACCACTAATGACCGTCCTTACCACTAATAACCGTCCTTACCACTAATAACCGTCCTTACCACTAATAACCGTCCTTACCACTAATAACCGTCATTACCACTAATAACAGTCCTTACCACTAATAACCGTCCTTACCACTAATAACCGTCCTTACCACTAATGACCGTCCTTACCACTAATAACCGTCCTTACCACTAATGACCGTCCTTACCACTAATAACCGTCCTTACCACTAATAACCGTCCTTACCACTAATAACCGTCCTTACCAGTAATAACCGTCCTTACCACTAATGACCGTCCTTGCCACTAATAACCGTCCTTACCACTAATAACCGTCCTTACCACTAATAACCGTCCTTACCACTAATAACCGTCCTTACCACTAATAACCGTCCTTACCACTAATAACCGTCCTTACCACTAATGACCGTCCTTACCACTAATAACCGTCCTTACCACTAATAACCGTCCTTGCCACTAATAACCGTCCTTACCACTAATAACCGTCCTTACCACTAATGACCGTCCTTACCACTAATAACCGTCCTTACCACTAATAACCGTCCTTACCACTAATAACCGTCCTTACCACTAATAACCGTCCTTACCACTAATAACCGTCCTTACCACTAATGACCGTCCTTACCACTAATAACCGTCCTTACCACTAATGACCGTCCTTACCACTAATAACCGTCCTTACCACTAATAACCGTCCTTACCACTAATGACCGTCCTTACCACTAATAACCGTCCTTACCACTAATAACCGTCCTTACCACTAATAACCGTCCTTACCACTAATAACCGTCCTTACCACTAATAACCGTCCTCCCACTCAGACACTCGGCCACCTAGCGGAACAGAGGGGTTCTATTCAGATAGAGCCGAGGCCGATGAGGTTGCCCCTCATCGTCACTAACAGCTTCAGCGACTTGTACTCCATAACCGGTAGACCTCCTCCTCCTAAGAAACTCACCGAAGTAGAATACGATGTTAGTATCGCCTTCTTTATTACATATTAATTAACATATGTTAACATATAATTAACATATGTTAACATATAATTAACATATTGTTAACATATTGTTAACATATTTAACATATTTTTTGATCTCGGTCATCAACTGAATCTGATATTATTATTATAATTGTTAACATATAATTAACATATATCTAACATATGTTAACTTATAATTAACATATGTTAATATATAATTAACATATTGTTAACATATAATTTACATATTGTATTACCTTACTTACATTACCAGGTCGAGCTTGCTCGGTAATCCATGACATGATTTTTCCACCCTTCTCTATCCTTCATCGCTGTTTTCATCTCGTCTATCGTTGTAAGATTCGTATCGTCTCTTAGTTGGTAGATGTACGTATTTGCTGGTCGTCCGCGTTTTCGTTTACCAAAACGAGTGTATTACTAGTATGTACTGCGCATGAGTTTTATAAATAAATACAATCTATCTATCGATACCTCGTCTAATCTCGTCTTATCTCGCGTAATATCGTATAATCTCATCAAATCTCATCTCTTCTCGTGCGTATCTACCATGACGATATCATGAGATCCTAATGCGTGAATAACCTCACAGTTTACTCGCCTAATTCACAATGTGTAATACAATCTGCCCTTTGAGCTATTAACCATGGTGCACCACACGATGTATTAAGATATGAGTATTTATTGGAACTATCTTCATAATTTATACAATGTATATAATATTTGATAGTAACAAAGTGTTAAGATTAAAACTCATCATAAATATATATTTTCTTAATAATATATGTACATGAAATTATTATTGATAACAATTCACATTATGATAATAGCATTAGAACATTACATGATATAATCAATTATAATTTTCCAAATTAAAAAAATCTTAACATGAATATTTTATGAATTTTTAGTAGTATAATAGTAGTATTAAATATTTTAAATATTTTAATACATTTTTCATTTGAATATTGTACCCTTTTTACAAATAATTATAAAAATTATATAAATATTAGAAGTTTTTGAAATATTTAACATTTAATAATGACAAATTTTTTTAAATGCACAAAAATGACTCTGAGTTTAATGAATTATTTGAGCTCAGATATAAACATATCTTTTTTTTACGAAATATTTTTATTTTATTAATTTTATTAATATGTTGTCATTCTATCATAAGATAGTTGAACTTACAAGTAATGGGTAAATAATGACAGTTTTTTGCATGTAATATGGTATACAAATCTTATGTTCTTAATATAATTGTCCATAGAAATATTTTATAAATATATTTAAAATGTAAATATATATAACACACATACATTAAAATTCATACCATATTTATATGTTAACTAAATAATGTTTTAACAAAATAAAAATATAAAACTTTTACAAAATAATGTTTAATATATATTGCATATATATATTAAATAAATAAATATATTCCAAATTAATTAAATAAATTATATATATATATATATATATAATATATAATTAAATACATATTAATACATTGTTTTATATTAATATATTTTTTCAGTATACAAACTTATAAATAAGTTGAAATTTTAAAAATCATAACCATAAACGTTATCAATAGATATATAATATATTAAATATAAATTGATAATTATAATTATTAGTATACTAATAATATTATGAGCTTTTAAATACTAATTGAATCTTTATTAAATATAATTCAGCATATAACCCTTCCGGCCAGGAATAGGTACATTGTAGATAGCCTACTTTCTTTATAAACCTTATTTTTATGTAATAAAATTATATATTTTAGCTCAGATATTAAAATAAAAGATATCTTTTTATAATATTTTTATTTGTGTACTCTTATTAATATTATTTAATTCTATCATGAGATATTTGAATTTATTTATCTATATAGGATGGTTTTTTTTGCATTTTAGAATGGTATACAAATCTTATGTTTTTAATATAATTTTCCATAGAATATTTTATAAATATATTTAAATGTAAATATATATATAATATATAGGTTGGAGTGAAATTTGAAATAATTATGGGTATCTGGTTATGACTCGCGATAGTGATGTAATGTTATATGTGAATTAGTGACATTATTGAACTGTATATTATGAACCTATATATTATATATATATATTTACATTTAAAATATATTTATAAAATATTCTATGGAAAATTATATTAAGAACATAAGATTTTTATTTTACCATTCTAAAATGCAAAAAAAACCACCCTATATAGATAAATAAATTCAAATATCTCATGATAGAATTAAAGAATATTAATAAGAGTACACAAGTAAAAATATTATAAAAAGATATCTTTTATTTTAATATCTAAGTTAAAATATATCATTGTATTACATTTTCCATAAAATAAATGTTAAATATTTAACTTGTTAATATTTATATAATTTTTTTAATTATTTTTATAAGTATACAATATATATTGTATAATATATGTAGAATATATTCTATTAAATCTGAATTCAAAAAAAAAAATTCATAAAAATATTTCAAATTGTTAATCTTACAATTGAAATATTGAAAAAAGTATAAAAAATATAAATTCACTGAACTTTAAACCAATAAATGTATTGTAAAAATAGATAAGCCATATTGAAGTATATGAACAATGTTATGAAAATAAAAAAATTATAAAAAATATACAATCAAATAAATTATGATTACAAAATGTATATTTCAAAATAAAATAAATAATTTTTGTTTGATTCTAAAGGGCCCATTTTTATTTTTTTTTTAAATAATTGTATACAACTCGTTTTTACTAAATAGTTCTATAACAATCTGTGAACTTTTCATCAAAATCAGAGGTGGTCATGTGGTGACAATTTGCGGATTTCACTCGGAATGAACCATAGTAGAATAAAACAATTACATACTAATCGAAAATAGTAATTTAATATGTATAATATATCTGTATTAATTTATCAAAAATAATCGAAAGTTTAAATTAAAAGTATATCAACTCATCGAAAATAGTTATTCGATATACAGATACACTAAATATACTAAAATGCACATCACTTCTCACCTCGTACCACCGCTACGAGAGATAACACGCGCCACCCACGTGACACGCAGGCAAGAATAGAGGCGCACCTCTGGCAGCAGGAGTTCCGAGAACCGACACCGGACGTCGACCGCAAGATGATCCGTCAGATACGCTCGTTGAGCTGGGTGGACATCTCCGCAGCGTCCTTGATGGTATCGCCTCAGCCGAGTGACAGCGGCGGCGACGACAGCGACGACGACTACGACGACCTTGACCTAGTTACGAAAGTGCTCGCCGACCAGAAGCGCGTGGTCGCTAGTTCCGGAGATAAAACGGAAATGTGCAGCACGGCTAATATGTCGGCGCTTTTAGGTGCCAACATCGCCCTGTACGAAGTAGCGGGTGCTGGTAACAGCAACACCGTCGAGGTCAGAAAACAAAAACGACGAGGAGGAGGAGGAGGTCGAAGCGGCGGAGAAGAAGAAGTTTCGCTCGACGACCGGAAGGACACGACCTACGCCAGCGGAGAAATCGCCAGCGGAGGGATAGCCGACGACGAATCTAACGTGCGCACTCCGGACGGAGCGGGCAGCGGCGAACTGGTCATAGTGTCCAGAGGAACGTTGACCGACATAAACGCCGACCTATTACAGCCGGCGTTGAACGACGGAGGCGGAGGCGGGGGTCAGATGGGGTCAGCCGAGTCGAGTATCGGGGTCGAGGAGTTCGCCTCCTACGAAAGTTACGATCCGGATCTGTTTCTGCGCATCATGGGACCCGGCCAACCGAGACTGTCGGTTGAAGACCCCGAGAAAGTCATCTGTACGGTTTGGTTATAACGCGTCGGAGTATGCCTGTGTGTGCGTGTGTGTGTGCGTGTGTGTGTGTATGTGTGTATGCGTGTGTGTGGGTTGGCGTTATTGAAAGTATTTATTTAGACATCTATATTTAGACCCATCGTTACTAATAATCATTCTATAATGTATGATTTTAGAATAATATATATTAAATCTAAATTAAATATAAATTAAAATAAAGATATGATATATATATGATATATATATATATATATATATGTGTAAACCGTGCATACTAGTATACGTACGTCGTACGTCACACATGCGAACGTCGTGTATACTCTTGTGTGAGCGTGTATGTATATATGTGTGAATGTGTACACGCATATAATCATGTACGTGGACGTGTTTAGTAGCGTATAACGTGTGTTATACTGGTGTTATACTGGTGTTATACTGGAATTATACTGGTGTTATACTGGTGTTATACTGGTGTTATACTGGGGTTATACTGGTGTTATACTGGTGTTATACTGGTGTTATACTGGGGTTATACTGAGGTTATACTGGGGTTATACTGGTGTTATACTGGTGTTATACTGGTGTTATACTGGTGTTATACTGGGGTTATACTGAAGTTATACTGGGGTTATACTGGTGTTATACTGGGGTTATACTGGGTTTATACTGGGGTTATACTGGTGTTATACTGGTGTTATACTGGTGTTATATTGGTTTTATACTGGTGTTATACTGGGGTTATACTGGTGTTATACTGTAATTATACTGGTGTTATACTGGTGTTATACTGGTGTTATACTGGGGTTATACTGGTGTTATACTGGAATTATACTGGTGTTATACTGGTGTTATACTGGTGTTATACTGGGGTTATACTGGTGTTATACTGGGTTATACTGGGGTTATACTGAGGTTATACTGGGGTTATACTGGTGTTATACTGGTGTTATACTGGGGTTATACTGGTGTTATACTGGGGTTATACTGGGGTTATACTGAGGTTATACTGGGGTTATACTGGTGTTATACTGGGGTTATACTGGGTTTATACTGGGGTTATACTGGTGTTATACTGGTGTTATACTGGTGTTATATTGGTTTTATACTGGGGTTATACTGGGGTTATACTGGTGTTATACTGAGGTTATACTGGTGTTATATTGTTGTTATACTCGTATCACTTTTATGTACTCTGTACCTCTGTTTTATATAAAATTTGTAAATCTTTAAAATAACTTAAATTTAAATTTAATATTATTTGTGTAGGCCTTTAAATAATTCTACAACGGATAAATATATTTATTAATTGGAGATCTAATCTTTTAAATATTTAATTTGTTCATAATTATTATTTTATATTTTTATTGTTATTGTTATTGTTATTTTTATTTGGTGGAGTCCTTTCATCCTATCCAGGAACTTAGATGAAGTTTTCACTTATAACCATATATGGCTCTAATGTCCCTTCGAAGCCGTATATAATTAATATAATTAATAAAATTACAATCTAATAACATATATATTACCTATCTACTTTATGTAAACTTAATAATATATTATGGATCCCAATTATAACCTAACAGCACCCCTAACCTAACAGCACCCCTAACATAACAGCACCCCTATCCTAACAGCACACCTAACATAACAGTACCCCTAACCTAACTTGGTTCACAGCATCTAAAGATGAACGACCTATACTACAAGAAACACATCGACATCGAGAAGTCGATGGCCTTCATATACCACTATTACCCGGTGGACTCGACCAGTATGAAACAGGTTACGTAATGGAGGCTGATTAGTCACGGTAAAGGTAGAGGTCAAGGTAGAGGTCAAGTTAGAGGTTAAGGTAAAGATCAAGGTAGAGGTCAGCATCGTCATGTGACCGGCGATACTGACCGCTGTCCGGATTAACTGCGATGTTTCTCAATAGAAGTAACACATCTATTATGTTGATTCAATGCTCAACCGAAATATACTTTTAATATATTATATATGATATATATATTATATTATAAGTATATATTATATCTGAATTATTATATTATACCAAGGACAGGACATCGGTCTGCTATATCTGCAAAGGTTACTTTGTACTCCGATCAAATGTATTTTTCAGTTCAATATTTAATTATATTTCAATATTTGAATCAAAGATATCGAGGATATTTATTTATCTGTCAAATAAAAATGCATTCATATTTAATTCGAATATATTTATTTATTAAAATTAAATTGAACGATGTTTTTTTATATTCTTGATATCAACATTCCACTTAATGTGTATTAAATTATAGAATTAAGAATTAAATATAATCATATTGAAATCATTTATTTAAAAATGAGTTTTTGTATTGATATTTGTATCAAATTCAAATTTGTACTCCTGGACAATGATGCAATACCGTATTGCATAAGTATTGCATGAATACGGTAAAATCACTCAAGCGTAAAATAAAATTTCGTAACATATGCGTTAGCAGACGTCCTGTCCTTGCTTATAATATATTATATATATATATATATATATATATATATATATAATATTTATTCATTGAATCACCTATATATATATATATCAAATACAATACAAATTATCATAATTTGTTGGATACAAATGGAATAATATATATATATATATATATATATATATATATAAAATATATAATAGATAAAATTAATAGAGGTTTCAATAATACAGACAGATGCACATTCGTATTTCTCGGACATAAAGCCAAAGTTAAACAGTAAAATAAGGCTACTTACAATATGTGATGTTAGTAATAACAGGGAGGTATTAACCTCCGTAGTATTAATTAACTATATTATGTTAATATAATATCGATACTGTGCACTATTTAGCAGAATAGAATATAAATGTAATACAATTATTAACTTTATTAATACTATTTCAAATAATATTAATTTTAGAACGCGATAACGTGTTTATTCTAACGTAACAATACAACATAATGCCAAGGACATGACCTTGATAATACATATCGCACACCTTACGTACATATCATGCCAAAGATAGGGGCGGTATTTATATCTTTAGCTATTATTAATGTCGATGTATTCTATGTATATATACACTATTACACTTTTGGTGTGAAATTTTACATTTCCAATGAAAGATAAAAATGTAGAGATAAGTATACTAGTATATTTTATATACCTATATATGTATACCTATATATATATATATATATATATATATATATATATATATATATATATATAGGTATATATATACCTACATATATTCACTTATAAATAAAAAAAATGATCTCCTAGTCTACTAGAATACAATTTGATAAAATAGCTCAACCCAGACAAATATATCTCTAAAATTATTCTACAGCGAATCATGCGATCGTGTCCTCGCCATGTCCTTTAGTCCACTCTCTACTGCTGCGCTAGATTCTAGCTACTTTAACTTGTTTACCAACGATAATAGATTGAAGAAATTGACCTTCGCTACATGGTCGACGGCGAATTCAACATAGGTTTCTATAAATAGATTATCTGGCCCCGCCCACCCGTTACACCCACCCGTTATTCCCACCCGTTACGCCCACTACCAGATGACCGATGTAACAGTATACGGAAGAATCCGAACTGGTTTCTCAGCCTCATCCCGTATTACATTGTGCACCTCTTCCATAAGGTATATCATCATATATATATATATATATATATATATTTATGTATGTGTATATATTATATATTACATTTATATATATATATATATATATATATATATATATAAGAAGTTCCTTCCATTTTAATTTCAATAAAAAGATTGAAGAAATATGTTTTATTATAATTATATTTTTACATTATTATTTGATTACACTTTAGAGAATTGTTATTCTACTTTTACTATTATTTTTTTTACTATTACTTAATTTATTATTATCGTACATATACATATAAATATGTGTATATATATACTTGATATTGACGGCTTTTTTTCAGTTTTACTTATACGTGTATGTATGCCGCCATAGGATGAAACCCCTCGATCTTGACATCTTGTATGAAATCATTAAGAATATCGATAAAAACATCAAAAAAAGTCAAATAAAGTACATAATAGAAGGTTACTATTGTTAATTACTGATCTGTTGTGTTTGTATTCAATTGTCAAACTCCTTTTGAATAATATAATAGATTTACGTGCAACTAACTGAGTAACAAACCTACATCGATGTTTGCTTTTATCTATTTTAGATTTTCTAGAATCAAAAAGATTATTAAAAATAATCTTCTTATTTCTACTAATTAAAGTACACAATTAACAAAAGTATAATTACAACTATGACTATGGCTAGTCATTGACTACCCTGTGCATTTTCTCATGGTTTTTAATGTATGAAATTTGTGAGAAAATCATCATCTTTAGTCTCTTGATTAAATTTCATTAATTAAATATTCGGCTAGGTAAATCTATTTATAAATCTATAGAATTCATTTTCATGTTATTTATTTTTTTTAAATCTTTTTTTTATGAAATTTGAATTTATATTAAAATATCCTATTAATATATAATTGATTTATAAACATATTTATATTAAAATATAGCCAGCTAGTAAATTTGTATAAAATCTATTTACAAACATTTACATAGAATATTTACTTTATATTAAAATATACTAGCTAGTATATAATCTGAGTTAGGTAAACTTAATATACTATTTGTTATTGTAATTCTATAACTTAAGCAATTGGGTTAAATAATGGTCACATTATTAAATCATTAGTTTATTAAATCATTAGTTTTATATTCATATTTCCTATGGTCTTTATTTTCCTTCTTGTTTTTATTCTGAAAATGTTATACAACAAGTGAATGTATTACTTATTATATTATATATTATATAATCATTAAATGATAATGATGGTGTATTAATACCAAAGATTTTGCGAAGCAAAGATATAACACTCCCTATGCATGCAACGTAATTTAGTAATATCCCTAACCGCTGCTAGCAGTAGTATCGAAATCACTGAAATAGATTTAGGTTCGGCTCTGTTTGCATACAACAATGTTTTCATTGCTCTATTAAATTACATGCAATATAAATTAACTTTTACTCACTAAATATATACTTATAGCATTTAAAACATACATATCATATTTGTTTGTTATATATTAGTAATGAACACTTAGTTTTCATTATATAAATATTAATTTAAAGCATATTATTTAACATTTTAAAAGTGATTAGTTAAATACGAATTTACATTATAAACAACACGTAGTTCCTAAAATTAACCCGCTATAGGTGGCACCAGGGTATTTTGTATACAAATTCGAATTACACGATTTCGCGTAAGTGTTATATCTTTCCTTCGGAAAATCTTTGTTAATACTATCAATTATGCAGGTATAGATGTGTATTATATATTTAACATATTTTTGACATATATTTAACCTATATTAATAGATATGAACGTTTTTAAATAAATTACAATATATATATATATAAATGTATTTAATAAGCATGTATATGTTATACATCAATATTATGAATAACTATATCTGAATAATCGTACACATTAAAAGATGATACTGGGAGAATGTTAAATTAATCAAATTAATAAATATCACTATTAGATTAGAGGGAATATAATGAGTATCTTTAGGTTAGGAGATTAGTCATGTAATGGGGAATTAAGTATGAATGGATTTACGAGTGAGTGACGGATTTTAATAAGACGGGGTTTATTAAAATGGAGCCAGTGTGGGATAAGTTCATGCAATTTTGTTAAGATAACAACGATAAATTATGGTATATAATAATTCTATTATGATATTATTTTTGTGTAATTATTTATTAATTTTGAATAAGTATGTGCTTGGTAGTTACAGATTGTTAAGATAATCTATTAGTAATGGACCATTACAAATAAAAGTTATTTAAAAATAACAATATTGTAAAGGATATCACCAAGATATCTCTTCAATGATTATTTTTGTACTCCGAGCATCAAGGATATTTAATTATCTGTCAACTAAAAAGTGCATTCATATTTTTAAATTGTATTTCTATATAAATATTTTATTAAAAATACAAATTCATAAATTAGGTTCGAATTGAACGATGTTATTTTATATTTTGTATGTCGACATTCCAAATAATATAACGTATATTAAATTATATTATGAATTTAATATAATCGTATTGAAATCATTGATTTAAAATGAGTTTTTCATTGATTTTCGTATTGTATTTAAATGTGTAGGACTCCAGGACCATGATGCAATATGATAAAATCACTCAAGCGGAAAATAAAAGTTTCACTAACTATGCTTTAGCAGACATATCCCTGATATCACCTTATCACAACTCACTACTTAATAATTATTTATTGTTTATAAATTGAATTAATACAAAATATGTTGTATATTAAAGATAATAATCAACTTATAAAATAACATCGGTTTCCGGGTGAATTAAATATTATATCAGATATGACTTATAAGTGAATTAAGTAAAGTATCTAATTTATAATATATATATATATATATATATATATATATATATTGTCATAAAGTTTAACTTATCATTGATATCTTTTACAGCTCTACAGAGACATCGGAGTTTTGATTTCTATGAATTGTTATACAAATTGGGAGACATCGAAAGTAAATCAAGTTAGCACGCCATATCACAGCGTATACGATGTATACATTGACATTGTATACAATGCATGATGTACAGTGTACACTGTACGCTTATAGGAAAGAGTACTACACTGTACATTATGCAATGTACACTGTACACTGTACACTGTACAGTGTACAGTGCATGATGTATAATGTATAATGCACTATGAACAGTGTATAATGCATGATGAACAGTGTACAATGAATAATGTACACTGTACATTGTACACTGTACAATGTACAGTGTAGTACTATTTCCTATAAGCATATATATGCCTATAACCCTTTATTGGACTTGTGGTTTAGTTATATCGGCAAACACTATCGCCACCTATAGGGAGTTCATTCAATCATTCTATTGTTTATTTCTCTTTGTTGTAATGCGATGATACCTCCTTACACTCCGCACAGTACAAACTGTGTGGCACAGTGTGGGTCCCACACACACACGTTATATCTGATACAATCTTATTAACTAATCAGATCGGATGCTCTTTCTGCATATATATATATCAATCATTCTATAGGCAACCAATGCATTATAGGTTATAATTTATAGCATAGATCACCTTATATTTATTTAGAATGTGTCCAATTCATTGATTTACTTTTGCTATAGGATATACAACTTGTATAATACAAGATATACAAATATTACATGAAACAGCTATTTAGCGATTATTTTCCCAGTGGGTGAACTATTGATATACGAAACACTATAATAATAGTAGGAGTATTCACATACACACCCCACATACCACACACAATACCACTCCCACACACCCCCACACCTCCATACACCCACTCCCACACACACACTCCCACACCTCCATACACCCACTCCCACACACACTCACTCCCACACTCACACACACCCCACACGCCCACTCACACACCCATAAACATAGTGGGCACGGCGTATACACTAAGGGAAGCTCTGTTCTTCTCGATGGTGCTACGCTACGCTATCAGTAAGAGGAGGTTCGCTTCCATCACTAACCCTTACACGGACATCAAGAATAGATATGGTTAGTGCCAGTAGATTACACAACAATGAAGTCGTTGTATTGGAATAAACATTGCTTATCACACTTTGTCACAAGTTGACACATTTTCTAAGCGTAATATATATATATATATATATATATTGATTGAATTGATTGAATGTTTATTTAGACACTTAAATAAATCATAAATGATTTCTCAAAAGTGTATATAATAGAATACAAATAATAAAAGTAGGTAAACAATAAATACCAATAATAATAATAAAATAAAATAGAATAAGCCGTACAGAAATTAATATATAAAATAATAATGACAAACAATATTAGTAATTCAGGTTCCCACCTGAGATCAATTGTTGTATATATTTCATGAATGTTTTATGCAATTTTATGGATCTAATATAGGGCGGGAGTGAATTCCATAGCTTAGGACCAATATAACTCAGTGCCCGAGTATTCATTTTCATATATGCCTAAACTATAAGGTTATAACTTATAGTATAATAATGAATGTTAACAATTGGTAAAATATATAAAAACATTAGGTTATTTAGTATTATATTAAAAATTATATATAGAATATATTATGAATTATATTTAGAACTATATTATAATCTCTAATAACAACAATAAATAAATAAGTATAACAAAGTAGTTTTAGTGTACGTTACATAATAGTGAGTGATAGCTTCACTATGATGTAACCTATAGTACTGTTATACTTAAACATAATATTATATAACCCGACTAATAGAACCGTAATATACATGTAATACATCATATGATATATGCCAACATAAAGTAAACATACATACATACAAACACACGCATACATACGCACAATACACATATGATATACATTAACCATATGCACATACACACACATACATACACACATACACACACGCACACGTCAATTTTAATAATAAACATAATCTAGATAAACATTACAGCTCACTTACACACCCACACACCCACACACGCACACACCTCATAATATTACGAACATACGCACGAGATATTCACATAACAACACCTCCACCTCCACCTCCCGCTAGTGAAAGAGAAAGAGCTGGATAAGAGGTTCACCCGCATGAAGACATTCCTCTGCCAGCACAATCTGAAGAGCAAGATCACACCTTACAGCGACCTTCTCTGGTACAAGGTCACGAGCCTATTCACGCGTACTCGCATACCTATGCGTATCCCCAAACTAACTGTCTCCGCTCTTTAATCTTCCCTTTGCTCACATAATCAATATTATCATTGTGAGAGATTTTCTAACCATCTCTACAAGCTGTACAACTCTGGAAAAGCTTTCCAAATAATTTTAAAAACTTAACCCCAGTTACAATTTATTTTAATCACAAATTATAAACTACTTACTATTACATCTAACTAGTTAACCTCTACTATTATCATACCTTGTCGATTCCAATAGTTATATTATCTCTATATATATTATTATTATTATTATTATTATTATTATTATTATTATTACTATTACTATTTAAAAATCATCGTTAATAATACTTTTAAGAATATTAATTGTTTAATTACTGAAGTGTTTCATAAATAAATACAATATATCTATCTATCTGTCTACCTACCTATCAATATACTCGCTACTACAGGACGTAACCAGCATGACATACAAGCCTGCATTCCCCACTACAGAATGGAGAGATACGGAGAATCACGGGCAACGTCCTCGTCTGTTTGCAGAGGTGCCCAGTTAGTGTTGATACATGCACATCTACATATACATCTACATCTACATCTACATCTACATCTACATCTACTGCTACATCTACATCTACATCTACATCTACATCTATATCTACATTCACATCTATATCTACATCTACATCTATATCTACATCTACATCTACATCTACATCTATATCTACATCTACACCAACATCTACATCTATATCTATATCTACATCTACATCTACATCTATATCTACTGCTACATCTACATCTATATCTACATCTACATCTACATCTACATCTATATCTATATCTACATCTACATCTACATCTATATCTACTGCTACATCTACATCTATATCTACATCTACATCTACATCTACATCTATATCTACATCTACATCTACATCTATATCTACATCTACATCTATATCTATATCGACATATAGACCTATACGTGTATATATATATATACACGTATAGGTCTATATGTCGATATACACACACTTGAATGCATATATATATATATATATATATATATATAGTAAATTAGTTAATGTTAAGGTTGTTATTGATGTCAACCCATCCATTGTCGTATAATACTGCATTGTTATAGATATATTATTGTTATATTATATCATATTGTTACTGTTTTTTTAGTGGAGTCCTTTCATCCCATCAAGCAACTTATATGAAGTTTTCACTTATAACCAAATGGCTCTAATGTCCCTTCGAAGCCGCTCTCATTTTAAGGTATGCAGGTTTTAATGAGAGCCGATCATTTTCGTATACATAATTAATAAACCATCTTCCTATGTTATTATAAGACCTATTGTACAATGTACGTATACTGACTGAGTGTTTAACCTTCGTCCTATAGCCTGTTAATATAGCCTACTAGACTACCTAAATAGTGTTGTTATACCCCCACATGCTAGCACTCAGTTGCCTACATGAACACATGTGTACACACTGCAACAGGGGGGACGGGGGATATGTTCCCCCACTTTAAAATCTAGGGGGAACTCCTATGTATTAGTCCCCCCCCCCACTTTTACCACAACATGTATTTTGATTTGTTGGTCCAACCCTACATACACACCATGGTTCCAGCGCCCCTAGTGTTTACACACATAACCGTACAAACACATACATATAGACATCAATAAATTAACATCATTAACGAATTAACGCGATTAAATACGTATACAATTTATTACAAATTAAGTATGATTAAACCATTGGACCGATGAATTGAGAATGAATGCGAACCATTATTAGAGTATGTTCACTTCAATCCTACCTCGAATACATTTGTTGAGTTATTAATAGCGCGTAGGTTTGTTATGTGGTTTAGATTAGGTGTGAATAGTTGTGAAAAGTTGTGATTTAGTTAAGCAATTGATAAATTTACATATAATTTAACGCGAAGGATTATTTCACGTGATTTATAAGAAAATATGTACCCTTGAAAGTGTATTATCAGAAAGTGACATGGTAATCTACATACATCACATGATCACATGATCACATGATCGTTAAGGACTACACACAAGTACTAATGTCAACCAATACGCTCCAAACAGATCCGGATGTATGCAGAGAGTTGAAGGATCTCAAAGATCGAATAAATAGATCGCACTTGGAAATGCTCAGGAAAAAAGTTTTGAAGTTTGCGTTTCCGATGAGATATAAAAATGAACACGAAATCAAACCTAAAGTATGTGAACGCAGTAGTACGTTACGTTGCTAAGAGGTATTCGCCGAATACTATTCGGTACATGTATATGTGTTACTGGAGTTGTTGTTAAAACTTAATGCTATATAAATAATATAGCATATTAAAAATAGGCAGTTACTTGTATATATTTATATATGTATTATATATATTTATATATATATATATATATATATATATATTTATATATATACACATTATATAATATATATAATATATTAAATATGTATATAATTATGGAGATAATGTTTAGTGAGTTTATAATATATATGTAGTTATACGTACAATTTATTAAATGTCATTAATATTTCACAGGAAGAAAGAAGAACTACTCCTAAATTTCAAGATCTTCCTAGACAAATTCAAGATCAAATCATAGGTTTATTAATATTTAAGTTTACTTTTTAGATATTATTTGATGATATTTAATGCTTGTGTGTTACGTTTGTTTACAATGAAATCATTTTATTAAAATATGCAAATATAATCATTTATGATGAATAATAACTTTTATTACCTTACATTAATATTAAAGCTTACCAAATTAGTGATACAAATAAATATAAATGATATCTACATAGTAAATAACACATTGTTATTTCAAAAGTTATCCACTTTTTAGAATAGTATTCCTACCCATTTGTTTAAACTTATTACACATAAAATAATATATACTTTAAAAACTTATATCTGAGGATTTTTTTCTCCATTTTTAGGCTTTATCACCCCATAGTTTTTGTTCCCTCTATTGAATCTTTATCAAATATTCAGACTATATACATAATATATAGATAATACAAAATTAGGCTATTTTATAATGTTTTTCAATTTTAGATATTATATAGATACAATTATGTTTCAAAAACAGGAACACAAATATATGTTTAATTATTTTTCAGTAACAATTTACCAGATCTACTTTTTATTATCTTATACATTATATACAAAAATCGTAATGGCCTGTTAGCAATAGATATGAATGTAATATACGTAATAAAAATAAAAAATAAATATGTAGGCACAATCTCAAAATATATCGGTATCCTAGCAAGACCTCCTAGTAGGTATAACCAAGACCTCCTATAACCTCGGTTATGGTTATAGGAGGTCTTGGTATAACCTCCTATAGCTATAACCTCGTAAAGAGGTTATAGGAGGTCTTGATCTTAGTTGACTCCTAAATTCCTTAACTTTAACATGTATCGCTTGACATAAACATTATCATTCCTTGATATTCACACTATAGTTGGGTGATAGAAGAGATTTTCTTTAAGGTGGAGTGTACACCTTCAGAACAATACCTCTCATTGTATTAATATGTTTATGATTGATAACATTTAGTTTTTCGAAAAATTCCAATTATTTTATGATTCAAGATATATCGATCATCGATATAAAGAACTTTCTTTATATCGATGGTATCGATATAAATATATCCAAGATGGATATATTATATTCACTTTCCCCACATTGTATAGTATATTAACATTTTTCAATATAAAGATATAGTTAAACTTTTTATTTGAAAACTATCATATTTTGAAATAATATATATATATATATATATATATATATATATATATATATATCTGTGTGTGAGTCATAGAGGTAAAGAAAGTGCATGAGCAATTGACGCACGCAGTGCATGTAAAATATATATACGCGAATTGCACTTTTCTCGATAAATTAACAAAATGACATCAGCGATTTGATTAGATATTAGTTATATTACATAGGTCAATTACAATAGTGAAATATTTTGTAATATAAGATGAGTAGCTATCTAAAAATTAGATTTAGATTATATATGTCAATAAAACATTATAATATCTTCAATTAAAATGCATATAAATACCAAATAAAGATAAATTATGAGGAATGTTGATATGTTATATTTTATATATATATATATATATGACTATTATTTTTGAACAGATAGTATATTTAACTTGAATATAATTATCAATATAAAAAAAAAAAAAAATAATACTTTTAAATTTATTAGTATTATTTGTTGTATGTGTACAATAGAGACAATTGTGAGTAGTGCCATACTACTCGGTTGGTGATGACCTAGATAGCAAACCATAGTAGTTCTCCAATCTATTAATAGAAATAGATCCGAAGAGGAAACAACCACTCGGAACTCTACTGCCACTAACTCTGTACCTCGAACAAGACAGTAAGAATAGGAAGAGGATAGCGCTGCATAACTATTCTCTGAAGAAGCTACACAGTTAGTAAACTCCTCCTCCTCCCCCTCCATATCCACATTAGCCTTTTTTTCGTCATTCTCAATATAGTACTCCTTCACTTTTATATCTTCATCCTTCTTCTCTTTACCTAACCCTCCATATCCTCTACCTCCCCCTCCTTCTCCTTCTCCTCTTCACCTAACCCTACGTCTCCTCTACATCCACTTCCACCCCCTTCTCCTCTTCACCTAACCCTCCATATCCTCTACCTCTACCTACTGCTCCTCCTCAGTTATATTGTATAAGGCTATAGCCTATATATACACCACATATATGTGTCATACTGCGCTGGTAACGAGACATTCCTCATGATATCAGACACACTCTCTCATCATTAGGATGTCAGCCTGGTAGTTCAGAGTCGGAACACACGAAAGTTCTATAAATTAATATATTACATAGACATTCGTATTATTTAAAGTATAACAAAATAACCTGTATTAAAATATTATTTCAAATTATAAAATGTGGATGATATTATTATATTTATGTATGTTTACAGTTAGTTAGTATATACTTAAATAGTATTGAATTATATTTAATAATATAGTGGCCATTTTTTATATATATATATTAAGTAACGTAGGAAAGGGGGCAATGATGGGTCCTATATTCTTCCTGGAACCTTCCGGAAGTTTCACCTCGTAATACTAGTTACTATTAAATATCTACTCTTCAATCTAAACGAAAATAGATCTACAACAATACAAAAGATTCAATCTTATTTAAAATCATTTTAGTAGAAATAACACATATATATACATATATAATATAAACAACATAATAAAAAGATAACACATATTTCTTCTAGAGAAATTGGCGACAAAGGCAATAGACCTGAAGGACAACGACTCGACCTTCAGAAATAATGGCGTCCGTATGCCAGCTCTCAAGAAATGCTTCAGAAAAAAGGATAGGAGCGAAGCTAACGCTGACGATATTCACAAACTGAAAGCTTGTGTATGTTGCACAAACACACACACACACACACACTGCATGTATACTTATTTATATTTAAACTTATTTATATTGTATTTATTACGCATGCATCTATTTTTGAATAGACGTTATCTATTTTTAGATGTTTGATTATAGTCATAACAGTGATAACTTAACGTCTGTGTGGCTCAGTGGCTAAGGCGTCAGACACACAAGCAGTAGGACACGGATTCGAGCCTAGTCCCGACCATTATTTAATTTATAAAATGGGTCTAAAACTATTATTTAGAAGTGATCTTATATAATTGTGTATAGATAAATGATCGGCTCTCGTTAAAACCATGGATGCCTTAACATGAGAGCGGCTTCGAAGGGACATTCGAGCCATATATGGTTATAAGTGAAAACTTCATCTAAGTTCATGGATGAGATTAAAGGACACCACCAAATAAAAACAATGCAATAAGTCGAACAGTCCGTAACTAATATTAACTTTCACCCCTACCTTATTAGGTTTAGCGTAGAGTAATCTGGACATTATGTATGTCGGAGTTTTTATCATATCATTTAATAAACGATTGCTTTATATCATTTATTCTTATTGATCATTGATGATGACACTCATTCCTTTGATCCAACATAGGAATAATCATCAGATCATCTTCATCGTTTAGATATTCACCTTAGATAAATATGGGCATGATGTAATACATTCCCTCACCAGGCGAAACATGCCGTCAATGACTACAAGGATCAAATCAAACGTCTGTTCGTTAATAAGTCTCACAAAAGATGGAAACAAATGAATGCGGAATCAATAAATTCTCCTTTCCTTGCTAGGGTTTGTTCTAAATACTACTACTACTACTACTGCTAATACTACTGCTAATACTACTTCTACTACTACTACTACCTCTACTACTACTACTACTACTACTACTACTACTACTACTACTACTACTACTACTACTACTACTACTACTACTACTACTACTACTACTACTACTACTACTACTACTACTACTACTACTACTACTACTACTACTAAAATCAAATCAAATCAAAACGTTTTATTTAAACACTCATTTCATAACACATTAGTGTTCTGATAAGTGTATGAAAGACAACAACTAGAAATAAATAAATAAATAAACAATTTAATTTCTATCGATTAAATACTGTTTAACACGTATTTTGAACGCAACAGGGTTTATAACAAGACGACAATTTAGTGGTAAAGCATTCCATTTAGTTGGAGCAATATAAGAATATGCCCGTTTCGCGGTACGTTTCAGCTTTGGTATAGTGACTTTAAGTTGTCGAGTATCAATATTAGATCGTAATGATCTATTATGAACTACGAATTTTAGATGTGATCTAATATACGTAGGCTGATTATGGGTCAACGTTCGATGAGTGATATTCAGTATTCTTTGTTCAGCACGGTCTGATGCATTCAAGATTCTGCTTTCTTTCATTTTCAGAGTAATACTTGAGTGATCGTGTCTTGGTTGTCGATAGATATTCCTAACTGCCGATCTAATAATTCTATCGATAGGAAGTAAAGTAGATTTCGGTAGACCAATTAGGAGCGAATTACAGTAATCTAAAGAGGAGAACACCAATGAATTAGTTAGAATTGTTGTAGCTCTTTTATTTAAGTAATGACCTATCTTGCGTATTTTGTACAGTTCGTAGTTAGCTTTTTTTACACATGCTACTTACATGTCGATTCATATTTACATTGTCATCGATTATGACCCCTAAGTATCTGATTGACGTGCTTGGGGTTATTTCATTATTATTGATGAATATCTGTGGAAAGTTGGAATAGTTACTGGGAATATTCAACAATTCAGATTTATCAGTATTTAGCGATAGTTTATTATCGGTAAGCCAGGCGTAAATAGCATTAGCACAATTCGATAATTCATTATCAAATTCAGAATTATATTTTGATAATTCAGTATATAATAGAATGTCATCTGCATATAAATGGTACTTAACATGCTTAAACTGTCTGATAACATTAGAAAGTGGTATAATATATATGATAAATAGTAGTGGCCCAAGTACAGATCCTTGAGGAACACCTGTATCAAATGAGTTATAATTAGAATATTCCTTTCCTATTTTTACAGTAAACGTACGGTTAGATACAAAGGACATCATCCAATCTAGAGCTGTATTTATTATTCCTATTTCAATCAATCTATGTTTTAGAATATCGTGGTCTAGAGTGTCAAAAGCTGCTGAAAGGTCGAGAAGAAGTAGTTGTGTATGATTATTATTATCAAGGGATGTAATAATACTATCTAAGACATCAATTACGGTTGTCTCGGTGCTATGATTTGTTCTGTATGCACTTTGGTAGTTATCTATTAAATTGTTAGAATATAAAAAAGCTTTCAATTGTATAGTAACTACTCGTTCTAGTAATTTAGATATAGTAGGAAGTTGTGATATTGGGCGATAGTTTTTCAAGTCATTTATGTCATGTTTATGTTTTTTAAGTATGGGTGTAATTATTGCATGTTTATATTCAGGGGGAACTATTCCAGTAGTTAGTGAGTTTTTAAAAATTGTAGTTAAGGGAATGGATATTGACGGTGCTATTATTTTCATTAAAGGAAGTGGTAATGGATCTTGTGGGGATGTAGAGTTAGAATTTGCTAATAATGTTTGAATTAGATTATTGGAAGGGGGTTGGAATTCTGTGAGGTATTGATTAATTAAAGTCGAGTGGTCTATTGAAATATTGTGTATATTATGTTGATTATTGTTAAATGTACTACATAGAATATTTATTTTATCTACAAAATATTTGGAAAAATTATTGCATAGTATATTATCTGGAATATCTGGAAGGACTCTTTCTTTTGATTTTCCTAGTAAAGAATTAGTTATCCCATAGAGATGTTTTTGATTAGAGGTTGATTGATTTATTTCAGTATAGTAGTATTTATTCTTAGCTATTTCTATAGATTTTTTAAAATAACTCTTAACCTTGAGTAGGGATTCTAAGGAAGATTCTGATGGATATTTTGAAAAATATCTTTCAGTTTTCCTCATTTCCTGTTTGACTAATAAAGTATCAGAGTTAAACCATTTATTTGTACGACTATTTATGCATTTAACTCTAATGGGAGCATATTTATTTAGTATATATGATAGATGATCATTTTGTTCTATCGCCGATATGTTATCATGATTAATTTCTATAATACTATTAGAGAGAAGTTCGTGGTCGATATTAGTAAGTTTTCTATAATTAATTAATTGTGTGTTAATTTTTTGTTTTGGAATATTGATATTAAATATTATAGCAAAATGGTCTGTAATGAGATATTTAATATTAAGTACGTTTAGTATTTGTGTGGAATATATAGAAGTAAAAATTAAATCTAATGTATTGCCTCCTATGTGTGTGGGCTTGTTTATATGTTGATGTAGTGATTGTGAGTCTGTAAGTGAGATTAGATTACTTGAAGGTGTATCATTTAAATTAACATGAAAATTAAAATCGCCTAGTAATATAGTATTATCTAATTGTGTAGTAGCTAATAAGTCATTGAGATCATTGAGAAAAGATATGTAATTATTTGATGGTGGTCGATATATAATAATAAAGCGTATAGTTTTATTGGAGTGAATATAGCTATGATACATTCAGATCCAGGTAGTATATATTTTGTAAAGCTGGTTAGTTTAAGAGATTTTTTATATATAATACCTACACCGCCTCCTCTCCTTAATTCTTGACATGGTATATGTTTGAAGTTATATATATTATTGGTAATCTGTGGAATGATATATTCAGAATATTCATTAAGCCAAGTTTCCGTTAGGGCAATTATATCATGATTAAATTCATGGTTAAAATCATTTAATAAATCAATGTTAGAGTGTATTGATCGTATATTAATTAAAGAACACGTAATATATTTATCGTAGTATAGTCATTTCGCGGTATCCGTAGAAGTAATTTGTTCAGGTGAAATTGTACTTTTAAAAGCATTAGTAATATAATCATCATAGCTTTTCGTCCAGGTATCGAGATTTGTAGTAGGTATAATGAGTGGTTCGTTGGACCAATTAATTTTACTAGTATTTTCTATACGAGTTCGTAGTTCATATGTATTAGAAATTCTATTTAAAACACATTTATAATTAGTAACATAATTGGATTTTATTGCATGATAAAGTATTTTACCGTGTCATACTATTTTTATATCGAGTGATTTCCTCATGAATAAATTACTAAATTTTGTATCTTTTAGCCGGTATCGTAATGTGATGAACTTTGATAGTGTATATGGAGAGTTAAATATAATTTCAATGTTGTTAAAATTATATTTTACTTTAGTGATTATGGAAGTATCTAGTTCTAATATAGCGAATAACTCATCTATAATATTATTACTTGGACTTTGTTTATTGATATTTTCTATTACTATTGATAATTGTGGGTCAGTGTTAGGAATTTTACGTAGTTGTTTATTTATTGTATTATTTGTTTTAATTATGTTATCTGTTGATTTTATTAATATGTCAGCGTAAGATGGTGTTTGTGAATTGATTATAAGTTTTTTTATTTCGTTTATATTTTCGTTGAGTAATTTCAAAGAAGTTACGTCATTACTACTATCAGTTTGATTATTAATAATTATGGGAGTATTTATACATGAAGTACATTTAAATATAAAATTTACACTACTTAGTATATCCATTACAGCTAAGGATGGATTATTACTGTTTATCCATTTTTTTGGAATACACCCTGCTTGGTATAGACAGGTATAATGAATAAATAAATTACATTGACTACATTCAATTTTATTAAAATTATCTGAAATATTACATTGGTAGCATGCCATGATGATAAATAATATTATTGTGAGTATAATAATAGTTAATAGGACTTATATGTAATTATTAAATATAACATTATGATATAAGACAGTACAGCATGTAAATCGCAAATATTATTCAATGACAAACCGTTATAGAGATGGCCTAGATTCAAAATCGTTATTAAAACAATAGGATTTTATAACAATTGATTATTAGAAAAACACGTCTGTTCGCTCCGAATGACAGAGACAGAATGCTGAACTACTACTACTACTACTACTACTACTACTACTACTACTACTACTACTACTACTACTACTACTACTACTACTACTACTACTACTACTACTACTACTACTACTACTACTACTACTACTACTACTACTACTACTACTACTACTACTACTACTACTACTACTACTACTACTACTACTACTACTACTACTACTACTACTACTACTACTACTACTACTACTACTACTACTATTACTACTACTACTACTACTACTACTACTACTACTACTACTACTACTACTACTACTGCTAATGTCACTACTACCACTGATCACATAGAACATGAAGTCCTGTTACAGATGCTATGCTCCAACCACCACGCAAGGAATTATAGTGAATGCTGAAAACAATGATTTATTCTTCGGTAAAGCTCAACACAAGAAAAGCCTTCAGAAGCCAAACGTACGAAACAAATACAGAACCTCACGTTAATACCATACCATAGAATATTTAATTATGCCTATTATATAAAGAGATGTGCACGTATTAATTAGCGTCTCGTTTCATTGGAGGGTACCCTCGTTGTGAGTATAGATTACAAGATAATCTCTGGTACTCTCCTTTGAGCAGAAATTGTATATACTGCATTATATTATTTCTTCTCAATAAACCATATTCAATTCAATTCAAATACATCTCTGTACCCCCCGCCCCACAGTTAGACATTCCGACATATGTGAAGAGAAAAGATACAGGCCTTCGAAGATGCATGGGATTACTGAATAATAAATATGATAACAGATTATATATTCATTTATGTATATATATATATATATATATATATATATATATATTAAATATATAGAGTAGGGTCAAGTTTATATATTTATTAAACCTTGTTAACTATAAAAAAAATAATTATGAACAAAAAAACATATAAATAATAGGAATTTTAGATTTTATATAGAAATACTTTCGGTTCTAGAACTGGTTAATATGTTTGTAGATTTAGAACTTGACCCTTGGATAGAGATCAATATTGCAATTAAGATGATGTTGATGAGTCATAAAGAACGTATTAGTATTTGATTACAATACACCATATGAAATAAATATTTCAAATTGTAGATATTTTAATCCGATACCAATTGGATAATCATTAAGGTATCATTACTATATCATTATAACCATACTAAAGTATATATTATTATTTCTACGATATGTAAACAATTTTATTATAATGTTTATATAAAAAACTAATATAATGATAATCTAGAACAAAGATAAAGATGTTTTTTATAATAAAATTAATTTAAATAAATTATTCAATTCTTATAATATATATATATATAATTATTATCACAAATATATGAAATTATTCAATTAATGAAGTTTAAAGTAAATAATATGAATCAATATAAAATAACTGTTATTAATATAAAAATCTATGAATGATAATTACAATATTTTATATATATATAAATATCGTAGGGTTTGGTGTGTAATAAATGACTTAAAAAGTAAGTTGTTTATTGTTACAAAAATAGTTATAAAAATAGGTTCAAGTAATGAATACCAGTAGTATCGATGCTAGTGAATGGATTGTGAAGGTTATCGTACTCTTCACATAACTATTCACTCTACTCGCGTGTGTTGTGTGATATAAACGGGTGTGGGTATTAGATCTTCGGGCGCTTGAAACTTACGCGATGAAGGACATACATATCACACTTGGTCGTATATTTAAATATAGTACAATAATGAAGTGTATTATTTGACTGGATGGAAACGAGGCCGTAGTACGCGTAGTCACCACCATAAGGGGTCAGGGGTCACACTACCCGGCGCGATAGTTTCATAAAGAACGCGTTACGGCACTTATCGCTCGACTCGGGCAGGTACTTATCGTAGAAGTCGGTGACGTAGACGCTGGCCTTGAAGCCGTAACTCTGGTAGAGAACCATGGCCGGGTTGTCGGCCGATACGTGCAAGGTTATATCCTTGCCGGTACATGCCTGGCCGCGGGAGCTCGGTGTTAATATTGCTATAGAGTTCGTAGTGAAGGGGGGTGGGGGAAACTCGGTGATAAACGGTGAGAAGGGGTGGTGGGCGTAACTCTGTATTAAACAGTGAACAGGGGAATAGATAAGGGTAAATAGGTGAGGGTAATTGTAAATCGATAGCAAGCGTAACGAAGACGAGAAGGTTATGTTATCTTAGGTGTGACTTTTGTATCAGAAAGTTGGTCAGGTTAATACATTGCATAGATACAATGGTAGTCTGTCAATCTGTGCACGTTTTCATGTTCAACAATCACACCCTTAGGGAACATCGCAGTGTGATGTGCAGTGTGATGTGCAGTGTGATGTGTGGTGTGTAGTGTGATGTGCAGTGTGCAAACATGCACACATTAACAAAATCAGGTAAAACGATTTATTCAATAATATTAATTTCTTATATGTTATTTAGTATCTTTCAACAAATTATAATTGAAATCGATCTAGAAATATCATATAAAGCATCTTATTGTAAAACACATTACACATTTTGTAAACTAAATAGTCAATTATATATGTTATTATAAACTAAATGTAAAGCATCTGTCGACTAATGCCTGTAGTGATGTCAGGCGATGACGATGTTAACCAAATGGTCACGGTCCGCTAAACACAACACTCTAATGGGGCTAGTCGGGCTTCGTATAGTGCTATTATTCAATGCATAACAATGCAAAATGGGCGTTGTAATTATGCTATGTTTAGATCTATCTCGGGATGAATTAATGCTATCCGTGAAATATATTGTGTACGAGACTTTAGATATATAATGTTATATCTATTATAGTTCTAGATACTGTGGATTGTGTGTGGTTTAAAATAGGATTTATTGTTTTATAAGAGAGTTCTCTCTAGTGCTAACTATACGAGAGGGGGATATGGAGGGGTAGAGTGAGAGATAGAGGGGTGGACAAGTGACCGGTATGCGTAGTAACCTGAATGATGTGGTACAGCATGAAGTTAGCTATGCCACACCTCACCCAATCAGGGTGTGTCAACATGAACGGAATGTAGGCGGGCTCCATCCCGTGACCGGGCACGGCGAATGCGAAACCTATGACTAACTTCCTGGTGGTGGTGGTGGTGGTCGGTTATTTATAGATGTTTGTTACGGATGAGTGGTCAGATAGTTAGACTCGTGAATAGCTAGTAAAGCATCGCATTAAGGTCACGATATTGCATACGTTATTGCGCAGCAGCACCAGCACAACACAACGCAGCGCAGCATCATCAGCAGCACAACGCATCAGTAGCAGTAACACAACAACAGCAACAGCAACAGTAGCAGTAGCAGGGATATTACACTAGTTAGCTACCACCACCAGGAAGCAGTGCTTCGACTAACTTGTACATGGCGACGACACTGAAGTCAGGGTAGTCGAGAACTTCTGAGGCTGTGATGACAGTAGCGATGTTAATAGGGTGGAAGGGGAGGGGGGGAGAGAGGGGTAGCGATGTTAGTAGGGTGAAAGGGGAGGGGGGTGGAAGGAGAGGGAGAGAGAAGGTAGAAATGTTAAAAGTTTTCAAATCAGAGTAAATAATAATATAAGGGTGAAATGTGCTTATTAATAATAGGTGAAGGGTATGTGGATTACAAACTATCTATTCCCTTCCAGAAGAACAATAACAACACCGCCCACATACACGCACACGTACATAAGGATAACTAGATACGTACACGTATAGGAGATGAACTTTTCGAACAAGAAATGGCAGAAGCTCGAGAAGGACATGAAGTTCGTACGCAGCCGGAACTACGAACAGGACACGCCGCCGCCGCAGTTGTCCACTAAATCGGGGTTAGGTCACGTGATAGCCAAGTGGCGCCCCTACAAGGATATCTACCGCGACGCTCTGGACGGAAAGATCAAGAGCGAATCGCTCGAGGAGATGACCCGGGAGCTGAGCCAGTACCAGATGAAAACCGGAGACGAGGAACAGCAGATCACGGACCTGATCTGGATGCTGAACAAGGGTAAACGTAAGGACACGATCACCCGAGCCGCGGTCGAGGAGGCGACGAACGAAGGTCAGGAGTCGACCTCCGAACCGGGCAAAGATCACGTGGAAGAGATACTCTGCCGACTTCAGTACATCAACAAACACTACAAGTTCAGCACGCACCTGAAGTCCGAGATAAAACTGATCGCCAACAATATCTCGAACAGCGAGGATAGGTTCGAGATCCGGCGGCAAATCTCCATGATGCACGAGTCGTTGGAGGACACGACCTTAAAAGCGGCGACAGCGGCTGCTGCTTCCGGTGAGCATTCGGATACCGAGCTGACACCGTCCAGAGATAGTCTACGCACGAAGGTTATCTGGCGGAAACGAGAAGAGAGCGAATCTGGCTTCACCGGTGTCGGCAAACATCGAGGTGCGCCGCCCAACCAGAGACTACGACGCAAGAAGAACGCCGCCTCCAAAGCCGCCAAGGTCGCCAAACTCGACCCCAAGGCCGGCCTACCCATCATTCACCTGAACAAGTTGTCGAGGGTGAAGTTCCCGAAGAAAGCCGAGGAAGCCGTCGTTTTACCGTCCGAGCTGCCGACGAAGCTTAACGTCGTTCTGCCTAAACCGTCGTACGGTAGTAACGCTATCAGATCGGAACTGTGGAAGCTGAGCCAACTTCCGGAGAAGCATCTTAGCAAGTATACGGCTCTTACTGATGGTGACGTTAAGATGTTCTCTCCCATCACTCCATCGGTTCGCACGCACACACGCACATACATACACGCGCACACGTGCACAGTGTGTGTCGCACACACCCACATCCAATAATATAATGTATGTATTAGATATAATCATTTTTTAATATCACTCTTCAGCCTATATTTCAAAGCATGTTTAATTTGAAAAGTAGATTCTACATGTTAATAACTTATCGTATAATTCAGTTGAAACACACAGACGTACACACACATACACACACTTATATATATATATATATATATATATATTATCATGGACATCTACATTATGAAACCTATATAATATATATAACATCTTCGTAGGACTATATTATATTGGTAGGCCTACCTAGATTTATAGTTTACCAAATGTAGCTTAAAAATCTATGATTATATATAGGTTATATTTATCCTAACGTTTTAAATGACGTATACTATATAATCGTATATAGTACTATATACGTCGTATAGTAATCGATTGTTAGATAACAATAGATAATAGATAACAATAGATAATAGATAAAATAGTAAATAAAGCCTATATTTAAAATGATCACATGATAGTTTCACGGTTACATACAATATTTATATCAGATGGCCGTAGACATTACGTGTGTGTGCCCTATCGATACCTATGCTGATGACTCATACAATAACTCTTTTCATACAACCCCCCTCTCCCCTATCGCTTAGTTACGCGTAGTAACAACTTACCAATTAGCTGCATTGTTACTGTAGCACTTTAAAAGTTATTTATTTATCTCAAAATGATGATAAAAGTCAGTTTTACGGGTTTTTGTTATATCACGCGATACGAAATACAAAACATGTGCCCTTATCCGACCATCACGTGACACATCAAGTATTACTGGTATCAGTGTTATAATCGTTCACGACATCCCCAGTTCTCTACTTTAGTAAATGTAGTAATTTACACTGTAAGTAATTTACACCTACATAGTATGTACAGTGTACTACATACATACATTAATTTATACAATTAAATACGCTTTCTTCATATAGTAGATAAATATATATATATATATATATAAATGATATTTAAGAAATTCATAACTAGTTATTGTTACTGACATATATTTTTAGCTGCAGCATCATGATAATTATGGTTGCCATGGTTATCATGGGACATATGAACCCATCTAAACATGATCGTTAATATGATGTACCGCTAGTAAGCAGAACAATGTTCCTTTAAAAACCATCAATCGTTTACTTTTCTTAACTTTTAATTTGATACTCGCTTTAATAAAGTTTACATTTTATATTAGTTATTTAACGAATTTATATATATATATATATTGTATATATAAATTTTATAAATCTTTATAAAGAAACATTTCATGATTAATAATCCTCTATGATTTATTAATTAGAA